>CM077149.1:87762747-88308930 GCA_039583875.1 Platanthera guangdongensis
TTCGACTGCTGTTCTTGAAGTAAAGAGTCAAACTTCGTAGGATCTCCCCGAAGCGGCGTAGGGGCGGCGGGGTGGGGGGGGACGGGGGGGGGAGGTGTGTAGATAGGTATTCTACCAACTGTCACACTGAGATCAATCGTCTCGATCGATTCGGATGGGAAGATTTTCCCGATCTACAAATCGAGAGACAAGAGATCTCCGGTTAGACACGTGAGACTCTAAGCTTGGCTAGGTTCTGTCGCAGGAGGCATTGGGCGAAACCACGATCAACCGGCGAACAACTTGGCGCGAGCGGCGGCGGCGGCGGCGGAGCGGGAAACGGCGATCTAGGTCACGTCGCGGCTCGCGTATTTTTCTTCTTCGCTGTTTTTACTGTCAAAAATACCCGTGTATTTATACACACGTATACTCCCAAATGACCGTTGTGGGTCCCAACTGAAGAAACCCTAGTTTCGGTTCAACATAGTCCCAGCGGCAGAATCCGGTCCAGCAGCAGCTTCCAGAGAAATTGCCAAGTCAAATCGGCGAGAATCGTAGTGATTCTCGACGAATCAGCGAGAATCAGTTAGTGATTCTCGACGATTCGTCGAGAATCACTAGTGATTCTCGCCGAATCACTTGTTGATTCTCAACGAATATTACTTGGCCATAATCTGCTCGACGATGGGTTCGGCGAGAATCACTAGTGATTCTCGCCGAATCTTACTTGGCACGGTTTTGAGGTACCCGGATAGAGTCGGCGAGAATCACTAATGATTCTCGACGATTCGGCGAGAATCACTAGTGATTCTCGCCGAATCGGCGAGAATCACTTGGTGATTCTCGTCGAATTAGACTTAGACGAATTCGTCTTTCCACCCAAGAGCTGCTCCTTGACCATCCTTGCTCCTTGTCTGCTCTTGCATAAACACGGCCCTGTACTTGAAGTAAGTGCACCCAATAGAGAGAGTACACGTAGGCCAACACACTGATCTGCTCAACGAGGGATTACATCGTACAGACCCGTGTATATTGACCTGCTGCACCCTGACATTGGTGTGCACTTAGCGTGGAATAACTGCAAGCACAACTTAAGAGGTTTCATCAAATACATTGTGAATTCATCTTAGCTTGACAGGTGGCTTCCTCAAATCCAGGTAATTGTGGATACAATACCCAACACAATGTACCCAACAATTTCCCCTTATTTGGAGAAGTCATAACCCTTAGTCAATAATATACACCATACATAACAAATTCTTAGTATGATGTAAAACAGTATTATATGACAAGGTAAATACTAAACATGTATAAACAGAACATGTATAAACAATTATCTCAGAACAATAATGTAATAGATTGAACATATAACATTGTTCTTACAACTTCAAACATTTTCATTAATCAAAATTTTACATAGAGTTTAATGCAAATGATTACAAATTGTAAACTTAAGAAAATTCTATCCTATGGCTGCTCTGGTTCCTTGATAACAATGCCCTTTTCAGATTGAATTTTTGCTTGAACAGGAGCTTCATTGTCATCAGCAGGATTCTTCCCTTTAAGATCTTTCTTTTTCTGTTCTTTAGCTCTTATATTCTGTCTCTCAAAATAGTGATAAGGCTTAGGGAAATACTTGCTAGGCTCATGTGCATTAGGAGGTAGCTTCCCTAATTTGGCCTTCCTTCTATATTGTACTATGGCCTCTTGCCTAGCTTCATGCTTTTTCCACTCTTGGTCAGAATACCATTTGCCCCTCTCTAAAAAATTATCTTTTGCAGCCTTCCAAGCAGTTAATATGATATTCCTAGAGGTTGGGCTCCATTGCTCAAAGTCTGGCCTTAATTCAGCTTGCTCTCTGAACTTTTTCTTAGATAATTGGGCCTCTTGTTCTTTTAGTACTGCCTCTGGCACAGGCTGTATAACTTTCTCAAGAATAACATTCTGATTACCCTCAGGGGGACTATACATAGATTGTACCTCCTGATGTATCATGTCAAAATCTGCAGGAGGATATATCACTTGAGCCACTTCAGCTTGCTCTCCTCCAAAATATGCATTATTTATGCCAGACTCTGCAACATTATCATCATCACATAAAGGTGGATATCCAAGGGTGGCTCTGATGGAGTTTGAAATCCACTTTGCATGATCAGAGCCGGCTTTGACTAACACCCTCTCCCCCTTTATGACTTCTCTTTCTATATGATCTCCAAGATCATCCTTTTGGAATCTTATCTGAGCATTCAAATAGTTAACTCCATCTTTATAAAAAGGTTTTAACCTTTAGAGCTTTTCAGTGATAGCCTTTTGAGAATCTGCAATGACAGTTTTAATAGCAGTTAGCCTTTCTTGTAATTTCTTATCAAATTCAGCCTTGGCAGCAGTCCTTGCTGTAGTTTGAGCAGCAGCTAGATTCTGTATTTCAGTGACTATCACATTATGTGATTCGGTTAAATTGTCATTCATTCTAATTTGGTTTTCCATGACATATCCTTGTTTCACTACCAAGTCATCAATCTGTTTCTTTATATTCTCTTGATGAGTAGCCAGATAGACCACTGCATTCCCTCCTTTATGGAAACAATCAGTCATTTCCTTCTTGTTTTGATTCACTTCAAATCTTATAGATTTTATGTCTTGAGCCAGATCAAATTGAAGTGATTTATGGCCTTCATCCATATAAGTTTGTAAAGTTTTCCTTTGCTTATCTAGCTTTATTTACAATGCCACCATCAGAGAACTATAATCAGTAGTTGGGGCAGGCTGTGGAGCAATTGTCTGTAGTGCTTTCTTGTAGGTCTGGCTTCTTCTCTTGAAGACCTGGAACTTTATTTTCTTGGCTCTAGCAGCCTCTTCATCCTCTGAAGCAGAAGTACTAGCAATATCTACTTTATCCTTAGGACTAGGATGTAAATCCTTCTCAGTCCTTGGTAGCTCCTCAGCATTTCTTTGCTCCTCAGTCTCTTGTCTAGCAGGCTCCTCTACAGGCTCCTCTTCAAATGTAAACTCATGTTGAGGTTGTATAGGAGAATCTCTTATCTCTGGAGCAACTGAGTCTACTTTATCAGCAACTGATATGTCCTCCATGACAACATCTTGTGGTTGACTATGTAACTGTGTATGCTGATTAACATCAAGTAATGATTCAGTCAGAACTTCATCCCCAATATTGAAATTTAATAGATTAACTTCAGTGATTACCTCTAGTATTGTTTGGGTAGCTCTTTCACTCTCTAATTGGGTAGGTTCATCCACATGTAGAGGCTCCCCCTGGAGTGGATCCAGGTGAATAGGGCTAGCTGATGGTAGCTCCCCCTGCCTTTGAGCATCTTCCTGTCTTGCTAGTGACTGTCCAGCATTTCTTCCCTCTTCATCATCAGAACTAAAAATCACTTGCTCCTCTGAGCTACTTGAGGTTTCTTGAGCCACAATGACCGTCTTCTTCTTCTTCTTCTGAGGTGTTTCCTTTTCTGGAGTTGGCAGTTCCTTTGTCAGCACTCTATCCCATCTTGAAATAATTCTTACATCCATTCTCCTCATATGATTGATCTTAGAACCAGCAGCTTGGTTCATCACTTCAGGGATACTGCCAGCTAAGTATAAACTCAGAATTCTACCCAGATTGGGTTTCTTTAGGCTCTCTTTTATCTTATCAAACATGACTGCAGACCAATCAGTATTAAGTTTGAAAATTATCCTTGTCATCAAACTGAACATGTGAGCTGAAATTCTATAACGCCCACCAGGCATGCTCAGTATTACCTTGCCAACTATCTCAGATAAAAACTTGGCCTGCATGTTCATGCCTTTCCTGTTGAAAACTGATCCTATCTTCAGGCTTGAATCAAGTCCACACCATGTCAGTGCCTCCCTTATCTTTGAAGCAGATACATCTTCCTCTTCTTTTATTCTAGGGAGATGTAGTGTCTTTCTTAGATTCTTATGGGTGACCTTCACCTTTGACCCATGAACTTTGTACTAAAATCTTGAGTCCAGATTCATCAAGAGTAGCTGTACTCAAGAATTCAAGGACCTCCTTCTTCCAGATCTTGATTGGTTCTGATACAAGATACTCTAATCCAGTCTCGGCAATTAGGGTTACTACACCTTGGATTTCGGGTTCCACGTCATCAAAGACGTGTCGCACGAGCTCATATCCTTCATTAATGTTCTCTTCTAGCTTGGGCGCCATCAGGGTTTGAAGAAATTTTGAATTTAGAGAAGAGAGATGTCGACACACAAGTTTGGTCTCGAAACTATGGTGAGCGTGTCGACAAACAATTGCGAAAACCTATTTATACCTTTCTAAAATTGAAGGTGAAAAGGCGCGTCAAATTACTTGAAATGTGTCGACACTGTTGAAAAGTGTTGACACTTACATCTAATGTCTCGACAACTATGTGTCGACACAAATATAGTCGACAGAATATATGTGTCGACACTTATATATCTCAGCTCGACACTTAGTCGAGACTCTACTCGACGAATTCTGTGTAAATCCTAAGTGTTGACACCACCCTAGATGTATCGACACCTATACTGCATGTATCGACACTAATTCTCTGAAGTGTCGACACAGACTTCCTAGATGTGTCGACGCCATTTCTCTGAAATGTCGACACCACTTCTATATGTCGACACAGACAACTTTTGTGTGTCTACACTATTTTACTTAGTCAATTGTTTGTAAACTATTCTAAGTTTATCATTCCTAATTCAATTTTAAACTTATTGAATTTGGTTTCATCTAAGGGCTTAGTAAACATATCAGCTAACTGATTATCTGTCTTAACATACTCTAGGGAAATGTCTTCTTTTTTCACATGTTCTCTTAGAAAATGGTATTTAATTTCTATGTGCTTAGTCTTACTATGAGAGACAGGATTATTTGCAATAGAAATGACACTAGTAGAATCACAAAATAAAGGTGTCCTACTTACTTGAATACCATAATCTTCTAGCTGATGTTGAATCCATAGAAGTTGAGCACAGCAACTTCCTGTAGCCATATACTCTGACTCTACTGTGGCGATAGCCACACTGGTTTGCTTCTTGCTACTCCATGACACCAGCCTTCCACCTAGAAATTGACAGGTTCCTGTAGTACTCTTCCTATCTTCCTTGCAGCCTGCAAAATCTGCATCTGAATAACCTGTCAGTACAAAATCTCCATTCCTAGGGTACCAAATTCCTAGATAAGGTGTGCCCTTAAGATATCTCAAAATTCTTTTGACTGCTGTCAAATGAGATTCTTTAGGGCAAGCTTGGTACCTAGCACAGACACATGTAGCATACATGATATCTGGTCTACTAGCAGTCAAATACAGTAGGGAGCCAACTATCCCTCTATACAAAGTTTCATCTACAAGTTTCCCTGCATCATCTTTGCTTAGAGACATGCTTGACCCCATAGGAGTTTTCATGGTAGTGGATGCTTCCATACCATACTTTCTTATCAACTCTAGGGTGAACTTAGACTGGCATATGGATAATCCATCTCCAGTCTATCTAACTTGGAGACCCAAGAAGAACTTAAGTTCCCCCATACTGCTCATTTCAAATTGTCCTTGCATAAGTTTTGCAAACTTTCTGCAAAGACTACTTTCTGTAGACCCAAATATTATGTCATCAGCATATATTTGGACTAAGATAATCTTGTCTCTGGATTCCCTAAGAAATAGAGTCTTGTCTATTTTCCCCCTTGAGAATTTATTCTCAATGAGGAAACTAGACAGGGTTTCATACCAACCCCTTGGGGCTTGTTTTAACTCATACAAAGCTCTCCTAAGTCTATATACATAATCAGGTTTAAGAGAATCAACAAAACCTGACGGCTGCTCTACATAGACTTCTTCCTTCAGATTTCCATTCAGAAAAGCTGACTTAACATCCATTTGATATACCTTAAATCCTTGATATGTTGCATAGGCAAGGAACATCCTTATTACTTCCAGTCTTGCTACTGGAGCAAAGGTTTGATCAAAATCAATACCTTCTTCCTGCCTATATCCATTTGCAACAAGTCTAGCTTTATTCTTTATGATGATTCCATTCTCATTCAACTTGTTCCTAAAGATCCACTTAGTTCCAATAATGTTGTGGTCCTTGGGTTTAGGAACTAGCTCCCAGACCTTGCATCTTTTGAATTGATTCAGCTCCTCTTGCATGGCCTCAATCCAATGAGGGTCTAGGATAGCTTCTTCAAACTTCTTTGGCTCTACTTGGGATAGAAATCTGGAGTAAAGAACTGTACTTAGATTCCTGCTCCTTGTTTGCACCCCTTATCTGGGATCTCTAATTATTTGATTGGCTGGATGATCCTTTAAGTGCTTATTTGCTGGAGACAGCCTGTCTTCAGGTTGTACACCTTCAGTCTTTTCATTTAGCTGCACCTCTTGGTCTTCTTCAGCATCAGGTGTATCTTGTACTCCCCCTAGACAGCAGCCACCATCTTCCACTTGCTGACTTGCAGAAGGATCGTCTGTTAAATTAAGCTTGTCCATCCTCTCAGTTACACCTGTGGAGCTGCAAACACTTCTAGGCAATTCATTGTTAATGAGTCTAGCTTCATCAAAAACTACATGAACAGACACTTCTACAACTTGAGTAATCAAGTTGTAGGCCCTATAAGCCTTACTATTATTATTGTACCCAACAAAGATCCTCTCTTGGGATTTGGAAGCAAACTTGGTTAGATAAGACTTACCATTGTTAAGGATATAGCACTTGCAACCAAAGATCCTGAAATAGGATAAATTTGGTTTTCTGCCCTTCATAATCTCACAGGGGGTCTTCTTGTGGCTCTTGGTGATAGTAGCCCTATTGATCACATGACAAGCAGTGTTTACTGCCTCAGCCCAGAAATATTCTGGGAGAGATGTGTCACTCAATAGGGTTCTACCAGCCTCTATCAAGGTTCTATTTTTCCTTTCAGCAATAAAATTTTGCTGAGGTGTTCTTGGTGAGGAAAATTCCTGAAAAATTTCAAATTCTTCACACAGTTTTGTCATACTGTTAGACTGAAATTTAGTACCATGGTCACTTCTGATTTTGACCACTGTACTGTCTAATTCATTCTAAATTTGTTTAACAAAACTATATAAGATACTTGTGGTTTCAGATTTTTGTCTAAGGAAGAACACACAGGAAAACCTTGAATAGTCATCTACAATCACAAATGTGTAGACCTTCCTACCTAGGCTGTAAACTGGCATAGGATGAAAAAGATCCATATGCAAGAGGTATAGACACCTCACAGCATCTTTGTTCTCAAGGCTATGAAAGGTGGATTTGGTCTGCTTGCCATTTTAACAAGCTGAGCATATCTTATCCTTTATACACTTAACCTGAGGACCATTCCTCACTAACTCTTTGCTAAAGAGTTGGCCAATTATCTTATAGTTAAGATGAGCCAGCCTCTTGTGTCATTTAACACAATGTGAGACTTTCTCATCAGCTACAAGACAAATAGGAGAAACATTATTCTCACATGCAAAGTCAAGACAGTAGACATTCCTCTTCCTATATCCTATCAGAATGATCTTTTGATCACTTGACCTTTTAATATGACAACCATCCTTGACAAACGAGATGTCATATCCTAAATCACTCAGTTGACTTATGCTAATGAGGTTATGTTTCAAAACCTTTACATAAGCCACTTGAGTAATTATAATTTGGTTACTAGAAATGTTACCAAAACCTTTGATGATTCCTTTTTCTGAACCACCAAAGATAACTTTAGGATCATCCTTGATTGGTGTATAGTCCTTCAGCAATCCCCTAGTTCCAGTCATGTGCCTGGAACATCCACTGTCCAAGTACCATATAGGGGCATGGCCACTTGGACTCACCTGCAAAACAGATTACTTAACCTTAGAACCCAAATAATTCTTGGGTCCTTGGTGCAGGTTAGTTTGACTTTTAACAAAACTACCTGTAGCTCTTCTAGCAGGTAGTTTGCTACTCTCCTTGACACTTGAATTGTGCCAACAATCTATGGCAAAGTGGTATATATTGCCACAACACCAGCACTCAAACCTGTTATACCTTTGTTTGGGTACAACCCTGGCTGGATTATCTACTGCAGCCTTCTTGTTTAGTGCTGGGGCTTTGCCCTTAGATTTGGACTTAACTTTCCTGGCAGGTTTTGTAAACCCCAATCTAGTTTTACCCTTATGAGGTACAAACTCATCTATCAAAGATAAAATAGATTTTGGTTTAGAAAAACTTGCAACAATCTCTCTCTCCTTCTGAAGTCTAGCCTCCAGATTTCTAATTTGATCATTCTTAAATATAATAGTACCCATCTGAATAACAGTAATGTTCTTCAGTCTGGCTATTTCATTCAGTTTCTGATCAAATAACTTGTTTGAATCAGCAGCAGCCAATTTAAGACTAGCAATCTCCTTTGCCTGAGTTTTGGCTAAGGTTTTGTTTTTCATCAAAGCCTGCAACAAGTCCCTATATTCATCAATTAATTGATGAATATCTCCTTCAGATTCAGACCCACCCACATCACTTGATGCAGATGTATCTGATTCTGACTCAGTACTAGAAATTGAACTAAAAGAACAACTTTGTACCTTACTTGGTTCAGGCTGATCCTGGATTTTGTCTCCTTCAGATAAGATCATCAGTCCCTTGCACTGAATGTCCTCATGCTCATAAATTGAGTTCATTAGCTGCATGAACTCATCTTCTTCCTCTTCAGCAAATAAACCAATATAGGCTTCAGCTTCTGAATCTGTTTCTGAAGATGACTGATCAGTCAAACTTTTATCTTTCTTGGCAACAAAGGACTTTTCCTTTTTGCCGTTAAATTGTGTCTTCTTTCTGTCAGTTGACTCCTTCCTCTTTTCAGGACAGTCAGCCACTACATGTCCTTGTCTATTGCAACAATAGCATACAATCTTTGAGGATGTAGTTTTACTTGGCTTTGACATCTTCTGTCATTCCTTGATGACTTCCTTTTCTGATAGTAGTCATCTTTTGTCTGTGAAGTGGATGGCTTAGACCTCCACTGCTTCTTCTTTAGAAACTTTTGAAAATGTCTTGTAAAAGCAGCAAATTCTTCATCACTTTCACTGCTATCTGAATTCTTGCTTTCTGAATTATCTGTCTCAGCCTCAGCAACTATTTGAGGTGGAGATGGAGACTTGCTTCTATATTTCCTAGTGGCTTCAGTCTTAAAGGTCACAGCTCTTTCCTTGTGCTCCACTCTAATAGTATTCTCTTCCTCCTTTCTTGCCAATAACTGCATCTCATAAGATAACAGTTTTCCAAACAAAGTTGGAGGAGGTATGTCAGCTAGTTTGGCCACTTCCCTAATGGCACAAATCTTGGTGTCCCAGTCTTTAGTCAAAGATCTTAAGAACTTATCATTCAGCTCATAGTTGCTGAATTCTCTTCCATAGGACATATATTCATTTACTATCCTATAGAACTTCTTGTAGCATTCAGTAATGCTATCAGACTTTCCATGTCTGAAGCTTTCATATTCCTGATTTAATAAAGACTTCCTGTCTTGTCTTAATTCTTTTGATCTCTCCACGTAAACTATTAATGTGTCCCATATTTCTTTAGAGGTTTTACAATGTATTAAGTTCTGAAATGTTGCATCATCAATGACACTAACAATAATATTCTGGGCCCTCTTGTCCATAGTGGCCAGAATAATTTCATCTTTAGTCATTTCTGAATAGTCTTTTGGAGTTCTCTGATTTTCATCCATAATAGATACTTTCATTGGCACATATGACCCTTCTTTGACTGTGATGTATATTCTTGGGTCAGAGGCTTCCATAAAAAGTCTAACCATCTCTTTCCATATGCCAAAAATCTCTTTTCTACAGATTGGCAATTTCATGGACCCCAGCTCTTTGTGATTCTCACTAGAACCCATTTTCTTGATTCTTGTTTATTCTGATTCTGCCTACAGGATCTTACTCAGACTGTTATGTCCTTTTTGAGCAACCTGGCTCTGATACCACTTGAAAGAACTAGTATCTAATCACCTAGATGGGGGGGGTGAATAGGTGACCTTTATCTTTTTAAATTTAAAGGCAGAAATACTATATAGTAAATGCAATTCTACAATTATCACAACACAACAACCATACAATCAAACATACATAGAGTGCACACAGGATTTATAGTGGTTCCCCAAGGTCTGGGTACATCCACTTTCCCCCTTCGCCTATCTAGTAGTGTACTAGATTCGGCCTAACTTCTCCACTTCTTCTCAGATCCTCAGATCTTACAACTCAGAACCCCAAACAGGTTCCTACAACTCTGAGTGTCCCCACTCCTACAACTCAGGCACAAAGACTTACCACTCAGTCTTCACCAAGACCTACACTCAGGCTAAACAGCCCTACCTCAGCCTTCAATCAAGGCCTACACTCAGAGAATAGAATCTCCTACACTCAGGCACAATAGCCCTACCTCAGCCTTTATAAAATAGGCTTACAGCTCAGATCCCTTAGGATCATACAGAAAATAAATTTTACAAAGTGTTTAATCACAACTCTGAAAGAGAGAGATGAGTTGACTGGCTTCTTGATGAGTTCTTGAAAGAACTTTGCAGAGATCAACCTCCCTTGGCTTTCTTCAAAGCTTCTTGAATTAGAACACAGTAGGGTTGAGTCTCCTTTGAAGATGATCTTCAATCAACTTCTGTCTTGAGAATCAGATCTCAATCTGAATCTTACTTTTCAGCCTGGTTCAACAGCTGTTCTTCTTAGAAGGAGCTCTCTCTCTCCAACTTCTTAGATCTTCTCTTGAAGGTCTTCTTCTTTGTTGTGATGTTTTTCAATTCATTAATCATTGATTCTATCGAAGGAGAAAGGTCTTTAAATAGTCTTCCCCCAAGGTAACCGGTTGATCCGGTTTCTAACAACCTTCTGACAGCTCTGACAGTTGCAGTTGACCAGTTGAAATGGCAGCTGTCAAGTCATCTAGTCACTTCTTGAAATCTTTGTCACTGTCTGAAAGTGTCGAGACAGATATTCATTATGTGTCGACACAAATAGACTAAGTGTCGACACAAGTAGACTAAGTGTCGACACTAGTCTTGATGGTGTCGACACAACTCCTTGTGTTGTTGTAACACCTTCTCGACACTGCTTCTTCAGAATGTGTCGACACTGATTCTGTGTGTCGACATAAGCCTTCTGTAGAATATGTCGACACAAGCCTTCTATAGAATGTGTCGACACTGATTGAGTGTGTTGACACAAGTACTTCTTCTTCAATACTTAGTTGATTTCTGCTGTGTGTCGACACAACTCCTTTGTGTCGACACATCTTCTTATGTTGAAACTTGCTAAGTGTCGACACATCTTCTTTGTGTCGACACATGCCTTCATGTGTTGAAACATTGCTGAGTGTCGACACATCTCCTTTGTGTCGAGACATGTCTTCATGTGTTGAAACTTTGCTGAGTGTCGACACATCTCCTTTGTGTCGACACATGTACTTTAACTTTGTTGAAGTTTGCTGAGTGTCGACACAGCCTCCTGGTGTCGACACCTTTGTTGTCGACAAAGTTTCTCTGGGTGTCGACACTGCTTCTAAGTGTCGACATTGATTATGTAGACAATTCTTCAATGTGTGTTGACACAGCCTGTATGTGTTGACACTTTTCTTCTGGTGTCGACTCTGCCTTCCTGGTGTCGACACAATTACTTCAAGTGTCGACACAGCTTCTCTGGGTGTCGACACTAGCCATCATAAGTGTCGACACTTCACCTCTAGGTGTCGACACATGGACTTAGAAACTTTTATGCTTTTCCTGCAATTATTTAACCTGCACACATAAACTCAAAGCACATCAAATACACCTTGATGTATATCATTGAGTAGGGTGAGGCTTCTTCAAATCAGGTACATATATTCTAATGTACCCAACAACCGCTCGCTTTTTTGTGTCCCATGACTTCATACATCGAGAGCTGGGAGTGGTATACCTCCCAGGAAACCCGCTACGTATACGACTTCTTGATGGCTCTGAAATGACATCTTCAGACCTTTGCAAATAAAAAGTGCACTTTTTATGTAACGGCCCAGGTTTAGAGCTTAGAGGCCCACATAAATGTACAGCTTGTCTCGCCCTTGGCACCGCTACTGGGCTGCAGCCCAGACACCCAAACCCCTCTCCGGCTTATTTCTCAGCACGATAGGTTTTTGAGCATGCCAGCTTTCGAACCCAACACGTCCTTAACAAGGCGCCTTCAATATCCCGCATCACCAGCTGAGCTGACAGTTGGTATCAGAGGGAGGTTGGTTTGACAAGTTAGTGGAACCAGCCAAACTCGTATAGTCTGTTTCCCTTCATTCATTTGCATACACACACCAATGTGTCATCAGTACGTCTTAACTGAAGCATAGTCACTACACTCATAGCATGATAAGAAGTATATGGGGGCATATTATATAGTATGTGATGCATAATATATGTTTGTATATGGATCGACCATAGGAGGTGACATGTGACGGTTATGTAGTATGGGATGCATAACCATCATCACATGGGTGCCCATTAGCACGTTTTCTTTTCTCGTTGCATGCGATGTTATGTAGTATGAGGTGCATAACATTTCATGTGTACGCCGCTCATGCATGCATTAAGGACTTTTTTAGAATGCATAGCACAAATACATAACATATCATCGCATAAGCATGCTTGCTAAGTTAAGGTTTACATGATGGTACATGTACACACATGATTTTAAAGAAAAATAAAGAATTCATGTATTCATATCACATGCACATGAGTAAATAGGATGAGAGGATATCATCCTCAGTAGGACATAGTATCATTATAAAATATCAGAGCAAGTTGTAGCATAGGAAAGTGTCTTAAGTATGGTCTGAACTAGTTGTGTGACCTAGTTGTAATCTAAGATTTTTGACGGGTCAATTGTTACCTTTTTTTTAGAAATGTTGCCAAAGCTTCCTGTGATGAGATCGACTCCCTAGTTATAGGGTGAGTCGTCAGGTGCACAGAGTGATGCGTTGATCGAGAGTCTGTGTCGGAGCAATGAGGCTCTGTCGAGGCAGTTAGTTGTGATGCAGTCTCAAATTCAGTCCTTATTGTCTGTCGTACCCGCGCAACAACCCTTAGCTCAAGATTCTACCGCGGTTCAAGCCGTACCTGCTAATCCTACTCCTCTGGTACCCCCAATGACGTTACCACCAGAGATGAACCTTATATAACATTTCCAACAATTGAGACCTCCCACTTACGACGGGAGTGCTGACTTTATGATTTTGGATGATTGGATATCACTATCGATAAGATGTTCACGTATTCGGGGATTGCTGAACACCAGAAGGTAATGATTGCGGCCTTCCAGCAAAAAGGCCTGACAAACACATGGTGGGTTCGAGAAAAGGAAAGTTTGAAGGAGGGATGCTCTTGGGAGTCCTTCAAGATGATGCTACTTAAGAAGTTCTTACCCTCGGTCGAGCAGGACCGTCTGATGAATAATTTCCTGCATTTGAAGCAAAGACAGCTCACAGTGAGTGAATATGAGATTGAGTTTAGTAAGTTGAGCAGATTTGCTCTTGATATGGTAGCCTCAGAGGCAGGAAGAGTGAAGTGTTTTCTTGGAGGATTAAGAAGTGATGTCCAACAATTGGCATGCGCTTATAGAGCTGAAAGCTATGCTGAGGCAGTGGAAGCCGATTTGAGGGTTGAGGCGGTCGAGAATGCCAAGAATCGAGGTGTCGTGGCGAGAAAAGAGAAGAGGAAGGGTGATGAGGATGGAAGCTACAAGGCATTTGGCCCTTCTTCGAAGAAGAAAAGTAAAGAAGTATGTAGCTTCTGCGGCCAATCTGGCCACCCTTACGAAAGGTGTTTCAAAAGGACTGCTACCTTGAAGCAGCAGCAAGTGTTCGCCATCCAAGGTGCACCCAAAGGTGAACTGGTGTGCACGTACTGTGCAAGGAATGGTCATGACATGGGTCGTTGCTGGTTGAAGGATGTGGTTTGCTTCCATTGCGGGCAGAAGGGGCACCTAAAGACTTCATGCCCCCAAGCTCAGACTCCACTGCAACCTGCCCCGCTTCGAGCTCTGTCGCCGCCACCAAACCAGGACAAAGGGAAAGGAAAGCTGAATGTGGTGACCAGGGAGGAAGCTCAGACCTCTACGCAAGTGATATCAGGTTAGACCATGGTTTAATTTTATTTTCTATTGTTGTCCAAGTTTTCGTTCATTTAGTTATGTATGCTACGGTTTTAGGAGAGTTTAAGGTACGGAATAGGTGGGCGCACGTTCTTTTTGATTCGGGTGTCACTCATTCCTTTGTGGCGCGGAGGTTCGTAGATAAATATTGTTTGAACGTGGATCAGTTAGGAGATTCCTTCAACGTCAAGCTTCCCTCCGGTGAATCGGTGATATCTAATCAAGGAGTTCTGAGATGCCCTATTTATCTAGGCGATTTCTTAGCCTTTGCGGATATGATGGTGTTGGATCTGACGGAATTTGATGTGATTTTGGGCATGCACTGGCTGTCCAAGTATGATACGGTCATCCAGTGCAAGGCAAAGCGAGTTGGCCATTCTGAGTTCGTCTGTATGCTGCTCTGGCGCGAACAGGTCGTCTTGGTTCGCTCGCCTTGCCTGGTGGACCCACTCGGCGAACACGGGGTTTTACATTTATTAAATATTTGAAAACATCATTACATTTAGTGCATACAATGCTAGCTAGTATTTTTTTTGCAGAAATATTTTAAGAGCTTGAAGGTTTTGAACAAATAGCTTAAAGATGCTCAATCATATTTTAAAGTTTTGTAATATTTTGGGGCAAAAAAATCATAACCTTATTTTTTGATGAAACCTCCATTTTTGTTAGAATTATTATTTTTTTGGCCATGATTTGCTAATAACAAAAATGGTTGCTAATAGCAAATGTCAAAAAAGATGATTTGCAAATAATTAAGATTTATTAATAGTCAAATTTGATTTGCTTATAACAACGCACTTATTAAAATATAAGATGATGTTTGATGGGGAGAATGAATAATAATAATAAATTAATCCCACCTAAAATTAGGGTAATTATGATCGTTTTTTAGAATACTGTAGCATTCTTGTGAAAGTAATTCAACCGTAAGATACAGATGGTACGGTTGCAAATAATCCCTAAAATTATATGGGAGAAAAGGGTCGGAAATGGGTGCTCAAAAATTTGATTATATTTACTTAAAAACGAAAAAAAATTAAAGAAGAAACACCTACAAATTTTTCTATTAAAATAACAGGGTGTTTAATTGGGAAAATGCATAATAATAATAAAAAATTAATCATAATAAATGTGGTTAATTTTTTATGTAGGGGTCCGAAAGGTGGAGAATGTGTGCCCAATCAGATGCATCGACATTGACCGTCCAGATCGTGCCTCGGGTTGGTGGCCGTCCGATCTGAACGGCATTCGCCATCGCGCTGGGTTCGAGGGTCGGGTTTTTAATTAAGGATTTGAATAGTTTTGCTTTCAGGATCTTTGATTGGTCATATGCTGACGTAGCAATGGGATGGGATACAGAACTTTTTTCCCATTAAAGGGGCTTACTTACACGTGGCGGGTGTGATACGGGTGGGGTAGGTGGTGATGACTTGCTGAGCTTGCATCTGATCGGATCCGTACAGCAGCATCCCGGCTCCGGTGGTGGACAGTTCTCTGATTCCCTCCGCCGTGCATTTCCAAATCCGACTTCTGGGTTTTTATCGATTGTCCTATTTTTTTTGTACGGCACAAATACGACCTAAAATTATTCTTTAACGGATGGATGACTGCGATTTTCTGAACCCTACATATTTCTTGACACGTGAGGCTAACCAATAATATCCTTTCATTTTTAAATACTTTTAAAATTTTTTATTCATGCAAAAATATTTTATTATATTTTATTATTTTTATAGTTCTCATACTTGAATCACTGTTATAAATTTGATTAAGATAAATTTAATTTTCTCTCATTTATATATATTTTAGGCAATAATTATATGTAGGCCGACTTAGATAATGTGCAGCACATGTAATTTCATACCGATTATGTGCATGTTAAGGCCTATATGCTTTAGAGCAACTCATGGTTTTTTTTTGTTTGGCCTGCATTTATTATTGGACTGCACATAGTCAACAGGTAATAACTATATGCAGTCCCCAATTTGGCTGTGTGCAGGCCGAGTATTTGAAAATGGTTATATGCAGATCAATTTCTGAATGGGTTCACAGGTTTTATGAATTTTTAATTTGACCTGCATTTATCCGTGAACTGCATATATCCAAAACTGATTTGCATATAACATGATCCTAATCAAAATGACCTAAATATAACATCGACCTTTTTTTATTATTATTTCTTTATCTATTTTCTTAATTTTAGTTTACATTATTTTAGATTGCTTTACTATATTTTATATTATTTTTCATTAATTATTTATTTATTACAAATTATTAAATGTTGATATTATAAAAAAATTATTTGACTGCTCTACTGAATTTTATGGTGAAGGCTTGACTTGTTTTATTAATAATAATAGATATTAGACAAGTGGTCATGGTTCCTCATGTGAGGTATTTATTGGCACGTACAATAATATTCACTAATTGCAAAAATATTATAATTTAATTTAATACTAGCAAATTAAATCATAACAGATTTAGTCATTTTTTGCATTTTTTCTTCTCAAAAATTACTACTATCAAATCAATCTTTCGTTTCTGCGACTTTTGCAGTTCAGAATTTTGAGCCCCAAATATTTCTCATTTGAAAAAGTGATCAACATGAAAGTTGTAGATTTCATAGAGATCTACAACTTTCATGTTGATCGTTTTTTGATTTGAAGTCGTATAAGCCTCCAATTTGAGCCCGAAAATACACACGCACGGAACGAGTCGTCCGTACAGATTATCGACGTGACTTTTTTGGAGCAAAAATTGGGAGTCTAAACTGCTTCAAATCAAAAATTATTCTCCAAAAAAGATCTAGATCACATCGAGATCTACAACTTTAATGTTGAACACTTTTTAATTTGAAGCAGTTTAAGTTCCTGATTTGGCCCCCGAAAAAAGTCACGCCGATCTCAGGCATCCGTACATATGTTCGGTGTGACTTTTTTCTGGTGCTAAATTGGGAGGTCTAAATTTCTTCAAATCAAAAAGTGTTCAACATAAAAGTTGTAGATCTCGTCGAGATCTACAACTTTCATGTTGAACACTTCTCAGGAAAATGTACGTAAAAGATGCAGTTCAAAAAGACGCATATAATCTTATATACACCTAACCTGTATATATAACCATGGGCGGAACTAGCCCTGGGTACGGTAGGGCACGTGCCCGACCGGTTTTTGAGTATTTTATCGCTAAATTACCACTCCTTGCTCCTCCTGCTCCCGATCCGTGACGCCGCTCCCTGCTCCGGCTCCGGCTCCCGTCGGTACTACTTCTTCTTCTTTGTCTTCTTCTTCTTCATCTTCTTCTTTTCCTTCTTCTTCTTCTTCATTGCAATTCCTGTTTTTTTTTCAATATCTGTTTCCTGTTGTTGATTTCAGAACCAGATTTCAATTTTTTTTCAATTCATATTTTTTTTTCAATTCCCGTTGCAAAATTTGAAAGCAAAGACCTGAGGTCTATTGCAAAGACTACAGCAGGAGGAGTTTGATCTTGAGACACAACAGTAGTAGCAAGAACAGGAGCTGAAGAAGCAGCAATAGCAGCAGCAATAGCAGCAGCAGACAGGTTCACAGAATCAGCAACAACAACAGCAACAGCAGGCAGACTCACTTCATAGGTCATCTCCCCCTGCCTAGATTCAGACATGGCTGGATCAAGGCACATTACAAAAGGGGCTGCCTGAGGGAAAAGAGATGAGAGCCTGGTAGAGAGGGCTGCCACTGATAGGTGTAATGGAGCCAAGGAGGTCTCCAAAAGAAGAGATATCGTGGGAGCTAGCAATTCATACAGCCTGTCAGCAAGGGTTGGAATGTCTACTTGCCTAGTAGGGACTGGAGCAGAGGTAGAGGAAGGAGGAGCAGCTGTTGGTGAGGGTAGTGGAGAGCTGGTGAATGGGGGAAGAGATGGCTGAGGTGTGGGTAAGGTGGATATGGAGGACAGTGGGATGGAGATGGATGGGGTGAAGGTGGGTTGGTCAATGATTTCTTGTAGAAGATCTTGATAGGATGTTGAGGATGAGGGTAGCTCAGGAGGAGAGGATGGAGAGTCATCCATAAAGGAATCATCAACCAGGATGAAGGAGGGAATGGAGGGTGATGAAGTGGCATCTGGTTGAGGGTAGGAGAATAATGGATGGAATTGGTCTTCTGGTGTTGGTAGAATAGTGATTGGAGATGGTGTGGATGTTGGAGAGGGGCTGGAGATGATGATGGTGGATGGAGTTGGAATGGTAGATGGTATGGGAAGGGATGGAATTGGAGGAGGAGGAGGAGCAACATCAGCAGGCAGGTCATCTACAGGGGTAGAGACCTGTGGGGAAGTGACTCTGAGAGTCCTGGTGCCTGAAGGAGTGCTGGAGGAGGGCCTGCTGGGCTTGATGATTTGTCTGTCGCATTTACCAAACAGGGCACAAGACAGTCTCTTGGATGCATTGATGTGGATTCCAGAAGAGACCAGTAGTGCAGGGCACCTATGCTGCAGAAACACCCCTATGATTCTTCCAAAGTTTACAAAACTTTTGTTTATCTTCTTCTTGATAAGGTCAAAGAATACTTCTCCCCAATTCAAATTCTTCCTGTCTACTAGGGATCCCATGAGGCAGAGCTGATACCTTGAGATTGTATCATGAGCAGAGTGCTTAGCCAGTAGCACTTTTCCAACTACATCTGCCAGGAATCTGTATTCCACAGAAAGGTTCTTTTTCAAGAGCTTGCTAGGGTTGGCCTCAGAATGACCTATTCTGGCAAGCAATTCAGTATACTCTTCTCCAGACAAGTCAGCAGTATCTCCACCAGTACTCAACTCAAAAACCTCTGTTAAAATTGTTGGGGTCAAGGGTACCTGAGTGCCAGAAATTGACCCAACAATGGTGGAGTTGTCCTGATTGTGTGCAGTGTAGACCCATTCCTTAATCTCATCAGATGCAAGCTTGATCCTTGTAGTCATGATTGCTGTCAGGTTCTGCTCTTTGAATAACCCCAAGATATCCTGAAAAACCTGGTCGGTTGTGCTGAAGGATTCCATGTCGATGTCGAAGCCAGCATCAAACTTCATGGCGGCGAGAACAGCAACAGACACAGCCATGGGTACCTGCAAAAGTTCAACAAACAAAACGACCAAGTGCAGAACTGTTTGGAGGGAAAGAAAGTTCTTACAGAGAAATCGAAAGAGCAAAGGAGAACGACTGCGAAAAATGAATTTTATATTAGAGTTCGACATAGAATTGGAAAGATCGTTGAACTCAGTTCGACGACCGAGGCTTCTAAAGGAATCTGAAGAGTCTTCAACATCGTCGATCTCCGTTCGACGATATTGGAGAGCGTCGAGCTCTGTTCGACGATCGTTCAGAGAACAAAATTGTCGAGCGGCGTTCGACGATCATTGACCGGAAGAGATAGTTCATACTATCTGAGAGACGCTGAACTCAGGTCGACGATTTCGGAAATCGTCGATCTCCGTTCGACGATCTTGGGGAAAATCGTCGAGCGCAGTTCAGAGATCAGAAAAACTCTAGACACTAAGAAAAATCAAGAAGTTTGTCTAGTCTTGGTCAATTTTTAAGCTTTTAAGATCTTGGATATTATTTAAGACTTCCTCTATCTAACATTCCTAACTGATTTAGGAAGAAGGTGTGTTTCTTTTCATCCAAGGGCTTGGTGAAAATATCTCCCCTTTGTAAATCAGTTGGGATATATTGTAGTTCAATTTTATTCTTTTCAACATTATCCCTTAAGAAATGATGCCTAATCTCTATGTGTTTTGTCCTACTATGGAGGACTGGATTTTGAGCTATAGAAATAGCACTGGTGTTATCATAAAAGATTTTAGACTTCTCTAAGTTGTAGCCATAGTCTAGGAGTTGGTTTTGAATCCACAAGATTTGTGAACAACAACTGCCTACAGCCATATATTCAGCTTCAGCAGTTGAAGTTGACACAGAAGTTTGTTTCTTACAAAACCAAGAGACAAGTCTGTCACCAAGGAACTGACAAGTTCCACTGGTGCTTTTCCTGTCAATTCTGCATCCAGCATAATCAGCATCAGAAAATCCAGTTAAATCAAATGCTGATTCTTTTGGATACCAGAGACCTAGATTTGGACAACTTTTAACATACCTGAGAATCCTCTTTACTAGTGTTAGGTGTGACTCTCTAGGGCTTACTTGGAACGTAGCACATATGCATGTAGCAAACATTATATCTGGTCTACTAGCTGTAAGGTACAGTAAAGAGCCAATCATTGCTCTATATGTTGTCTGATCAATAGGTTTCCCATGTTCATCAGCATCCAATACAGCATTAGTAGGCATAGGTGTTTTCATACAAGATGCTTCAGACATGCCAAATTTCTTAACCAATTCATTTGCATATTTGGTTTGAGAAATAAAGATGCCTTCAGCATGTTGCTTGACTTACAATCCTAGGAAAAAGGATAGCTCACCCATGCTACTCATTTCAAATTTAGAATGCATTAGGTTGGAAAACCTTCTGCATAATTTGGAGTCAGTAGAACCAAAAATAATATCGTCTACATAAATTTGTACTAGTAGGGTATGGGACTTATGGGTTCTAATGAAAATAGTTTGGTCTACTCTACCCCTTATAAATCCATTTTCCAAGAGAAAGCATGCTAGGGTCTCATACCATGTTCTAGGAGCTTGCTTGAGACCATATAATGCTTTATTCAATCTAAAAACATAATCAGGATAAGTTGGAGAGATAAAACCTGGAGGTTGTCTGACATATACTTCCTCTTTGATGTCTCCATTTAGGAATGCACTTTTGACATCCATCTGATATACTTTGAAGTCTTTATGTGCTGCATAAGCTAAAAATATTCTGATGGCTTCCAATCTTGCAACTTGTGTAAAGGTCTGGTCGTAGTCTATCCCTTCTTCTTGAGAATATCCCTGAGCAACTAGCCTTGCCTTGTTCCTTACAATTACTCCTTGATAATCCAGTTTGTTTCGGAATACCCACTTTGTTCCAACAATGGAGTGATCCTTAGGCTTTGGCACTAGTTCCCACACTTTTTTTCTCTAAAATTGATGTAACTCCTCTTGCATTGCAATGATCCAGTGTGGATCTTGCTCTGCATCTTGAATGGACTGAGGTTCAATTTGAGATAGGAAGCAGGTGTGCAACAGGTTTTGGTTGACCTGATTTCTGGTTTGTACACCAGCTGAGATGTCTCCAATTATTTGGGAAATTGGATGGTCTCTTGATGTTACTAAATCAACAGGGGGTGTTGATTGTTCACCAACCTGTGTTGTTGTTTCCTCTTGTGGTACAACAACTGGCTCTTCAAGTTGTTCTTCAATATGTTGAGCATTTTCTTCATCTTCACTGCTTTCATCCCTTTGGGTAACCTGTAACTTGTTCAAGTCTTCAACAAGAGAATGTTCCTGCAAAGGTTCTATGGTAGAAGGGATCTTCTCCTTGAAAGACATGTTAGATTCATCAAATGATATATGAACATATTCCTCAATTTTTAGAGATGATTTATTATAAACCCTATAAGACTTGCTGATCATAGAGTATCCCAGAAACACTCCTTCATCAGCTTTAGCTTGAAATTTTGCTTAATATTTCTTGTCATTGTTATGTATGTAGCAAATACAACCAAAGACTCTAAAATAATCAACTTTAGGTTTCTTCCCTTTGAGTAATTCATAGGGAGTCTTTTCCTTTAGTTTATGTATCAAACTTCTATTCAGCACATAGTTGGAGGTGTTCACTACCTCTGCCCAAAAGGATAGAGGTAGATGAGCATCTGACAACAATGTAGTGGCAGATTCAATAAGAGTTCTATTTTTCCTTTCAGCTAACCCATTTTGTTGAGGAGTTCTAGGAGCTGAGAAAGTATGCCTGATCCCTTCACTCTGACAGAACTCTTACATAAGAAGAGAATCAAACTCTGTCCCATGATCACTTCTGATCAGGGCAATGTGAGTATTGAACTCAATCTGTATACATTTGAGAAACTCTGTCAGACACTTAAAGTTATCAGACTTCTTCCTTAGAAAGAACACCCAAGTGAATCTAGAGAAGTCATCTACAACTACTAAAGTGTAAGATTTCCCTCCTAGGATTTGTACTGTGATGGGTCCAAAAATATCCATGTGTAACAGATACAATATCCTAGGTGAATCACTCTTATTAAGTGACTTAAAGCTATTTTTATTTTGCTTGCCTAATTGACAAGCCCTGCAGAGTCCTTCCTTCTTGTAGGGGCCAGAAGGTAGTCCTCTAACAAGATTGTCCTTGGATAGCCTAGCAATAGTTCTAAGGTTTAGGTGTCCTAGTCTCTTATGCCATAAAATGTTTGGTCTACAGACAGAGTTAAACATGCAAATATCTACATTAGTTGAAAGAAAATCTACTAGATAGATGTTACCTTTCCTTTTACCTGTCAACACAGTTGTGTTGTCCTCTGACTTGATTTTGCATAATGTTTTGCTGAAGGTCACCTGGTAGTCTTCATCACACAGCTGACTAATACTTATTAAGTTGTGCTTCAGTCCTTCCACATAAGCTACCTTCTTGAATGTTACTGATCCAATCTGGACTGCAACATATCCTTTAGTCTGTCCAAAGTTTGAGTCACCAAAGATAACTTTGGGTCCAAGCTTGGCTCTAAAGGAAGTAAGGTTGTCCTTGTTCCCTGTCATGTGCTTAGAGCACCCACTATCCAAGTACCATTGCTGGTTAGATGTTGGATAGGTCTTCACCTGCACATAAGATAATTCATTTATTTTTGACCCAGTTTACCTTGGGCCTAGGTTGATAACCTTTAAATTCTGAAATAAAAGACATCCCAGGTTGACTCTTATATCCTTCAGGATGATATCTCCTTGGAGGTATAATCCATTCAGTATAAGGGTTAAAGATTTGGGATGAAGGGCCCTTAGGATTGAATTTTGATTTGCCCTTGAAAAAATTTCCAGAGCTCTGACCTCTGTTCGACGATCTTGGAGCAGCGTTCGACGATCTTGGGTCAAATCGTCGAGCTCCGTTCGACGGTCGACTATGGCTGAGTTCAGGAACTTGAGATCGTCGAGCTGCGTTCGACGATTTTGCCTGAGATCGTCGATCTGCGTTCGGCGATTGTCGATCTCCGTTTGGCGATCGTCGATCTCCGTTCGATGATTTTTGCTGGGACTTAGTTTTCTGGGGCAGATCAGAATTTTTCCTAGCAACCTCTACAACTCCTTTTCCTTTATCAGAAATGAATTTGATTGGAGTTGTTAGAACTATGGGTTGGCTGGATGAAGCACCCAAGCCCAGTGTACTGTTAAATCTGGAGTTCACTGTGCTTGTGATGTCCATCAGCTTGATGCTTCTCCCATTAAGGGATTCTTCAAGCTTCTTGGCCTCAGACAGCTCACTTTTCAGTGAAGCTATCTGCTCCCTACAACACTCCAACTCCTGAGAGAGTTTGAGGTTTTCTGACTTTAAAGTGTTATGTTCAGATAAATGATTTCTGAGAGAGATAATTTCTTTCTCAGATTTTAGCAGATCTAAACACAATGCTTTAAATTCAGATTTAAAGTCCTCTGAATTAAAATCAAAAGAACCAATTACCTGATCTTCTTTAGGTTGAGTCTCTGAGTCTGACTCTGACTCCTCTTCTTCTGAATTGTGTTGTGAGGCATTGATTGCCATAATGCAGAACTCTTTTTCTTCTGCATCATCCTCATCATCACTAGAGCTGGATGAGGCTTCTGACTCCTCTTCAGTCTCACTCCAGGATTCAGCAACAAACCCCTTTCTTGTATGTTTGTTTTTGCTTGATGAGGGTTTGCCATTGTCATTCCTCTTGGAGTATTTCTCCTTTCTTCTTTCTTTCTTATCTCTTCTGTCCTTGTTTTTGTTTTCTGGACAGTCAGGAACTATGTGCCCTGATTTCCTGCAAGCAAAGCAAATAATTTCTTTATTATTATTAATGGACTTGTCATACCTTGGCTTATCATGCTCCTTGTATGATCTCCTTCTGAAGTCCTTTCTAGCCATCTTGTAAAATCTTTTGGCCAACAGACTGAGCAGTTCATCATTGCCTGTGACTTTGTTTTCAGGCTGATCTTCAGTTGCCTTGAAGGCTATGGTCTTCTCTTTTCTTGTGGCTGGTGAGGCAGGCTTCTGTTCTTCTTCTCTATTCTTGATGAGTAGCTCATAAAATTTGAGCTTACCCAATAGAGCTTCAGTGGTGATCTCATTCAAACTTCTGGCATCCTTAATTGGCCAGATTCTTGAATCCCAAGTGCTAGGGAAGCACATTAGAATTTTGTCATTAAGTTCAGTTAGTGAGATCTCTTTGTCCAATGTCCTGAGTTCACTGACTATTAGACTGAGCCTGTTGTACATATCTCCCACTGACTCAGTTTCTCCCTTCTTGAAATTCTCATATTGAGATATGGGGTGGGATCTCCTATCTTTTCTTTCATCAGCTGAGCCTGAGACTATTTCAGAGAGTTTTTCCCAAATTTCCTTTGCTGAATTGCATTCAGCCACCTTTTGAAATATGTCATCAGACATTGTCTGGGCTAAGATGTTCATAGCCTTGGCATCATCTACCTTCAATCTCTTGATGTCAGCATCTGTTCCTGATGGAGGTGGAACAACATTTGTATTTGAGTTCTCTGGAGGTCTTGGACACACTGTCAAAACAGAGTTAAAAATATCTTCATCAATAGAATTCATGTACAGTCTGATCCTTGCTTTCCAAAGTACAAACTTGGATAGATTACACACTGGAGGTCTGGTGCTAGCATAATCTGTGTTTTGGGCCATGATTTGTGAAAATAAAATCTAATAACAGAATAAAAACAAAGAGATCTAACTAAGGGATCTTTGGGTTCAGGTGTTAGCCTGTACAACCACCAAGGTGTGGTATGTTTAACCAATCTCCCTCTGATACCAATTGAAAGTGCAGCTAGATCTGATATATACTCTAGAGGGGGGTGAATAGAGTATATGGTGCTGGATAACTTTTTACAACAATTGTTGTAATGTGAGTAAGCAGGGAAGCAGTTAATAAATCTAATCACAGAGCTAAACTAGTCAAAAGCTAATCACAGAATAATCACAGCCAGAAACAAAAATAAAGACAAGCAAAACCAGATGACACAAGGAAATATAGTGGTTCCCCTAAACTTGGGTACATCCACTCTTCTACCACCCTAGGTAGGAATCCACTGCAGGATGAGTTGATCAGGTGTCCTGGGTACCAATGAGCTTTTGATAAGGTGCTCAAAAACCAAATCAGATTTTTTGATCAGGTGTCTTGCCACCAATGAGCTTTTTACAAGGTGCTCAAAAACCAGGTTCAAACTTTTGAAGGGAGTTTGAGAAACCCTTTACAGAGATGGGGGGTGAGAGAGTGATGGAAGTCTTCTCTTTCTCAAACAACTGAGAAGACTATGTGGATTGATGGTGTCAAAGCTCCCCCTGAGTACTTGAGATCTTCAGGAAAAGAAGCTTTGCTGTAGGGTGATAGGCCTTCACAAGTTGAGCTCCAGCAAAAGATGATTTCAACAACAACTGAAATGTTGGGTATCTGGAGTCTTGAAAGATGTTGGCCTTGAACTCTTGAAAACTAGAGAGATCTGAAGATTTGAGAAAGTTTGATCTCCTTGAGTGTGTTCTTGAGACTTCTTTGAGACAGAATATTTTTGTTCTTGTTCTGAAGAATACTGGTGTCTGTCTGTATGTGTCTGTGTATCTGTAATCTATGTGTATGATTCAAAAAGAATTATTGACTTTTATTCTCTGATACTGAATGGAAAAACATTCTCTGTCAAGTATAGCTGTTGGCCTGCATTAATTGCATCCTTAATTGCAAAATCTCTTCTGGAGGAAAGTCCACAGAAATATTCCTTGAAAAATCCCTTGAAACTTGGTCCAGAAATGAATGAAAATGGCTAGGAAATCTTTAGAATTAATTGCAGAATAACTCCTTAACTGATTTGAATTTGAATCTAGAAACATCCTTGAAGTTATCTGAAAACGTCGAACTGAGCTCTGATATCGTTGAACTGAGCTCAGCGTTATGGATATATACAACAGCAAAATATCGTCGATCTGAGCTCAAAGATCGTCGAACTGAGCTCAGAGATAAAGATCCAAAGCTGAGTCAAGATCGTCGAACTGAGCTCACCGATCGTCGAATGGAGTTCGACGATATGATGAAGTTGAGCTCAGCGATCGTCGAATGAAGTTCGACGATCTGTCGAAGTTGAGCTAGACGATCGTCGATCGGAGTTCGACGAATCGTCGTGCTGAGCTCGACGATATGACTTAGTCTCCAAACAGAAAAAGTCTTGGTCTTGAGGGCAACTTTCAAACTTAGACTTATAACCCTTAGACTCAATTCTAATTGACCTTTTGAGCTATACAGGAGGTCAAACATTGGTTTCCTAGAGACATAGTGATCCTGACTGTAACACCCCAGTTTTTGCAAGAGGTTCAGTCTGCAGTTCTGAACATTTTTGGGTTTCTGGCGTGGGGCACACGGCCTACGACACGGGCGTGTCGCAGGGCGTGTCGAGGCCGTGTCGACACTCGGCCCAAGTGTCGACACTTTCGCTCGACAAAGTGTCGAGAGTGGGGCACACGGCCTGCGACACGGGCGTGTCACAGGGCGTGTCGAGGCCGTGTCGACACTCGACCCAAGTGTCGACACATTTGCTCGACAAAGTGTCGAGACTGGGGCACACGACCTGTGATACGGGCGTGTCATAGGGCGTGTCCCGCTTGGTCGACGATCTTCGCTCGACATTTTTCCGCGGTGTTGACACAAAGCCTGTCGACGGGTGTCGAGACTTGGCACACGGCTTGGGACACGGGCGTGTCCCAGGCCGTGTCATCTCTCGGGTTGGTTTCGGGGCCGTGTTGTTGGAGGCATACGGCCGGCCACACGGCCGTGTCACTGGGGACACGGGCGTGTCGGGTTGAACACGGGCGTGTCGGATGCCCGTGTGCGGTTCCAGGCGCGTCGATTTGAGACGGCGAATGAGGCACACAGCCCTGGACACGGTCGTGTGCCAGGTCGTGTTCGGCCTAGGTCTTTTATTTTCCAGGCGAATCATGGCCATTCTTTCCCAGATTTTGGGATCTGACGGCTCAGGACTGTTCTTGGGAAGTTAAGTCCGATTTTAGGGTTGGAAACCCTCATTTGTTTTCCAAGTCTTCTCTTTCTAAGTTCTTGAGAAAAACTAGAGCAAGGAGGAAGAAGAAGAAGGTCTTGGGCTGTAGAAAGGGTTTCGGAGCTCCAAATCGCGAGCCGAGTCCGGATCCGTGAAGCTTGGAGCGTTGTGAAGATTTCCATCCGGCTATTTTGCCATGGCAAGGAAGAGGAGTCGGAAGGTAACGACATCTCTCCTCTCGGTCCTTAGGATGCACGTATTAGCATCATTTAGTTTTCTTTCTCCCTAATTTTTGGGCACCGAACTCTCAAATGAGAGGGGTTTTGGTTTGCCAAGTTTCAAGAGGAACTTCCGGGTTGATTGAGTCCGTCCCCGGCATATTTTTGCATTAGAGATCCGCTTCGCTAGTGGATTAGGCATGGTGGGTGAAGCCGTAGTCGCGACCGTTAGTCCGACTCGGTGATGTTGCATACGAACTTAGGGATTCGTAGAGATTTTCCGTTGCGGCAAGATGTCATTTGTGTTGTGGTGGTGACTTTCCCGTTTATTTGCAAAGGTACGTGTAGTCGGACCCGGACAAGGTTAGCTCCTCGTGGCGGTAGATGGTTTCCTTGAGGGACAAGGTTAGCTCCGCACGAGTTGGAGATGGTTTCCTTGGTGCGCGGGAACGCTGCAGTACAATGAGGGATTTTGATGTATTTGGTCTTGGTTTGTGTTGTGCCAAGGCGTGGCTATGTCTCTGTGGTCGGCTGGCTATCCCGTGACATGTGCGTCATGTGTGGAGAGTGTCCCGGCGAGACTAGTCCCCTTCTGTGAGACTGACGAGAATGCCAAGCTTGGGGCAAGCCCGGGCAAAGAGGCCATGAGCGGGTGGGGTCCAGCAAGGCTTCTTAGAATCGGTCGGTCTGTGTTTGTTGGAATCCTGACATGAGACGTCAGAGTTTGCAGGCAAGCCTGGGGCTAAGCCCACGAGCGGGTGGGGCCTTGGCAAGAATTCCATGTGGCGGCCTGTGCGCCGTTTGAGGGAGTTGTGTCTCCCTCATTGTTTGCGGCTTTATGCCAATGGGGAAATGTGAGTACCCAAATGTTCTGATGTTGTGCTAGTTGCATACGCAGTAGGGTGCCTTGGGCGAAGCCCAAGTGTTGCATACATGTTGCATAGTAGGCCCTTTTATTACATGCTCTACCAGTAGAGAACGTGTTTGATGATTGAGACATCCAAGCCTGTTTTAATGCTTTTCTATTTATAGATGATTATATTGCATACGAAGTGCTGACTTGCAGGTTGGAGGGTTCCCCGGGGTCCGTTAGGGGCGGCCGGGAGGAGATGTGTTGTTACACAGTTTGAGGTCAGCCTTTGCTGACCCACGTTAATAATGATTTTTACAGGGCAAGGATCGCATGCAGAAGCTAGCACGCCGGCCAGAAAGGCCTAAGCCCCATGAAGTGTTTTTTTCCCTTTTTGTAGCACTACAGTTATGATGATGTTTGTTTGAGACTATTTTGTCCGGCTTGCATGCCGAGGTAGACTAGGAGTACTGAGCACATTCACGTTTGATGTACTATTTCTTTTTGGACACTTGTTGTAAGGCCTTATTTGTCTTACTCTTTAGTGGTGGATAACTTCTAGTCTTGTTTTGTTTCCGCTGTGTTGTGCAAGTGTTTTGAGTTTGGGTAGTCATATCAACTTATAATACTAAAGTTGTGGCGTTCGTATGCTGTGGGGCCCCGGCCGGACCCATATTATACGTCCACTACAAGGGAGGTGTTACAATTTGGTATCAGAGCCAGGTTAGATTCAAGGTCAGTGCGTAGAGAAGTTATCCACATAAGAGTAATGCGGGACCGTGAGTGTCCTTATGCTCTAGTCTTGAGATTGGAGACTAATCCCTTATTTCTTGTTTTCCTGAAGAGTGCAAGCAACGAGG
The DNA here is from genome assembly GCA_039583875.1 of Platanthera guangdongensis. Lineage (NCBI taxonomy): Eukaryota > Viridiplantae > Streptophyta > Magnoliopsida > Asparagales > Orchidaceae > Platanthera > Platanthera guangdongensis. The sequence goes on from CM077149.1 coordinate 87,791,982, forward strand.
CGGGCACTTCAAGAGCAAGGGATGATCTCGCGGCGAGCAGTGCAACTGCTCCAGGCCTTCTGGGCACGGGTGTAAACCCGGCTGACTTCTGTCGTATGCTTGCAGAAGCGATGGTGGCGGCGCAAGCGGCGGCTGCAGCCCAGGTAGCAACCCCTGCTACACCGGACACGGCGACGGCCGTGCCAGGCGGAGAAGTCAGGCAAGTGGAGCCTTTGGCAGAAAGGGTGGTGGTAGGGCATGGAGACCGACACATGAAGTATTTCCTGAGTTTCCATCCCCCGTCTTTCAAGGGTGTAGGAACGCCAACGGACGCGGAGGATTGGTGGGTTCGTATTCAAGAACTGTTAAGGGCGGCAGAGACGCCAGAGGAGAAGAAATCCGAGTATGTGGCGTTCATGTTGGAAGGAGATGCCAAATTGTGGTGGGTGAGCCATAGCGGCCGCCTGTTCCCGGGGCGCACCCCGTCAGTGGAAGAGTTTGGGGATGCTTTTCTTAAGAGGTATATTCCAGTTTCAACACGGTTGGCCCTGCAGAGGCAGTTTCTGCATCTAATGCAGCGAGACAAGACAGTGGATGAGTACGTGCAAGAGTTCACCCATTTGGGTCGTTATGCGGGAACGACAATGACGGATGATGTAGAGAGGGATAACCTCTTCTACCAAGGTTTGAGGGAGAATCTGAGACAGCCTCTCATCTCCATGAAGAGGGCGGGATTTAATGAGCTAGTTGAAGCCGCCAGGAGTTTGGAGAGTGATCTGGAGCGAACCCAGCATCGAAAGGGTTTTACTCCCAAGCATGGGGAAGGGAAGCCCTCCCAATCTCATGTAAAGTCTGATGGGAGCAGGTGGAGGAGGAAGCCTCACCCTTCCAGGTCGGGTGAGAGGAGCACTTGGATGCCTGGGGCTTCTCACTCTAGGGGACCACCGACGTGTTACAACTGCGGGAAGGTTGGGCATATAGCCCGTGCTTGTCAGCAAGGGGGAGCGGGGCAAGAGTCAAAGCAGGAGCAGTCTGTGCGCTCGGGCCCCAGTGCTGCGGAGAAAGGAAAGATGGCGGAGTCGAGCGCTTCTCGGTTCCAACCGGTGCAACCAAGGGCTTACAACCTTGGACAGCAAGAAGCGATCCGCCAAACCGATGTGGTGACAGGTATGAAGAAAATTTAAGTTTGCATTTGTGCTTCATACTTTTAGACCCCCTTTCCGTGTGTTGTCTTGTTGTAGGCTTCGTGTTAGTTTCTGGATACCCCGCTAGGGTATTGTTCGATACGGGAGCATCGCACTCCTTTCTTGCGGAGAGCTTCGTCCGAAGGGTAGGAGTCGAGTCCTTCTCGGCGGACACGGAACTGAAAGTGCGCATGCCCAATGGGTCATCTATGACCACCGGGGCTAGAGGGCGCATCTGTTGGGAGCTAGACGGAGTTGACTTCGTTTTGGAAGCGGCAGTGTTGCCGTTAGTAGAGTTCGATGTCATTTTGGGCATGGACTGGCTTGCAGAGCAGCGCGCCAGCATTGATTGTTTGTCCAAGGTAGTGACCCTAAAGAGTAAGGGGAAATCGGAAGTCAAATTTGTGGGCCTTTGTGGAGTAGCCCATTCCCTAATTACGGCCATGCAAATGATACGGGCGGTTAACCAGGGAGGTGTGGCGCTGGTAGCGTTGTTGGAGGTTCGTCTCTCCCAGCTATCTTTTGAGGAAGTGCCTGTGGTGGCAGAGTTCAGAGATGTGTTTCCGGATGAACTTCCTGGAGCGCCTCCTCGGCGGGAGATCGACTTTTCGATCGAGTTAGTGCCGGAGGCTAGACCGGTGTCGCGTCCTCCTTTTAGGATGGCACCAAAGGAGTTGGCGGAACTTAAGGTACAGTTACAGGAACTGTTGGAGCAGGGGTATATTAGGCCCAGTTCCTCACCGTGGAGCGCACCGGTGTTGTTTGTAAAGAAGAAAGACGGTAGCATGCGCCTGTGCATAGACTACCGAGAGCTGAATAAATTGACCGTCAAGAATAAGTATCCGATCCCTCGGATAGATGATTTGTTCGACCAATTGGTGGGGTCAGTGGTATATTCGAAGTTGGACTTGAAGTCAGGCTACTATCAGCTGCGAATTCGGGACGAGGACATACCCAAGACTGCCTTTGGTACAAGGTATGTACACTTTGATTTTATGGTGATGCCGTTCGGGTTGACGAACGCACCATCGGTGTTCATGGACCTTATGAATCGGGTATTTCGGGAATACTTGGATTCGTTTGTGGTTGTCTTCATTGATGACATTTTGGTGTATTCCAAATCGCAAGTGGAGCATGAGACCCACTTGAGAATAGTTTTGCAAGTGTTGAGGGAGAATGAGTTGTATGCAAAATTCTCCAAATGCGAGTTCTGACTGGAGAAGGTGGAATTTTTGGGCCACGTGATTAGTGGTGATGGGGTGGCAGTGGATCCGGCGAAAGTGGAGGCCATCAGAGACTGGCCGGTGTTGAGGACCGTGGCGGAAGTCCGAAGTTTTCTTGGACTAGCCGGGTACTATAGGAGATTCGTGGAGAATTTCTCGAAGTTAGCTCTACCCCTCACCTCACTCACTCGTAAAGACCATAAGTTTGTGTGGACCCAAGAATGCAGTCAAGCATTCGAGGCACTGAAGGAGAGGCTTATGACGGCTCCGATCCTGAGTTTACCGCAAGGGACCGATGGATTTCAGATTTTCAGTGACGCATCGGGATGCGGTTTGGGTTGCGTGTTGGTGCAACATGGCAAGGTAATAGCTTTTGGGTCTCGACTGCTGAAACCTCATGAGAGGAATTACCCCGTCCATGACTTGGAGTTGGCGACGGTAATCTTCGCGTTGAAAATATGGCGACACTATGTGTATGGCGCAAGGGTGGAGATCTTCACGGACCATAAAAGCCTGAAGTATCTCTTGGATCAGAAGGACTTGAACATGCGGAAACGTAGATGGGTTGAATTCCTTGGAGACTACAAAGTGGCGATTCAGTATACGCCGGGTAAGGCCAATGTGGTGGCGGATGCGTTGAGTAGAAAGTACTCGGGGCAAGGAAATTGGATCGAAGCTCATGATGAGCGGTTGGCTCGGGAATGGGAGTCCCTTGGGTTGGAATGTGTTGCGAGAGGCGAGTCTAGCGTGGCTCGGTTGAACTGGATTGAAGTGCAAAGCGACTTGTCCGATCGTATTCGGGAAGCGACTCGATTGGATGTGGAGTTTCAACCTTTTGTGTTGGAGGCTCAAAAGGGCGAGAGTAGCGCCTGGGAGATGAATGGGGAATCTTGAGAAAGGATGAAAGGGTTTGTGTACCGCAGTTTGGCAATCTCCGTGAGGAGTTGATGTTTGAGGCTCACTTCTCAAAGTACTCCATTCACCCGGGCAGTACAAAGATGTACTTGGATATGAAGAAATCCTTTTGGTGGCCGGGGTTGAAGCGAGATGTAGCTTTGTATGTGAGTCGTTGCCAAACATGTGCCTTGGTGAAGGCCGAATGTCAGAAACCGGGCGGGTTCCTGAAGCCCCTTCCAATTCCTGAATGGAAATTTGAGGACATCTCCATGGACTTTGTGCATGGTTTGCCTAGATCGCAGCATGGTAATGATGCTATTTGGGTGATCGTGGATCGCCTAACCAAGGTGGCTCACTTCATCCCAAATCGGAAAGAGGACAGCGTGGAGAAGCTGGTGGAGTTGTATGTTCGCAACATTGTGCGACTGCACGGAGTTCCTAAGAGCATAGTCAGTGATCGAGATGGACGATTTACGTCCAAGGACTGGAGATTGGTTCAGAAGAGCTTGGGCACGAAGCTAAAGTTTAGTACGGCGTTCCATCCTCAAACGGATGGGCAAACGGAGAGAACGAACCGTACTATGGAGGACATGTTGAGGATGTGCGTTCTTGATTTTGGCAAGAGGTGGGAGGATCACCTCTTCATGGTAGAATTTGCGTACAACAACAGTTTTCAAGCTAGTATAAAGATGGCGCCATACGAAGCTTTGTATGGGAGGCGGTGTCGAACGCCAATGTCATGGGCAGAGGCGGGAGACACCAAACTTTTGGGAAAGGGTGCGGTAGTTGACGCTTGTGAGTTGGTACGAACCATCCAAGAGCGTATGATGGTGGCGCAAGACAGGCAAGCAAAATATTTTATTGATCGTCACCGGAAGTTGGAATTTACAGTTGGTGATTGGGTTTATCTGAAGGTCAAGCCGTTCAAAGGCGTCTCACGGATTCGCCGACTCAAGAAGTTGAGTCCAAGGTTTTTGGGGCCTTTTGAAATTGTTGAGCGGGTAGGAGAAGCAGCATATCGGTTGGCATTGTCCACAGACTTGAGTGGGTTACATGACGTCTTCCACGTCTCCGCTTTGAGGAAAGCCTTGGTGGAGGCTAGCGTGGTGATAGAGCCGGCATCGGTGCCGATTGAGGAAGACTTGAGGACGTGAGTCCTCCCAATTGCTATAGAGGATTCGGAGACTCGGCAGTTGCGGAATAAAGAAGTCAAACTCGTGAAAGTTCGATGGGACAACTGCGGTCGTGAGGAGTTCTCTTGGGAACGAGAACAGGCCATGCTAGAAGATTATCCAGAACTCTTCATGTCAGGTACAATTTAAGTTTTGTACCCTTTTGTTTTGAAAATTTCGGGACGAAATTCTGTTAAGTGGGGGAGAGCTGTAACACCCCAGTTTTTGCAAGAGGTTCAGTATGCAGTTCTGAACATTTTTGGGTTTCTGGCGTGGGGCACACGACCTGCGACACGGGCGTGTCGCAGGGCGTGTCGAGGCCGTGTCGACACTCGGCCCAAGTGTCGACACTTTCACTCGACAAAGTGTCGAGAGTGGGGCACACGGCCTACGACACGGGCGTGTCACAGGGCGTGTCGAGGCTGTGTCGACACTCGGCCCAAGTGTCGACACATTCGCTCGACAAAGTGTCGAGACTGGGGCACACGGCCTGTGACACGGGCGTGTCACAGGGCGTGTCCCGCTTTGTCGACGATCTTCGCTCAACGTTTTTCCGCGGTGTCGACACAAAGCCTGTCGACGGGTGTCGAGACTTGGCACACGGCTTGGGACACGGGCGTGTCCCAGGCCGTGTCATCTCTCGGGTTGGTTTTGGGGCCGTGTTGTTGGAGGCACACGGCCGGCCACACGGCCGTGTCACTGGGGACACGGGCGTGTCAGGTTGAACACGGGCGTGTCGGATGCCCGCGTTCGGTTCCAGGCACGTCGATTTGAGACGGCGAATGAGGCACACGACCCTGGATAGGGGCGTGTGCCAGGCCGTGTTCGGCCCAGGTCTTTTATTTTCCAGGCGAATCGTGGTCATTCTTTCCCAGATTTTGGGATCTGACGGCTCAGGACTGTTCTTGGGAAGTTAAGTCCGATTCTAGGGTTGGAAACCCTCATTTGTTTTCCAAGTCTTCTCTTTCTAAGTTCTTGAGAAAAACTAGAGCAAGGAGGAAGAAGAAGAAGGTCATGGGCTGTAGGAAGGGTTTCAGAGCTCTAAATCGCGAGCCGAGTCCGGATCCGTGAAGCTTGGAGCGTTGCGAAGATTTCCATCCGGCTATTTTGCCATGGCAAGGAAGAGGAGTCGGAAGGTAATGACATCTCTCCTCTCGGTCCTTAGGATGCACGTATTAGCATCATTTAGTTTTCTTTCTCCCTAATTTTTGGGCACCGAACTCTCAAATGAGAGGGGTTTTGGTTTGCCAAGTTTCAAGAGGAACTTCCGGGTTGATTGAGTCCGTCCCCGGCATATTTTTGCATTAGAGATCCGCTTCGCTAGTGGATTAGGCATGGTGGATGAAGCCGTAGTCGCGACCGTTAGTCCGACTCGGTGATGTTGCATACAAACTTAGGGATTCGTAGAGATTTTCCGTTGCGGCAAGATGTCGTTTGTGTTGTGGTGGTGACTGTCCCGTTTATTTGCAAAGGTACGTGTAGTCGGACCCGGACAAGGTTAACTCCTCGTGGCGGTAGATGGTTTCCTTGAGGGACAAGGTTAGCTCCGCACGAGTTGGAGATGGTTTCCTTGGTGCGCGGGAACGCTGCAGTACAATGAGGGATTTTGATGTATTTGGTCTTGGTTTGTGTTGTGCCAAGGCGTGGCTATGTCTCTATGGTCGGCTGGCTATCCCGTGACATGTGCGTCATGTGTGGAGAGTGTCCCGGCGAGACTAGTCCCCTTCTGTGAGACTGACGAGAATGCCAAGCTTGGGGCAAGCCCGGGCAAAGAGGCCATGAGCGGGTGGGGTCCAGCAAGGCTTCTTAGAATCGGTCGGTCTGTGTTTGTTGGAATCCTGACATGAGACGTCAGAGTTTGCAGGCAAGCCCGGGGCTAAGCCCACGAGCGGGTGGGGCCTTGGCAAGAATTCCATGTGGCGGCCTGTGCGCCGTTTGAGGGAGTTGTGTCTCCCTCATTGTTTGCGGCTTTATGCCAATGGGGAAATGTGAGTACCCAAATGTTGTGATGTTGTGCTAGTTGCATACGCAGTAGGGTGCCTTGGGCGAAGCCCGAGTGTTGCATACATGTTGCATAGTAGGCCCTTTTATTACATGCTCAACCAGTAGAGAACGTGTTTGATGATTGAGACATCCAAGCCTGTTTTAATGCTTTTCTATTTATAGATGATTATATTGCATACAAAGTGCTGACTTGCAGGTTGGAGGGTTCGCCGGGGTCCGTTAGGGGCGGCCGGGAGGAGATGTGTTGTTACACAGTTTGAGGTCAGCCTTTGCTGACCCACGTTACTAATGATTTTTACAGGGCAAGGATCGCATGCAGAAGCTAGCACGCCGGCCAGAAAGGCCTAAGCCCCATGAAGTGTTTTTTTTCCCTTTTTGTAGCACTACAGTTATGATGATGTTTTTTTGAGACTATTTTGTCCGGCTTGCATGCCGAGGTAGACTAGGAGTGCTGAGCACATTCACGTTTGATGTACTATTTCTTTTTGGACACTTGTTGTAAGGCCTTAAGGCCATTTGTCTTACTCTTTAGTGGTGGATAACTTCTAGTCCTGTTTTGTTTCCGAAGTGTTGTGCAAGTGTTTTGAGTTTGGGTAGTCATATCAACTTATAATACTAAAGTTGTGGCGTTCGTATGCTGTGGGGCCCCGGCCGGACCCATATTATACGTCCACTACAAGGGAGGTGTTACACTGACCCAAATTAGTAATAGGGTGTTCCAACAGTTTGTGTCCTAGAGTTTAGGCTAGTCATTAGGTTCAACCTTCATGGACCAACTAGTAGAAGACTTCAGGAGACTCAAGACTTAGAAGAAATTCAAGTTCAAAATTATCAGTTTGAAATTATTCGAACTCAACTCGACGATCGTCGATCGCAGATCGACGAACTCAGAGTTAATTCTTTGAGTTGAGCTCGATGATAATCGAGCTCAGATCGACGAAATCTGGAGTTCAGCTTCAACAGACTCTTTCCAGTTTATTTTCGCTGAACTCAACTTGACGAAGATAGATTCTCTGCTCGACGAACTGTGAAAGCAGAATTGGCAAGTTATTTCCAGAATACAGTTCGCTGAGCTCAGGTCAACGAACAGGATTTCTCAGCTCGGCATACTTGGATCTCCGGTCGACGAAATCTGTTCAGAGCTCGCCTATTTCTGTCCTGTGCCAGACTTAGAGTTTTTCCTCATTTCTGTCCTTATTCTATATATTATTCAGTAGTGATTTCCTGAGTAATCAATGCGCATATTCTCTTGAATATAGCCGTTATTGGCAGCATTAATTATGGTCTTCATCAGGGTTAATTACTTGCTTAATTTATTTGGACAGTTGGGGAAACTCATTAAAGACAATATTCTCCAGCCATTTTTCATTCTCTAGACAGTCAGCAATCAATGCTTGGTATTCAAAATTCAAAGGACAATTTTGACAGAGAATATAAAAGAGATTTTCTCTTTTCAGACGACAAGTAATACAGAGAAACAACTAAGATTTGACAGAGAATACAGAAACATTCAAAACTCTTCTCTGTGCAGAAAACAACTTGTTTCTCCTTGCTCTTATTGAAGACTGAAGAAGAACAACAAACAAATATCAAGTGCCTTCTTCAACTTCTACTCCAGGAACATTTAAGGGCAACAACTTTCAATCAGTTAGAAAGTTCCTGCACATCATTTCAAGACAAGGCCGAAGACCTACACCCTGAGCAAGGCTCCAAGTGATTTCAGAAGGAGTCTTGACAACAACAATCCACTAGTATTCTTTGTTGATTAGAGAAAGAGAAGATACCATCAACTCTCTCTTAACCTCCTGTACAAAGGGTTTATTAACTCCCTTCAAAAGTGTTTTCTTGGTTTTTGGGAACCTGATCAAAAGCTCAAAGGGTTGTGAGATCACCCTGGAAATAGATCTTGTGGTGGCAGTCACCTGATCAAAAACCTGATAGTGGATTCCTACCAGGGTGGTAGAAGAGTGGATGTACCCAGTTTGGGGAACCACTATAAATTTCTTGTGTTATCTGGGTGCCTATTTTCCATTTATTCTTGCTTTGCTGTGATTGATTAGTTTGCTGTAATAGTTTGATGTGCTGGGATAATTTAGCTTATTTTATATTTTCTATTACTACTATTGATATCACCTACTTTACTCTGATAATAATTAAAAACAGTAAAAAAATTTTAATTACTCTATTCACCCCCCTCTAGAGTAAATCAGATCTATCCCCTTTCTTTTAATTGGTATCAGAGGGGTGTTCCTTTGATTTATTAAGCTAATACTTGGACCAAATGATCCTTAGTAGATCTGATTTTCTTTTTTCTAATTTTTTTGATTATTTCATAGCATGGAACGGAACAAGGATTATGCAAGCACTAGACCTCCAATTTGCAACCTTAATTAGTTTGCCATCTGAAAGGCAAAAATTAGGCTTTTCATGAATTCTATTGATGAAGAAATATACAATTCTATTTTGACAGGTCCTCCTCAACCTACAACTGCTACTACATCTACCAGTACACATGTTGTTCCACCACCTGAGTGGACTGATGCTCAAAAGAAGGCAAAGATAGCTGATGCTAAGGCTATGAATATACAGGCTCAAACAATGTCAGATGACATCTTCCAAAAAGTGGCTGAGTGCACATCTGCCAAAGCTATCTGGGACTCTCTCAACCAGATGGTTGCTGGTTCAACAGATGAGAGAAAAGACAGGAGATCTTTAAAAGTAGCGAACACGCAGCTAACGAATGGACAAAAATTTGAATAATTGAAACTTTATTATCCAAAAAAGGTATCATTTACAAAGGTATTACCTCCCTTTTATAGAATGGAGGAGATAGGAGAGAGTACAAACAAACAATGTGGGACTAAACATGTACAGGGTTGAGCGGCTAGAAATTAAAGAGACCGCACAGGCCGTGCGGTTAGATAGATGGGTTAACCGCTCGACAACTCCAGCAGGATAAGAACATGCTACAATAGGAGACCGATAGACCGCCCGGTCTCCAGGCTTCTGAGTGAGACCGCCAGACCGCACGGACTACAAACAACAACAGTATGAATATGAATCTGCTGGGAAGGAACAACTAGACTGCGCAGTTAACAAACTGCCAGACAAGTCCGCAAGGCCGCCCGGTCTAATACTTCAACACTCCCCCTCAAGCTGGAGCATAAATATCAATCATGCCCAACTTATCACAAATGTGGAAGAAGGAAGTAGAGACCGGTTTGGTGAAGATATCCGCCAATTATTTGTCAGAGGTGACAAACGGAGTACAAATCTGTTTCTTCAAAATATCCTCCCGAATGAAGTGGCAGTCAACCTATATATGCTTTGTTCTCTCATGGAAGACCAGATTTTTGGATATGTATATAACGGCCTTGTTGTCACAGAACATAGGAAGAGGATAGTCATAAACCTCTCCTAGGTCAAGCATGAGAGCACGCAACCACTTTAACTCACACGTGGTTGACGCCATACTCCGGTATTCGGCTTCTGCATTGGATCTGGAGACAACAGACTGTTTCTTGCTCTTCCAACTCACAAGATTTCCTCCAACAAAAGTACAAAAACCTGATGTGGATTTACGATCGCCTTTATCATCCGCATAGCTTGAATCTGAGTAGGCTTCAACCCTTAGATGACCATTCCTCTGAAAGATTAGCCCTTTGCCCAATGCTGCTTTGACATACTCTAAAATATTCAAGGCAGACTGAAGATGGCACTCCCTAGGAGCTTGCATAAACTGATTGACCTTGCCTACAACATAGGAGACGTTAGGTCTGGTCACAGTGAGATAGATGAGTTTGCCCACCAAACGTCTATACCTTGTGACATCAGATAGAAGAGGCGAGTCATTCGTCCATGTTTTGTCTTCTCCAATAGCCATGGGAAACCGGGCTGGTTTGGCACCTGTCAATCCTACCACTTGTAGAAGATCAAGGGCATACTTCCGTTGGAAGAGAACCAACGAGTCAAGCTTTTGAGAGATTTTTATCCCCAAAAAGTATTTCGGGGAGACCATATCCTTCGTGACCAGGTGTTGACGGAGGTGTTGCTTCGTCATGTCCACCCCAGCTTGGTCATCGCTAGTAAGAAGAATATCATCCACATACACCGCCAAAACCACCAGTCCCGAGGCCATTTTGCGAATGAATAAGGAGTGATCGGCCGAACTCCTTGCAAAGCCGATGGTAGCCACAATACCACTGAACTTGTCGAACCACGCCCGAGGGCTCTGCTTTAGGCCATAAATGACCTTCTTCAAACGGCATGCGCGTGTCTCCCCCTGAGCAACATACCCTGGAGGTTGCTCCATGCAGACGTCCTCCTGAAGATCGCCATAGAGAAAGGCATTCTTGACATCAAGCTGGAAAATAGCCCAATCCCGGTTAACAGCCACAGAGAGAAGAACCCGGATGGTGCTGAGGCGAGCAACCAGAGAGAAGGTGTCAAAGTAATAAATGCCGTAAGTCTGAGTGAAGCCTTTGGCCACCAGCCGAGCCTTGTAGCGATCCACAGTGTCATAGGGGAAAAATTTCACAACAAAGACCCAGCGACAGCCAACCACATCAGTGCCCACTGGTGGAGGAACAAGGGTCCAGGTACCCCTTTCAGTAAGAGTAGCCATCTCTTCATCCATGACAGATTTCCAATGAGGAATAGCAAGAGCCTCCTGGTAGGTGCGGGGGGTAGTAGCAGCAGAGATAGCCAAGGCAAAACACCTGCGAGAAGGAGAAAGCCGATCATAGGAAATAACTGTCGCAAGCGGGTGTTGAGTACACGGCCGAACCCCTTTGCGAAGAGCAATGGGAAGATCCAGGTCGACAGGTGCCTCAGTGACCGGAGCGTCCGTGGCGGAGAAGGCTGGCCCGGGACTAGAGAGAGACGGCCGCGGAGAGGGAGGAGGGGTAGGGGGTGAGACGGACAGAGAAGGAGACGAAGGAGGAGATAAGGGAAGAGTGGAGACGTCGATAGGTGAAAGAAATTGTACTTAATCACCTAGAGGGGGGGGGGTGAATAGGTAACTTAATCTTTTTAAACTTTTAGGCAGATTATATCACAGATTTCACAGAACTGTAAACAACATACACAGCATCAATCACATACACAGAGTACACGCAGTTTTATAGTGGTTCCCCATGGTTTGGGTACATCCACTTTCCCCCTTCGCCTATCTAGTAGTGTACTAGATTCGGCCAAACTCCTCCACTATATCTCAGATCCTCAGATCTTACACTCAGAACCCCAACCAGGTTCCTACAGCTCAAAGTGATCCCACTCCTACAACTCAGGCTCAACAACCCTACCACTCAGTCTTCACAAAGACCTACACTCAGCCACAAGACCTACACTCAGAGAAATGAATCTCCTACACTCAGGCACATAAGCCCTACCACTCAGCCTTTATAATTTCAGGCTTACAACTCAGATCCCTAAGGATCATACAAGAAATTAAAAATACAATGTATAAACCTACAACTCAGAATAAGAGAGAAGAGTTGACAGGTTTCTTGATGAGTTCTTGAAAGAACTCTGCTGAGATCAACCTCCCTTGGATTCCTTCAAAGCTTCTTGAATGTAGAACACAGTAGGGTTGATACTCTCTGCAGCTGATCTTCAATCACTGTAACTTAAGTTTCAGATCTCAATCTGAAACCTTCACAGCCTGGTTCAATAGCTGTCTTCTTGGAAGGAGCTCTCTCTCTCCAACTACTTAGATCTTCACTTGAAGGTCTTCAATGAATTGCTTTCCAACAACTTATTATCTGTTGAATGTATAAGCCTTTATATAGACTTTCTTCATGGTGACCGGCTGATCCGGTTTCTAACAGCTTTCTGACAACTCTGACAGTTGCAGTAGACCGGCTGGAATGGCAGCTGTCAGGTCATCCAGTCACTTCTTGAAATATTTGTAACTGTCTGAAAGTGTCGAGACAGTCTGTCTTTAAGTGTCGACACCTATAGACTAAGTGTCGACACAAGTAGACTAAGTGTCGACACTAGCCTTCAAGGTGTCGACACAACTCCTTGTGTTGTAGAATTTACTTCTCGACACAGCTTCTTCAATATGTGTCGACACTGATATTGTGTGTCGACACAACTCCTTGTTCTTCAGTACTTAGTTGAATTCTGCTAAGTGTCGACACTACTCGTTTGTGTCGACACATCTTCTTGTGTTGAACTTGTTCAGTGTCGACACATCTTCTTGGTGTCGACACATGCCTTCTGTGTTGATACTTGCTGAGTGTCGACACTTCTCCTTGTGTCGACACATTCTTCTTATGTTGAGACTTTTGTTGAGTGTCGACATATCTCCTTTGTGTCGACACTTGTACTTAGAATTTGTTGAACTTTGCTGAGTGTCGACACAGCCTCCTAGTGTCGACACTTTCTTCATGTGTTGAGTCTTCTGCTGTGTGTCGACACATTCTTCATTATGTCGACACTTTCTTCAAGTGTTGAGTCTTCTGCTGTGTGTCGACACATTCTTCATTATGTCGACACTTATACTTAGACTCTATTGAAATTTGCTGAGTGTCGACATAGCCTCCAAGTGTCGACACTTTCTGATGTCGACAAAGTTCCTCTGGGTGTCGACACTGCTCCTAAGTGTCGACACTGCTTTACTGGACATTTCTTCATTGAGTGTCGACACATCCTGTATGTGTCGACACTTTTTGTCTGGTGTCGACTCTGCATCCCTGGTGTCGACACAATTACTCCAAGTGTCGACACTGCTTGTCTGGGTGTCGACACAAGTCTTCTTAAGTGTCGACACTTTCCTTCTGGGTGTCGACACCTGGACTTAGAAACTTTTCAGCTTTCCCTGCAAATAATTAACCTGCACAACTAAACTCAAAACACATCAAATACATTTTGATGTATATCATTGAGTAGGGTGAGGCTTCTTCAAATCAAGTACATTTATTCCAATGTACCCAACAATCTCCCCCTATTTGGAGAAGTCATAACCCTTAGTAAATGATATACACCATACATAACAAAATCACAGTATGATGTAAAACAGGATTATACAACAGGGTAAATTCATAAACATGTATCAACAAACATGTGTACACAAATATCTCAGAACACTAATGCAATAAATTAACACATATCACATAGTTCTAAGAACTTCAACATTTTCATTATTCAGAAGTTTACAGAAAGTTTTAATACAAGTGATTACATATAGTAAACTTAAGAAAAAATGTCTATCCTATTGCTGCTCAGCCTCCTTGATCACAATGCCCTTTCCAGATCGTATCTTTGCTTGGACTGGGGCTTCAGCATCTTCAGCAGCAGCAGGCTTCTTGCCTTTAAGATCCTTCTTCTTTAACTCTTCAGCTTTAATCTTCTGCCTTTCAAAGTAATGATAAGGCTTAGAAAAGTACTTGCTAGGCTCCTGGGCAGTAGGAGGTAGCTTTCCCATCTTAGCCTTTCCTCTATACTACACAATGGCTTCTTGCCTGTTCTCATGCTTCCTCCACTCCACATCAGAATACCATTTGCCTCTGTCCACAATATTGTCTTTGGCAGCCTTCCATGCAGTCAGAATGATATTCCTGGAAGTGGGGCTCCACTGTTCAAAATCAGGCCTCAATTCAGCTTGCTCCATGAATCTCTTCTTAGACAATTGGGCTTCTTGTTCCTTCAGCAAAACTTCTTATTCTTTTAGTATATCCTCTGGCACTGGCTGAACCACTTTTTCTATGATGACATTTTGCTTTCCCTCAGGAGGGCTATACATTGATTGTATGTCTTGATGTACCATATCAAAGTCTGGTGGAGGGTAAATTACTTGAGCCACTTCAGCTTGCTCCCCTCCAAGATATGCAGGATTAATCCCAGACTCTGCAACATTATCATCATCACATAATGGAGGTTATCCAAGGGTGGCTCTGATGGAATTGGAAATCCATTTTGCATGATCAGAGCCTGCTTTGACTAACACCCTCTCCCCCTTTATGACTTCTCTTTCAATGTGATCCCTAAGATCATCCTTCTGAAACCATATTTGTGCATTCAGATAGTTAACTCCATCATTATAGAAAGGTTTCAACCTTTGGAGCTTGTCAGTTATAGCCTTTTGAGAGTCTTCAATAGCAGTTTTAACAGCAGTTATACCCTCTTGGAACTTCTTATCAAACTCTTCCTGGGCAGTAGTCCTTGTTGTAGCTTGAGCAGCAGCCAGATTCTGCATCTCAGTGACTATCACATTGTGTGATTCAGTCAAATTGTCATTCATTCTTATCTGATTCTCCAGAACATAGCCTTTCTTCACTTCAATTTCATCCACTTGAGCTTTGATCTTCTCTTGATGAGTAGCTAGATAGACTACTGCATTCCCTCCTTTATGGAATCAGTCAGTCATCTCTTTCTTATTTTGATTCATTTCAAATCATTTAGATTTGATATCTTGGGCCAGATCAAATTGCAATGACTTATGGCCTTCATCCATATAAGATTGCAAAGCCTGTCTTTGCTCATCCATCTTTATCTGCAATGCAACCATCAGAGAACTAAAATCTGTAGATGGTGCTGGCTGTGGTGTAGACTGTGGTGCTATTATTTGTAAAGCTTTCTTATATGTCTGGCTTCTCCTCTTGAAAACTTGAAATTTTCTCTTTTTGGCTCGTGGAGCCTCATCATCTTCAGAAGCAGATGTGCTATCAATAGTCACTCTGTCCTTAGGACTTGGAGGTAACTCCTTCTCAATCCTTTAGAGCCCTTCAGTATCTCTTGGCACCTCAGTCTCTTTGCCTGCAGTTTCTTCTATATTTTCCACTTGCTCCCCCTCAACATGAGCCTTATCCCCCTCAGCAGCAGCACTTTCTTTCTCAAAGTCAGTTTGGAGTAGGTCAGGGAATAGCTCTTCTAGGGTGAATTCCTGTGGAGGATGGGGTGGAGAATCTCTAATCTCATCAATGACTTGATCAGATACCACTTGATCTACAACAGATGTGTCCTCCATGACAACATCTTGGGGTTGGCTATGTGTTTGTGTTTGCTGATTAACATTAGGTAATGAATCAGACAAAACATCATCCTCAATAGGGAAATCTAAGGTATTAATTTCAGTTATTACCTCAAGAATTGTGTGGGTAGCTTGTTCACTCTCTAGAGGAGTTGGCTCATCAACCAGTAGAGGATTCCCCTGGATTGAATCCTGGTGAATTGGGCTAGCTTGTGGTAGCTCCCCCTGCCTCTCTGCATCTTCTTGTCTAGCTGGAGACTTTCCAGCTTTTCCAGTTTCTTATTCATCATCAGGAGTAAACACAACTTGCTCTTCAGAGCTACTAGAGGAATCTTGAGCCACATGGGCTGTCTTTTTCTTCTTTTTCAGGGGTGTTTTCTTCTCAGGAGTTGGCATTTCCTTGGTCAAGACCCTATCCCACCTAGAGAAGATCCTCAAATCCATTCTCCTCATGTGGTTTATTTTGGATCATGCAGCTTGGGTCATTACCTCTGGTATACTACCAGCTAGTTATAGACTTATTATTCTACCCAAATTGGGCTTCTTCATACTCTCCTTAATCTTCTCAAATACAACTGCAGACCAATCAGTTTGTAGTTTGAAAATAATCCTTGTCATGAGGCTAAACATATGAGCTGATACTCTGTCATGCCCTCCAGGCTTGCTCAAGATAACCTTGCCAACAATTTCAGATAGAAATTTGCCTTGTATATTCATTCCTTTTCTGTTGAACACAGAACCTATCTTCAGGTTGGAATCCAGTCCACACCAACTCAATGCTTCTCTTGTCTTAGATGCAGAAACATCTTCTTCCTCCTTGGTTTTTGGTAGTTGTAGTACCTTTCTCAGACTTTTGGGAGAAACTTTCACCTTTGCCCCATGAACTCTAGACTTTATCTTGAGTCCAGATTCATCTACTTTAGCTCCATTCAAGAATTCCAGGACCTCTTTCTTCCATATCTTGGTCGGTTCGGAAACAAGAAATTCTAACCCTGTCTCTTCTATTAGGGTTATCACGCCTTTGATCTCTGGTTCCCCATCATCAAATGCGTGCCGCACCAGTTCGTATCCTTCATTCACATTCTCTTCTAGCTTGGGCGCCATTAGGGTTTGAAGAATTTGAAGTGAGAGAAGAGAGGTGTCGACACACAAGTTTGGTCTCGAAACTTTGGTGAGCGTGTCGACAGACAATGTCGAAAACCTATTTATACCTTTCTAGGATCGAAGATGAAAGGGCGCGTCAAAATACTCAAATTGTGTCGACACTGTTGAAAAGTGTCGACACAGACTTATAATGTCTCGACAACTATGTGTCGACACAAGTATAGTCGACAGAATATATGTGTCGACACTTGTTTATGTGTCGACACCACTTAGCTCGACACTTAGTAGAGACTTTACTTGTCTATTTCGGTGTAAATCTTAAGTGTCGACACCATCTTGGATGTGTCGACACCAACCTTGTATGTGTCAACACTAATTCTCTGAAGTTTCCACACCAACTTCCTAGATGTGTCGACACCTTTTCTCTGAAGTGTCGACACCAATTCTCTATCTCGACACAGACAACTCTGTGTGTCGACACTATTTTACTTAGCCATTTCTGTAAACTTATTCTAAATTTATCATACCTAATTCAATTTTAAACCTATTGAATTTGGTTTCTTCTAAAGGCTTAGTATACATGTCAGCTAGTTGATTATCTGTATTAACATACTCTAGTGAAATATCTTCTTTTTTCACATGTTCCCTTAGAAAATGGTATTTTATTTCTATGTGATTAGTCCTACTATGGGAAACAGGATTGTTTGCAATAGATATATCACTAGTAGAATCACAAAATAGTGGTGTTCTACTTACTTGAATACTATAGTCTTCTAGCTGATGTTGTATCCATAGAAGTTGAGCACAACAACTTCCTGCAGCCACATACTCTGATTCTGCTGTGGAGATAGCCACACTTGTTTGTTTCTTGCTACTCCATGATATCAGTCTTCCACCTAGGAGTTGACAGGTACCAGTTGTACATTTCCTATCCTCCTTGCAGCCTATAAAATCTGCATCTGAATAACCTGTCAGTTCAAAGTCTCCATTCCTAGGGTACCAAAGGCCTAGATAAGGTGTGCCCTTTAGATATCTCAGAATTCTTTTAACTGCTGTCAAATGAGATTCTTTAGGGCAAGCTTGGTACCTAGCACAGACACATGTAGCATACATGATATCTGGTCTACTTGCAGTCAAATACAATAGGGAGCCAACTATCCCTCTATACAAAGTCTCATCTACAGGTTTCTCTGCATTATCTTTGCTAAGAGACATACTTGACCCCATAGGAGTTTTCATGGTACTGGATGATTCCATACCATACTTTCTTATCAATTCTAGGGTGAACTTAGACTGGCATATGGATAAACCATTCTCAGTCTGTCTAACTTGGAGACCCAAGAAGAACTTAAGTTCCCCCATACTGCTCATCTCAAATTGTCCTTGCATTAGTTTTGCAAACTTTTTGCAAAGACTACTTTCAGTAGACCCAAATATGATGTCATCTACATATATTTGGACTAGAATGATCTTGCCTCTGGATTCCCTAAGGAATAGAGTCTTGTGTATTTTCCCCCTTGTGAATTTATTCTCAATGAGGAAACTAGACAGGATTTCATACCAAGCCCTAGGGGCTTGTTTTAACCCATACAAAGTCTTCCTAAGTCTATAGACATAATTAGGTTGAGTTGAGTCAACAAAACCTGATGGCTGTTCCACATAGACCTCTTCTTTCAGATTTCCATTTAGAAAAGCTGACTTAACATCCATTTGGTATACTTTAAATCCTTGATAGGTTGCATAGGCCAAGAACATGCTTATTGCCTCCAGTCTGGCTACTGGAGCAAAGGTCTGATCAAAGTCAATACCTTCTTCCTGCCTATATCCTTTTGCAACCAGTCTTTCTTTGTTCTTTACAATCACACCATGTTCATCCATCTTGTTCCTAAAGATCCACTTAGTTCCAATTATGTTGTGGTCTTTTGGTTTAGGAACAAGCTCCCAGACTTTACATCTCTTGAACTGATTCAGCTCCTCTTGCATTGCCTCAATCCAATGAGGGTCTTGGATGGCTTCTTCAAATTTCTTTGGCTCAACTTGGGATCGAAAACTGGAGTAGAGTATTGAGCTTAGATTTCTGCTCCTTGTTTGTACCCCTTGACTTAGATCACCAATAATTTGATTGGCTGGATGATCTCTTAGATGCCTAGTAGCTGGAGGCAGCATGTTCTCAGGTTGAACTCCTTCAGCTTCTTCAACTTGCTGCACTCCTTGGTCTTCTTCTGCATCAGGTGCATCTAGTACTCCCCCTGGACAACAACCACTATCATCCACATGCTGACTTGCAGTAGATCCTTCTTCAATAGTGAGCTTGTCCATCTGCTTAGTCATACCTGTGTAGCTGCAAATACTTCTAGACAATTCATTGTTAATGAGTCTAGCTTCATCAAATACTACATGTACTGACTCTTCTACAACTTGAGTAGTCAAGTTGTAGACCCTATAAGCCTTACTATTGTTGCTGTACCCAACAAAGATCCCCTCTTGGGATTTGGCAGCAAACTTGGTCAAGTAAGACTTTCCATTGTTAAGTATATAACATTTACAACCAAAGATCCTGAAATAGGATAGATTTGATTTTCTGCCTTTCACAATCTCATAGGGGGTCTTATTGTGGCTCTTGGTGATAGTAGCCCTATTTATTACACGGCATGCAGTATTAACTGCCTCAGCCCAGAAATATTCTGGGAGAGATGTGTCACTTAATAGGGTTCTACCAGCCTCAATCAAGGTTCTATTTTTCCTTTCAGCAATGCCATTTTGCTGAGGTGTTCTTGGTGAAGAAAATTCCTGAAATATTCCAAATTCTTTACATAGTTTTGTCATACTATCAGACTGCAATTCAGTACCATGGTCACTTCTTATTTTGACCACTGTACTGTCTAACTCATTCTGAATTTGTTTGACAACACTATAGAAGATACTAGGTGTTTCAGATTTCTGTCTAAGAAAGAACACCCAGGAAAACCTTGAGTAGTCATCTACAACCACAAATGTGTAGACCTTCCTACCTAGGCCGTGAACTGGCATAGGACCAAAGAGATCCATATGCAAGAGGTATAAACACCTCACATCATCTTTGTTCTCAATGCTATTAAAGGTGGATCTAGTCTGCTTGCCCTTTTGACAAGATGAGCATATCCCATCTTTAATACACTTAACCTGATGACCATTCCTCACTAACTCTTTGCTATAGAGTAGGCTAATTGTCTTGTAGTTAATATGGGCTAGCCTCTTGTGCCATTTGTCACAATGAGAGACTTTCTCATCAGCTACAAGACATACTGGAGAAACATTGTTCTCACACATAATGTATAGGCAATAGACATTTCTTTTTCTATAACCAGTCAGAATGATCTCTTGATCATTTGATCTCCTGATATGACAACCATCTTTGACAAATGAGATGTCATATCCTAAATCACTCAGCTGACTTATACTAATAAGGTTATGTTTCAAACCTTTAACATAAGCCACTTGAGTAATTGTTATAAGGTTGCTAGAAATGTTACCAAAACCTTTGATGATTCCTTTTTCAGAACCACCAAAGGTGACTTTAGGACCATCCTTGATTGGTGTGTAGTCCTTTAGCAATCCCCTAGTTCTAGTCATGTGCCTAGAACATCCACTGTCCAAGTACCATATTGGGGCATGACCACTTGGACTCACCTGCAAAACAGATTAGTTAACCTTAGAACCCAAAGAATTCTTGGGTCCTTGGTGCTGGTTAGTTTGCCTCTTAACAAAACTACCTGTAGCTTTTCTAGCAGGTAGATTGCTACTCACTTTGGCACTAGAATTGTGCCAACAGTCTATGGCAAAGTGGCCAACCTTGCCACAACACCATCACTCAAATCTGTTGTACCTTTGCTTAGGTACAACCCTGGCTGTTTTATCTACAGCAGGCTTGTTGAGTACTGGGGCTTTGCCCTTAGACTTGGACTGAACAGTCCTAGCAGGTTTTGTAAACCGTAATCCAGTTTTACCCTTTTGATGTACAAATTCATCAATCAAAGATAGAACAGACTTTGGTTTAGAAAACCTTGCAACTATGTCTCTCTCCTTCTGAAGACTAATCTCCAGATTTCTGATTTGATCATTCTTGAATGCTATAGTCCTCATCTGAATAACAGTTATGTTCTTCAGCCTGGCTATTTCATTTAGTTTTTGATCAATCAACTTATCAAAATCTGTTGCAGCCTCTTTGAGATTAGCAATCTCCTTAGCCTGACTCTTGGTCAAGGATTTGATTTTCTTCAAAGCTTGCAACACTACTCTATATTCATCAATCAATTGATGAATATCTCCTTCAGATTCAGATTCACTCTCATCACTTGATACTGAAGAATCTGATTCTGAACCTGTACTAGAAACTGAACATGATGAATAATTTTGTACCTTACTAGGTCCAGGCTGATCCTGGATTTTATCTCCTTCTAATAATGCCATCAGTCCTTGACACTGATTGTCCTCTTGCTCATATATAGAGTTCATTAACTGTATGAACTCCTCTTCCTCTTCTTCAGCAAACAGTCCAATGTAAGCTTCAGCTTCTGAATCAGTTTCTGAAGAAGACATATCTGACAGGCTTTTGTCCTTCTTGGCAACAAAGGACCTTTCCTTCTTGCCCTTGATTTGAGTCTTCTTCTTATCTGTTGACTCTCTCCTCTTCTCTGGACAGTCAGCAACAACATGTCCTTGATTGTTACAACAATAACAAACTATCCTTGAAGATGAAGTTCTATTTGACTTGGGCTTTCTCCTGTCATTTTTTGATGACTTCTGTGAAGTGGATGGCTTAGTCCTCCACTGTTTCTTCTTTAGGAACTTCTGAAAATGTCTTGTGAAAGCTGCAAAGTCCTCATCACTCTCACTGCTTTCAGAATTCCTGCTTTCTAATTCATCTGACTCAGTCTCAGTAACCTTTGGAGGTGGAGATGGAGACTTACTTTTGTATTTCCTGGTGGCTTCTGTCTTGAATGCCACAACTCTTTCTTTATTCTCAACTCTGGTAGTCTTCTCCTCTTCTTTCCTTACCATTAGCTGCATTTTATAGGATAACAGCTTTCCAAACAATGTTGGAGGAGGAATATCTGCTAACTTGGCCATTTCCCTTATGGCACAAATCTTGGTGTCCCAGTCCTTTGTTAGGGACCTCAAGAACTTATCATTCAGCTCATAATTGCTGAAATCTCTTCCATAGGACATCAACTCATTGACAATCCTATAGAATTTCTTGTAACATTCTGTTATACTATCAAACCTGCCTTGCCTGAAACTTTCATATTCTTGGTTTAACAAAGACTTTCTGTCTTGTCTAACTTCTTCTGAACCCTCCATATACACTATCAAAGTATCCCACATCTTCTTTGATGTTTTACAGTGTATCAAGTTCTGAAATGTATCATCATCTATTGCACTTACAATGATATTCTGGGCCCTTTTGTCCATGGTGGCCAGAATAATCTCATCTTTTGTCATTTCAGAAAAGTCCTTAGGTGTTCTCTGATTTGCATCCAGGACTGATACTTTCATAGGCACATATGACCCTTCTTTAACTGTGATATAGATTCTAGGGTCTGAGGCTTCCATAAACAGTCTAACCCTTTCTTTCCAGATGCCAAAAATCTCCTTTCTGCATATTGGCAACTTCATGGATCCAAGTTCTTTGTGATTCTCTGTTGAACCCATTTTCTTGACTTTCTTGATTCTGCACTTGATTAAACTGAATCTGCCAGCAGGATCTACTCAGACAGTTATGTCCTTGTTGAGTAACCTCACTTTGATACCACTTGAAAGAAATTGTACCTAATCACCTAGAGGGGGGGGGGGGGTAAATAGGTGACTTATTATTTTTAAACTTTTAGGCAGATTATATCACAGATTTCACAGAACTGTAAACAACATACACAACATCAATCACATACACAGAGTACACACAGTTTTATAGTGGTTCCCCAAGGTTTGGGTACATCCACTTTCCCCCTTCGCCTATCTAGTAGTGTACTAGATTCAGCCAAACTCCTCCACTATACCTCAGATCCTCAGATCTTACACTCAGAACCCCAACTAGGTTCCCACAGCTCAAAGTGATCCCACTCCTACAACTCAGGCTCAACAGCCCTACCACTCAGTCTTCACAAAGACCTACACTCATCCACAAGGCCTACACTCAGAGAAATGAATCTCCTACACTCAGGCACACAGGCCCTACCACTCAGCCTTTATAATTTCAGGCTTACAACTTAGATGCCTAAGGATCCTACAAGAAATTAAAAATACAATGTATAAACCTACAACTCAGAATAAGAGAGAAGAGTTGACAGGTTTCTTGATGAGTTCTTGAAAGAACTCTGCTGAGATCAACCTCCCTTGGCTTCCTTCAAAGCTTCTTGAATGTAGAACACAGTAGGGTTGATACTCTCTGCAGCTGATCTTCAATCACTGCAACTTAAGTTTCAGATCTCAATCTGAAACCTTCTTCACAGCCTGGTTCAATAGTTGTCTTCTTGGAAGGAGCTCTCTCTCTCCAACTACTTAGATCTTCACTTGAAGGTCTTCAATGAATTGCTTTCCAACAACTTATTATCTGTTGAATGTTTAAACCTTTATATAGACTTTCTTCATGGTGACCGGCTGATCCGGTTTCTAACAGCTTTCTGACAACTCTGACAGTTGAAGTAGACCGGCTGGAATGACAGCTGTCAAGTCATCCAGTCACTTCTTGAAATATCTGTAACTGTTTGAAAGTGTCGAGACAGTCTGTCTTTAAGTGTCGACACCTATAGACTAAGTGTCGACACAAGTAGACTAAGTGTCGACACTAGCCTTCAAGGTGTCGACACAACTCCTTGTGTTGTCGAATTTACTTATCGACACAGCTTCTTCAATATGTGTCGACACTGATATTGTGTGTCGACACAACTCCTTGTTCTTTAGTACTTAGTTGAATTCTGCTAAGTGTCGACACTACTCCTTTGTGTCGACACATCTTCTTGTGTTGAACTTGTTCAGTATCGACATATCTTCTTGGTGTCGACACATGCCTTCTGTGTTGATACTTGCTGAGTGTCGACACTTCTCCTTATGTCGACACATTCTTCTTATGTTGAGACTTTTGCTGAGTGCCGACACATCTTCTTTGTGTCGACACTTGTACTTAGAATTTGTTGAACTTTGCTGAGTGTCGACACTTTCTTCATTATGTCGACACTTTCTTCATGTGTTGAGTCTTCTGCTGTGTGTCGACACATTCTTCATTATGTCGACACTTATACTTAGACTCTGTTGAAATTTTCTGAGTGTCGACACAGCCTCCATGTGTCGACACTTTCTGATGTCGACAAAGTTCCTCTGGGTGTCGACACTGCTCCTAAGTGTCGACACTGCTTTACTGGATATTTCTTCATTGAGTGTCGACACATCCTGTATGTGTCGACACTTTCTGTCTAGTGTCAACTCTGCATCCCTGGTGTCGACACAATTACTCCAAGTGTCGACACTACTTGTCTGGGTGTCGACACAAGTCTTCTTAAGTGTCGACACTTTCCTTCTGGGTGTCGACACATGGACTTAGAAACTTTTCAGCTTTCCCTACAAATACTTAACCTGCACATCTAAACTCAAAACACATCAAATACATTTTGATGTATATCATTGAGTTGGGTGAGGCTTCTTCAAATCAGGTACATTTATTCCAATGTACCCAACAATATGCGTGGAAGGAACAAAGAGAGGCGGTGGAGAAGCAGAGGCATCAGGAGGAAGAGAGGAGTCAAGAGAGAAGTAGGAAGCATTCTCGAAGAATGTCACGTTCGCGGAGACAAATTGTTTGCGCAGAACGGGGTCAAAACAGCAATAGCCTTTTTGAGTGGTAGAGTACCCCAAAAGACACACTTGGTGGAACGGGGGGAAAGCTTGTCGCCGGTAGCGGAAGGAGCGTAAACAAAAGCCGTACACCCAAAGATACGAAGAGGGAGAGGAAAAGGTTCCTTGCGGGGGTATAAAATGGAGAAGGGGGTCTGGCCATGGAGAACCGTGGAGGGAAGACGATTGATGAGATAGCAGGCGAGGAGCACAGCGTAGCCCCAGTAAGAGCGGGGTACTTGTATCTCCGTCATGAGAGTGCGAGTGACATCAAGGAGGTGACGGTTTTTACGCTCTGCCACCCCATTCTGCTGGGAGGTGTAAACACAGGTGGTTTGATGAAGAAGACCATGTTGCCGAAAGAAAGAGGAGAACTCATGATTAAGATATTCCTTAGCATTATCAGAGCGTAAAACTTTAATAGAAATGCCAAATTGAGTCTTAATAATAAAATAAAAGGATTGTCAGATAGAAAGAGTTCAGATCAATCTTTTAATAGATACACCCAGGTACATCTAGAAAAATCATCTATAAAAGTTACAAAGTAGTAACTACCCCGACCAACAATGAGGGTAGGAGCAGGACCCCAGACATCAGAATGAATGAGATCAAATGGGCGAGAGGAGCCACGGCCTTGCTTCGGCGGGAAGGAGGGGCGATGATGTTTGCCAAGCTGACACGCATCACAGTTAAGCGGAAGACTGGTCGGAGGTAAGTGGGGCAGAAGCTGTCGAAGAATCCGAGGAGGAGGATGTGCAAGGCTAAGATGCCATTGAAGCATATCTGTAGAGGAGGAGGAGTAGGCGGATAGAGCAGAAACATTGTCGAGGAAATAGAGGCCGCCGCTCTCAGTCCCAGTAGCAATCGTCCACTGGGTCCTCGGGTCCTGAAAAGAACAAGAAGTAGGAGTGAATAAGAGAGAGCACTGAAGTTGCCGGCATAAAGTAGTAACAGATAATAAATTGCACAGGAACTTCGGGACATAGAGAGTGTTCTCCAAGCGAAGCGACGGGGTGACTTGAACCAGTCCCGTCCCAATCACCGGGGATGGTGAACCATCCGCCACACGAACCGGGGGTATGCGGTCATGCGTTTCAAGGAGGGAGAAGCAATGAGGGTTGCCAGTCATATGATTTGTAGCACACGAGTCAATCAGCCATTTACCTTGGGTAGCGACGTAGGCACTACCTGAAGTCGTGGCCACAGAGGCAGACGACCGAGAGGAGGCGGAGGCCGAAGAAGGAGCATCACCGGAAGGGCGAAGATGAGAATGTTTCTGCCAACAGCGGTCAACAGAATGGCCGGCACGACCACAGTGAGAGCAGAGGAACCTGGACGAACCATGCCCACCTGAGTGGCTGCGGCCACTAGGACCCCCGCGTTGATCCTGGTGAGCATATGAGTCCTGGGAAGGAGGGGAGGCCAACAGAGGCCGCTGGAGCAGCGAAGTAACAGCGGCAATGCGAGCCGCGGTGGCATCCAAAGTAGGGGATTCTGCCTCACCCAAGATCTGCTGGCGGATCATATCATAGGAATCGAGAAGACAGAGAAGATAACAAACAACTAGGAGTTCCTGGAAGGGTTTGTGCTGGTCGGCCAAGTCCGCGGAGAAGGGGTGATTCTACAGGATCTCTGCGCCAAGAGCCTGAACCTGCTGATAAGCCGCAGCAGGAGACATGGAGGGGCGGGCGAAGAGGTCCGCATAAAGAGTATAGATGCGGGACGTCTGTCCCCCCTTCGAATAGAGAGCAGCTAGGTGAAGCCAGGCGGCCTTGACCGTCTCATAATGGCGAATAACGGGAAGGCACTCATCAGAGAGGCTGTTGTCCAGCCAAGTGCGGACAAGGGCATCACACGCATCCCAGTCATCAAATTCAGGAGAGTGAAGAGGAGGAGGGTCATCAGTGAGGTGATGACGCTTGCGTTGAGAGCGAAGAAGAAAGGTGAAAGAAACGCTCCAATCGGGATAGTTGGAGCCAACAAGCTTAGAAAGCGTGCCAAGGTTGCCCGAAGGAGTAGGAGGAGGAGGAGCCGCAGGAGTGGTGGAGGTAGAGATAATGAGGGTGGAGAGACTGGAAGTGGCCATAGAGAAAGCAGGAAACCGCGCGAGAAGAAGAGAAGCCACGGGGAGAGAAGGAAACCGCACGACCTAAGGAGGAGGCCGGTACATGGGAAAGAAACCGCAGCGAACAAGGATGAAACCACAGCGGGAAAAAGAGAAGAAGCAGCAGCAGCACGGGGCGGGCGTGTTTCGTCCTTCCGGTGCAAACGTCGAGAGATGTTCACAGGCTTCGGCACGGGGCCGGCGTGACTGCCACGTGGACCTCCCAAAGTCAACAATGCCATCAAATTGCTGAAATCAGATGATGAATAGTGCTGACATGCCCGCTGTCACGCCCGCGACTTGGGGCGTGACCGCCGCGTTTTCAGCTGCAAAGTCAAATCTCCAATCAATTCACGGCCGCCATATGTACAATATCGATACGCCTCATAACACGCCCGTGTCAGAGGGCGTGTCCCATGAAAAATTTCTCTATAAATTGGCAGCTTCTGTTGAGCTGTTGTTCCCCTTTTTGAACCACTTTGCTTAGGATAGGGCTGTTCTTGGGGGCTGTTTATGCAATGTAAGGGAACTTTCTCTCCCCCCTTTTTTATTTATTTGTTTTTTTACTTCATTGTAACCCTTTTTTACTTAATAGAAATGTTTATTTTTCTCCTCTATGTTGTATGAAAATCCGCCAAAGCGTCCTACCTTAAGTAATTTTTCGTTCCTCTTTTTGTGTTTTTTATGTTTTTTCTTTAGCTTTGTTAAATAGTTTGACTTAGAAATTTATTAATTTTCTAGCCGTTATAATCGCAAAATTATTTTCATGCACCATACTTGTTTAGGTTTAGTATATTATTTTTACTTTGTTTTCATTCCTATAGGTTTATAAAAATGTTTTAAAAGGTGGTTTTTAATTTTCTTTAACTTAACCTGTTTAGGATCGTAAAACTTTTCGTTTTCTTTTAGTTTTATTTACACTTTTTATGCGTTCCTATAAAGTTATATGAATGAAAACTGTTGGAACACCTTATTACTGATTTGGGCAAGGATCACTATGTCCTTTAGGAAATTTGTTTTGACCTCCTTGTATAGATCTAAAGGTCAATTAGTTTGAGTCTAAGGGTTAGTATTTAGGTTTGAAAGCAGCCCTCAAGACCCTCAAGACCAGACATTTCAGTTCAGGAGACTAAGTCATTTTGTCGAGCTCAGGACGACGAATCGTCGAACTCCATTCGACGATCTCTGAGCTCACTTCGACGAATCGTCGAACTGCATTCAACGATCTCTGAGCTCACTTCGACGAAGTCATCGAACTCCATTCGACGATCTTCGAGCTCAGATCGACGTTCCTGTCTCTAGTTTGTTTCCCTATCTCTGAGCTCAGTTCGACGATAGTTGAGCTCAGATCGACGCTTTCAGCTTCAGTCTAAGTCCAGTCGCTGAGCTCAGTTCAACGATAGTGGAGCTCAGGTCGACGTTTTTCTGGAGAGATTGATGTTTTTCAAGATTCAAATTCAGATAGTTATGGAATTATTCCCAGCATTTATTTTAAGGATCTTGTAGCCGTTTCAATTAATCTGGAGTAAGTTTCAAGGGAATTTTAAAGGAATGTTTTATTGGACTTTCCTACAGAAGACAAAATGCAGTTAAGGAAGTCATTTATGATAGGCTAACGGCTATCTTGGACAGAGATCTATTCTATTCAGATCTAAGGAATAAAAAGTTTTTTTTATTATTCTGCTGGTAAATAAGAACAAGAAAGAGAAAGAGTTGCAGATATTCACAGAATTCATACAGGAACACACATCACTGAAGGAGATCAATATTCTGAAATTTCTAGATCACTTTTGATTCCAGTGTTCAAAGGCCATTATCATTCAAGACTCCAGACACCACACATTTCAGTTGCTGCTGGAATCATTTTTTGCTGGAGATCAAATTTTCTGAAGGCCTATCACCCTATTGCAAAGCTTCACTTCCTGAACAACTCAAGATCTCAGGGGGAGCTTTGACAACATCCACTATCTTCTCTCTGATTGTTGATAGAGAAGATCATCTCATATCTCTCTCTCTCTCTCTCTCTCTCTCTCTCTCTCTCTCTGCTGTAAAGGGTTTATCAAACTCCATTCAAAAGTTTGTGTTGGTTTCTGAGACCTTATCAAAACTCAGTGGTGGCAAGACACCTAATCAAAAAATCTGGTTTGGTTTTTGAGTACCTTATCAAAAGCTCATTGGTGCCCAGGACACCTGATCAACTCATCCTGCAGTGAATTCCTACCTAGGGTGGTAGAAGAGTGGATGTACCCAGATTGGTTGGGGAACCACTATAGCTCCTTGTGTCATCTGGTTGCTTATTTTCTTTTGTTTTCTAGCTGTGGTTTGTGATTGTTCTGTGATTGCTTTGTAATTAGATAGTTGCTGTGTTTGCTGTATTTCATTTGCTTCCTTGTTCACTTAGGAATACAACAAGAGTTGTAAAAAGTTTTTAGCAAGCACCATACTCTATTCACCCCCCCTCTAGAGTATATCAGATCTAATCTGCACTTTCAATTGGTATCAAAGGGAGGTTGGTTAAAATACCACACCTTGGTGGTTGCACAGGCTAACACCTGAACCCAAAGATCCCTCTAGTTAGATCTATTTGTTTTAAGTTTGTTATTAGAATTATTTCTTCACAGAACATGACCCAAAACAAAGATTATGCTAGCACTAGACCTCCAGTGTGCAATCTATCTAAGTTTGCACTTTTGAAGGCAAGGATTAGATTGTACATGAACTCTATTGATGAAGACATTTTCAATTCTGTTTTGACAGTGTGTCCAAGACCTCCAGAAAATACAAGTACAAGTGCTGTTCCACCTCCTTCAGGAACAGATGCAGAAATCAAGAAATGGAAAGTGGCAGATGCTAAGGCAATGAATATTTTAGCCCAGACTATGTCTGATGAAATATTCCAAAAAGTAGCTGACTGCAACTCAGCAAAGGACATCTGGGACAAGTTATCTGATATAGTCTCAGGATCTGCTGATGAGAGAAAAGATAGAAGATCTCACCTCATAACCTAATATGAGAATTTCAAGAAAGGAGAAGCTGAGTCAGTAGCAGACATGTATAATAGACTCAGTCTCATAGTCAATGAGCTGAAAACATTGGACAAAGAGATCTCATTGACTGAGCTCAATGATAAAATCCTAATGTGCTTCCCAAGCACTTGGGACTCAAGGATCTGGCCAATCAAGGATGACAAAAACCTAAATGAGATCACAACTGAAGCTCTCTTGGGCAAGCTCAAGTCTTATGAGCTGCTCATCAAGAATAGAGAAGAAGAGCAAAAGGCTGCCTCACCAGCTATATGAAAGGAAAAAATCAATAGCTTTCAAAGCCATTGAAGATCAGCATGAAGACAAGGTGACAGGCAATAAAGAGCTGCTAAGCTTACTGGCCAGAAGATTCTATAAAATGGCCAAGAAGGATTTCAGGAAAAGATCATAAAGAGGGCATGACAAGCCAAGGTATGACAAATCAAATAACAAAGAGATTATTTATTTTGGATGCAGGAAACCAGGCCATATTGTGCCTGACTGTCTAGAAAATAAAAACAATGACAAGAAGGACAGGAAAGAAAGGAGAAAAGAAAAGGACTTCAAGAAGAACAGCAATGACAAACCCTCCTCCAGCAAGAACAAAAATACAAGGAAGGGGTCTGTTGCTAAAACTTGGAGTGAGATAGAAGAAGAATCTGAAGCTTCATCCATCTCGAGTGATGATGAAGATGATGCCGATGAAAAAGAATTCTGTATGATGGCTATCAATGCCTCACAACAAAATTCTGATGCAGAAGAATCAGAATCAGAATCAGAGACTCAATCTGAAGAGGACCAGGTAATAAGTTCTTTTGATTTTAATTCTGAGGACTTCAAATGTGAGTTTAAAGCACTGTGTTTAGATTTATTAAAATCTGAGAAGGAAATCATTTCTCTCAGAAATCAGCTATCTGAACACAACACTTTAAAATCAGAAAACCTCAAACTCTCTGAGGAGTTGGAATGCTGTAGGGAGCAGATAGCCTCACTGAAAAGTGACCTATCAGAGGCCAAAAAGTTTGAAGAATCCCTCAATGGGAGAAGTATCGAACTGATGGACATCACAAGCACAGTGAATTCAAGATTCAATAGTACACTGGGCTTGGGTGCTTCATACAGCCAACCTGTAGTATTAACAACCCCAATCAAATTTATCTCTGATAAAGGTAAGGGAGTTGTAGAGGTAGCTAGGAAGAATTCTGATTTACCTAAGAAAACTATAGTTCAACAGAAATCGTCGAACTGAGCTCGACGATCGCCGAATGGAGCTCAACAATCTCAGGCAAAATCGTCGAACTCAGGTCGACGATCTCTGAACCCTGGACTCTGGCATGGTCGATCTTCGAACGGAGCTCGACGATCCGACCCAAGATCGTCGAACTCAGCTCAGAGATCGTCGAATAGAGATCAGAGTTTTGAAAACTCTTTCAAAGGCAAATCAAAGTTCAATCCTAGAGGTTCTACATCTCAATGGTTTAACCCTTATACTGAATAGATAATACCTCCTAGGAGATATCATCCTGAAGGCTATAAGAGCCAACCAGAGATGTCTTTTATTTCTGAATTCAAAGGTTATCAACCTAGGCCCGAGGTAAACTGGGTCAAAAACAAATAAATTGTTTTATGTGCAGGTGAAGACCTATCCAACATCAAACCAACAATGGTATCTGGATAGTGGGTGCTCAAAGCACATGACAGGAAACAAGGATAACTTCACTTCCTTCAAAGCCAAGCTTGGACTCAAAGTAATATTTGGTGATTCAAACTTTGGACTAACAAATGGATATGGTGCAGTCCAGATTGGCACAATCACATTCAAGAAAGTAGCCTATGTGGAAGGACTGAAGCACAACTTAATCAGTATCAGTAAACTGTGTGATAAAGGCTATCAAGTGACTTTCAACAAATCCTCATGCAAAATAAAATCAGAGGACAACACAACTGTGCTGACAGGTAAAAGGAAAGGTAAAATTTATCTTGTCGATTTTCTTTCAACCAAGGTTGACATATGCTTGTTTAATTCCATTTGTAGACCTAATGAATTATGGCATAAGAGATTAGGACATATCAACCTTAGAACCATTGCTAGGCTATCCAAGGACAACCTTGTTAGAGTACTACCTTCTGGCCCTTACAAGAAGGAAGGACTTTGTAGGGCTTGTCAATTAGGCAAGCAAACCAAAAATAGTTTCAAGTCACTTAATAAGAGTGATTCACCTAGGATTTTGTATCTGTTACACATGGATCTCTTTGGACCCATTACAATACAAAGATTAGGAGGGAAATCTTATACTTTAGTAGTTGTAGATGACTTCTCTAGATTCACATGAGTGTTCTTTCTGAGGAAGAAGTATGATAACTTTAAGTGTTCGACAGAGTTTCTCAAATGCATACAGAGTGAGTTCAATACTCACATTGCCCTGATCAGAAGTGATCATGGGACAAAGTTTGATTCTCTTCTTATGCAAGAGTTCTGTCAGAGTGAAGGGATCAAACACACTTTCTCAGCTCCTAGAACTCCTCAACAAAATGGGGTAGCTGAAAGGAAAAATAGAACCCTTATTGAATCTGCTACTACATTGTTGTCAGATGCTCACCTTCCTCTATCCTTTTGGGCAGAGGCAGTGAACACCTCCAACTATGTGTTGAATAGAAGTTTAATACATAAACTGAAGGGCAAGACTCCCTATGAATTACTCAAAGGGAAGAAACCTAAAGTAGATTACTTCAAAATCTTTGGTTGTATTTGCTACATTCATAATAATGACAAGAAAAACTTAGTAAAATTTCAAGCTAAAGCTAATGAAGTAGTGTTTCTGGGATACTCCATGATCAGTAAAGCTTATAAGGTATATAATAAATCTACTCTCAAAGTTGAAGAATCTGTTCATATATCTTTTGATGAATCTAACATGTCTTTCAAGGAGAAGAATACTTCTACCATAGAACCTTTGCAGGTACACTCTCTTGCTGAAGACTTGGACAGATTACAAATTATTCAAAAAGATGAAAGCAGTGAAGATGAAGAAGACATTCAACATCTTGAAGAGAATCTTCTTGAAAAGCCAGTTGTTGTACCACAAGACGAAATAACAACACAGGCTGGTGAACAATCAACATCTTCTGTTGATTTAGTAACATCAAGAGACCATCCAATCTCCCAAGTGATTGGAGACATCTCAGCTGGTGTGCAAACCAGAAATCAGGTCAACCAAAACCTGATGCACACTTGCTTTCTCTCTCAAATTGAACCTCAATCCATTCAAGATGCAGAGCAAGATCCACACTGGATCATTGCAATGCAAGAGGAGTTGCATCAATTTGAAAGGAACAAAGTTTGGGAACTAGTACCAAGGCCAAAGGATCACTCCATTGTTGGAACAAAATGGGTGTTCAGAAATAAATTGGATGATCAAGGAGTCATTGTAAGGAACAAGGCAAGGCTAGTTGCTCAAGGGTACTCTCATGAAGAAGGGATAGATTATGACCAGACCTTTGCATCAGTTGTAAGGTTAGAGGCTGTTGGATCCCTAGTTGATTTGGGCTAGGTTCACTGACTTAGGATGTGACCCATCATGTATAGTCTGGGTCAGGTTTGTGTCTTAGAGTCTAGGACTGTCCTCTATCTCAACTTCAGATGGCCAGCCTTCTTCAAGACCATCAGGAACTCCAGATCTATCAGTTTTTCAGACTAAGTGAAATGAGTTCGACGTTCCTCGAACTCAGCTCGACGAAGGAAGTTGTGCGCTCGACGATCTTGAGACAATTCGCAGTGCTGAGCTCGACGAGCTTTGTTCTTTGCTCGACGAACACCAGGTTCTATTTCAAGCATTCTCAGGACTTCTTCAAATTTCTCCAAGCCCACCTCCATGCTTCGGTCGACGAATTATATTCTGAGCTCGACAAACTTGGACCTCAAGTTCATAGCTTCTCAGGTCGATGAATTCTAATCTCTACTCGACGATTCTTTTGTGCTCAGAGAATCTGTGTCGACACTTAGGGCTTGTGTCGACACCAGACGATTTGTGTCGACACCCAGGATTTCAGTCGACACCAGCGTGTGTCGACACCAAAGGAGTTGTGTCGACACCAAGACCAATCTGTCGACACCAGAGGAGTTGTGTCGACACCAAGATCAATCTGTCGACACCAATTTATGTCGACACAGCTTTTCAGCAGATACAGAGTATTTCGTTCAAGTCCAGAACTTTTCTCAGGTCGACGAAGTTTATTCTCAGCTCGACGAATTGGGTTCTCTGCTCAACTAATAATGTTTGCCTGATATTAAAGATTGTCTATTCAACGAATGAAGACTGTCAGCTCGACGAACTCAGCTCAGCTCGACGAACTCAGCTTAGCTCGACGAATTCAAGACTCAGCTCGACGAATTCTGTTCTTCGGTCGACGATTCCAGACTAGGTCTTCTTCCGTTCCCGTCTCATCTCATGGCGCTGATTCCTGGACAATTAATGGCAGTTCTTCACAGTATACTACCGTTAGGATGCGCAGTTAATTCTGGGTTATTACATGCCATTTTCCCATAGAAACAGTTGGGGAAATAATTAATTGCTGCTTCCTTTCCAGGCCGTCTGTCATTACTGCTCGACATTCAAAAATTCGAATGCTCTCCATGACAGACAGAGATATACAAAAACCAGAAGAAAGATAACAAGTACAGAACATCAGACATCAACAAGAATAACATAGATAGTGATTCAGACAACACAAGAAAAAAGACTCATTCTTGGCCAAGAGAGAAATTGATCTAGAAGAAGAAGAAGAACATTACATCAATATCAAGAGTCTTCTTCATCTGCTCTTACTCAGGAGAACTTCAAAACAATACATCCATATCAGTTGCAAGAAGTTCCTGAAGAATTTTTCTGGACCTGGAATTCTAGGTCTTTGAAGACCTATCACCCTGAAGCAGTGCTCCAGTATTCTTCCTGAGCCATTCTACATCTCAGGGGGAGCAAAGCTGCTAAACAACATTCCACAAGTCTTCTCATTTGACTTGAGAAAGAGAAGACCTCATCACCCTCTCACTCCACCTCTGTACAGGGTTTTAATTCCCTTCAAAATTATTCTGGTTGCAAGTCTCCCTCCAAAAGACTTGAGGGTTTGGTTTTTGGGAACCTGATCAAAACCCCATTGGTGCTAGGACACCTGATCAACCCCTTCCTGCAGTGGATTCCTACCAGGGTGGTAGAAGAGTGGACTACCTAGATTTGGGGAACCACTATAAAATTCTTGTGTCGTATGGTTGCTTTCGTTTCTTTTTGTTTTCTAGCTTTGCTCTGTGATTGTGCTGTGATTAGTCCATTGCTGCTTTCTGGTTTATTGCATTTGCTGCACACACTCACACACACACACCTAAAATACAACAACAGTTATAATAGATTTTAAAATCACCATATACTCTTTTCACCCCCCCTCTAGAGTATATCAGATCTAGCTGCACTTTCAATTGGTATCAGAGGGAGGTTGGTTAAACATACCATACCTGATTGGTTCTACAGGCTAACACCTGAACCCAAAGATCCCTTAGTTAGATCTCTTTGCTTTTATCCAGTTATTAGATTTTGTTCTCACAGACATGGCCCAAAACAAGGATTATACAAGCATCAGACCTCCAGTGTGCAATCTTAACAAGTTTGCCATCTGGAAGGCAAGAATCAGATTATATATGAACTCCATTGATGAGGATATTTTTTCTGTCATTTCAACAGGTGTTCCTCCAGCTCCTACAACTTTTGCCAGCACATCAACTAATCTGGGTGCAGTACCACCTCCAGACAATACTGAAGCCTACAAGAAAGCCAAGATGGCTGATGCAAAGGCTATGAATATTCTGGTCCAAACAATGTCAGATGACATATTTCAGAAGGTGGCTGAGTGCACCTCAGCCAAGGCCATTTGGGACTCTCTCAATCAAATGGTAGCAGGCTCAGCTGAGGAAAGGAAGGATAGGAGATCCAGTCTCATTTCTCTCTATGAGAATTTCAAAAAGGATGAGAAAGAATCAGTGGCTGAGATGTATAATAGATTAAGTTCAATCATTAGTGAACTCAAGACTCTTGACAAGGACATCACCTTAACTGAGGTGAATGACAAGATATTGATGTGTTTCCCTAGTTCATGGGACTCCAGAATCTGGCCAATCAAAGAAGCCAGAAGCCTCAATGAGATCTCAACAGAATCTCTGCTAGGCAAGCTGAAGTCATATGAGCAGCTTGTCAAATCAAGAGAGGCAGCATAACAGAAGGCAACTACCCCAGTTAGGAAGGAGCACAGCTTGTCCCTCAAAGCTTCTGAAGACAGTGAAATAGCTACCTCCAATGAAGAGTTAATGAGCCTCTTTGCCAAAAGATTCTACAAAATGGCAAGAAAGGATTTTAGAAGAAAATCATCCAGGCAGGATGACAAACCCAAATATGACAAGACATCAACTAAGGAGGTTGTGTGTTTTGGATGCAGAAAGCCTGGGCACTATATTTCAGAATGCCCAGAGAATCAGAAAAAGGACAAGGGCAGGGACAAGGATCCCAGAAGAAAACAAAGCAGCAGACCCTCCTCCAACAAGTATAAAAGGAAGGACAAAGGATTTGTTGCTGAGTCCTGGAGTGACACAGAAGAGGAAACATCCTCCTCCAGCTCCAGTGAAGAAGAGGAAGAAGCCAGATCCAAGGAGGTGTGCCTAATGGCAATAGATGCCTCCAGAAGCAACTGTGGATCAGAAGAGGATTCTGAAGATGAAGGTGCCTCATACTCAGAGGCTGACCAGGTGATTTCAAGTTTTGATTTTAATTCTGACTTGTTTAAAGTAGAATTTAAAACTATGTGCATGGATTTAATAAACTCAGAGAAAGAGATAAAAACCCTGAGAACCAGACTAGAAAATCTAGAATCTGTCAGCACAGAAAACAGAAAACTAACTGACCAATTGACTCTAGCTAATGAACAGATAATCAAATTAAAATCTGAATTATGTGAGGCAAAACAACTTGAGCAATCTCTCAATGGGAGAGGCCTCAAGCTGATGGACATCACAAGCACAGTAAATGCCAGATTAAATGGCAGGCTGGGATTGGGTGCTTCATCAGGT
Organism: Platanthera guangdongensis; assembly: GCA_039583875.1. NCBI lineage: Eukaryota > Viridiplantae > Streptophyta > Magnoliopsida > Asparagales > Orchidaceae > Platanthera > Platanthera guangdongensis. The sequence goes on from CM077149.1 coordinate 87,828,620, forward strand.
TTACCCCCCATAATAAAGAAGAATATACTTTCCACTCCCATAAAGTTTATCACTGCTAAAGGTAAAGAGAAACTAACCGAAAAACCCATATCAGAAAACAAGTCAAATCCCATAGACAATAGCAACAGAAAACAGAAGAAAGCTGTTAAAAACCAAGTTCAGCAGAATTCGTCGAACTTAGATCGACGAAATCCTGCAAGATCGTCGAACCCCGATCGACGAACGTTGAACGCAAACTTCAGAAATAATTATTCGTCTTACTGCGATCGACGAACTGTGTATGGTTCGTCGAGCAGAGGTCGACGAACGTGGGACGCAGAAAATGACCATGGTCATTCTCTGAGTGGAGGTCGATGATCTCATCCCCATTCATCGAACTCTGGTCGACGAACTTACAATAATTCGTCGATCCCAGAACGACCAAATATAAATAATTTCTAGTATAGAAAGGTTAAAACAGCTAACAAGATATTTAACGCAGTAGCAGATTGGATAATTCCACCTAGGAGATATCACCCTCTAGGGTATAAGTCTCAACCTGCACTATCAGTCATTTCTAACTTTACTTTTCAGCTAAACCAAGGACCCAAGGTAACCTGGGTCAAGAATAATTGAGCTTCATTGTTTGATGCAGGTACAGGTGAATAGCTGTCCAAGGTTAAGTCAGACATGGTACCTGGAGAGTGGCTGCTCCAAGCACATGACTGGCAGCAAAGCAAATCTCTCCAACTATAAGTCCAAACTAGGACCAAAGGTGATATTTGGAGACTCAAAGAGTGGTCAGTCAGAAGGATATGGAAGAGTAAGCATTGGAGCAGTGACCTTCAAAAAGGTGACGTATGTAAGAGGACTTAAACATAACCTTATATCCATAAGTCAATTATGTGATGAAGGTTATCAGGTACATTTCAACTCTACCTCTTGTTCTATTATAAATGATAAAAACCAAACTGTTTTAATTGGACTTAGACAAGGAAACATATATTTAGTAGATTTCATTTCTGCCACAACTGATATTTGTTTACTCAATATCACTAGTAACCAAAATGAGCTATGGCACAAAAGGCTAGGACATGTAAACCTTAAGAACATATCTAGGTTATCCAAAGACAACCTTGTTAGAGGTTTACCTTCTGGCCCCTACAAGAAGGAAAGCCTATGCAGGGCTTGTCAACTAGGCAAGCAAACTAAAACTAGCTTCAAATCCATTAATAAAATTGATTCACCTAGGATATTGTATCTGCTTCATGTGGATCTTTTTGGACCCATTGCAGTACAAAGCCTAGGAGGGAAGTCTTACACCTTAGTTATTGTTGATGATTTCTCCAGATTCAGTTGGGTAGCCTTCCTGAGAGCTAAGTCAGATACATTCAAAGTTCTTACCGATTTTCTCAGGACCATACAGATTGACTTCTCTACTCATGTTGCATTTATCATAAGTGATCATGGCACAGAGTTTGAGTCTCTTCTTATGCATGAGTTCTGTGAGAAGGAAGGTATCAGGCAGTGCTTCTCAGCTCCTAGAACTCCCCAACAAAATGGGGTTGCTGAAAGGAAAAATAGGACACTCATTTAAGCTGCAGGTACATTGTTAGCAGATGCCTACATGCCTCTATCCTTTTGGGCAGAAGCTGTAAACACAGCTAACTATGTCCTGAACAGATGTCTTATACATAAACTAAAACACAAGACCCCCTATGAAATACTTAAAGAAAAGAAACCTAAAATCACTTACTTTAAAGTTTTTGGTTGCATATGTTACATCCACACTAATAACAAAAGATACATCAGAAAATTTGAGGCTAAGGCTGAAGAAGAGATTTTTCTAGGATATTCCCAAGTAAGCAAGGCCTATAGGGTATTCAACAAATCATCCCTTAAAATTGAAGAATCTGTCCATATGTCTTTTGATGAAGCTAACATGTCTTATAAGGAGAAAGACATTTCTACCAATAGTCCTTTGCAGGTTTCACCAGTGTGTGAATCTATTGATGGACTAAACCTTACCCAAGAAGTTCAAACTCATCCCACTCCACAGGCTGCTGAAGATAGTGAAGAAGACATCCAAGAGGAAGTAACTGAACTTCCATCATCAGCTAGTTTCATTCCTCCAGAGGAATTACTTGCAGAAGCTGCTGCTCAACCAACTCCACAAACTGATCTTATCACTCTTAGAGATCACCCCAGATCTCAAGTGATTGGGGACATTTCAGTTGGTGTACAGACAAGACATCAGCTCAATCAAGACTTGATGCATGCCTGTTTTCTCTCTCAAACTGAACCGCTCACCATCCATGAGGCTGAGCAAGATCCTCATTGGATCCTTGCAATGCAAGAGGAACTAAATCAATTTGAGAGATGTAGAGTTTGGGATTTGGTTCCAAGACCCCACAACTACCTAGTTATTGGAACCAAATGGGTCTATAGGAACAAGTTAGATGCAGAAGGGAACATAGTAAGGAACAAGGCTAGACTGGTTGCCCAAGAATATATGAAAGAAGAAGGAATAGACTATGACCAAACCTTTGCCCATATTGCAAGGTTGGAGGCCATTAGAATATTCCTAGCCTATGCAGCATACAAAAAGTTCAAGGTATTCCAGATGGATGTTAAGAGTGCCTTTCTGAATGGTGTACTTCAAGAAGAGGTTTATGTAGAACAACCTCCAGGTTTTATCTCTCTAACTCAACCCTCTCATGTTTACATATTGCATAAAGCTCTCTATGGTTTAAAGCAAGCTCCAAGAGCTTGGTACGAGACCCTAGCTAGCTTTATTTTAGAGCATAAATTTACAAGAGGAACCATAAATAAAACCCTTTTCACTAGACATCATAAGGACCAAATCTTATTGGTACAAATATATGTGGATGATATTATTTTTGGGTCTACTGATCCTAAATTGTGCCAGAGGTTTGCTGACCTCATGCATTCCAAATTTGAGATGAGTAGCATGGGTGAGCTTTCCTACTTCCTTGGTCTTCAAGTGAAGCAGCTCCCTGATGGTATCTTCCTCTCCCAATCTAAGTATGCTAAAGAGCTTATTAAAAGGTTTGGGATGAGTGATGCCTCAGGAATGAAAACACCTATGGCTACAAATGCTGTTGTGGATTCTGATGCAGCAGGGAAACCTGTAGATTAGAAACATTATAGGGCAATTGTTGGATCCCTATTATACTTAACAGCTAGCAGGCCTGACATAATGTTTGCCACATGCCTTTGTGCTAGATTCCAAGTGAATCTTAAAGAATCTCATCTTATTTTTCTAAAAAGGATTTTGAGATATATAAAGAGTTGTCCTAGTTTAGGACTCTGGTATCCTGCAGAGTCAGAATTTGAGTTAACTGGATACTCAGATGCTGACTATGCTGGATGTAGAGTGGACAGGAAAAGTACCTCTGGAACTTGCCAGTTCCTGGGTATGAGACTTGTCTCTTGGTTTTGCAAAAAGCAGACATCTGTGTCTACATCAACTGTCGAGGCAGAGTATATGGCTGCTGGCAGCTGCTGTTCACAGATGCTATGGATACAAAACCAACTCCTAGATTATGGTATCAACTTAAATAATTCAACCTTATTTTGTGATAATACAAGTGCTATTGCTATAGCTCAGAATCCAGTTCATCATTCTAGGACTAAACATATTGAAATAAGACATCATTTCATTAGAGATAATGTGGACAAAAAGAAAATTAACTTGATCCACATTCCTACTGATCTACAGAGAGCAGATATCTTCACCAAGCCTTTGGATGAGAAAACCCATCTGTTCTTTAGAAATCAACTAGGAATGATTGATGGAGAAGAGTTAAATTAATTTCTGTCTGCATTCGACGAATTTTCCAGAATTCGTCGAACGGAGTTCGACGAATTAGGGAGAGTTCGAGAGATTCTCGTCGCACGGAGATCGACGAATTCTCTGTGTGGAAACAATGTTCGTTCGACCGGAGATCGACGAACCTTGCTTCAGAAACCATTCCGTCGATCGGAGTTCGACGAATTGTTTTCAATTCTTCTGAATGGGTTCGACGAACTACTCTCCTATACCGTATTTCGTCGATCTCAGTTCGAAGATTTGTCTCTTTTTCGTGGAACAGAGCTTGTCGATTCATATTCTGAAAATCCTATATCTAGGTTTTTCTTCGATCTCCATCCCGCGCTTTCAGTTCCTTTGCTCTTGATCGCCGTTTTCTCTGTAATTTTCTTTGCAGGTCATCAATGGCGATTCCTCCAGGAGCACTTGCAGCAATGAAGTTCGATTCAGCATTCTCAATGGACTTTGAGTCCTTCCAGCATTCCGATCCCATTTTTCTGTATATCCTTGAATTACTTGAAGAACTGCATCTCAAGGACTTCATGACACGCAACATCAAGCTACACTCAACTGAGATAAGAGAATGGGTGTATACTGCCGCAGTTTCTGAAGATGGAAATCTGACAGGAAATATTGGAAACACTGCCGTTTCCCTGTCCCCAGTAGTCCTCTCTGAAATTTTTGGACTGATCAATGGGGAAGACAATTTGGAAATAGACGCTGAGGAATACGCGGAGATGCTGAAAGTCATGGGTTTCTCCAGCAACAATCCCAATAAGCTTCTGAAGAAACAACTGTCTGCCGCTTATCAATTTTTGGCTGACATTGTAGGGAAAATTCTAATGGGCAAGCACTCGGCACACGACTATATCACTCGCCATCAATTCCTAATCATGTGCGCAGTACTCAACAAGCGTCAGGTTGATTGGGGCATGGTTTTCTTTGACCTTATCAAGAAAAGAATTAGCAAGAAGGAAGTCTGCTACGGCCGAATCCTGGGGATTTTCCTCCAGGAAAAGGCCAGTGAATGTCTGGTCTCCCCGACCACATTCATCAATGCCAGCAAGCGCCTCACCTGCGCCTTGTTTGGCCAATGGGAGAGGAAAATCTCCAAACCCTCCAAGGGTTCCTCCTCCTCCATCAATGCTTCTGAGAGCACCAGGACCGTCAAGGTCACTCCTCACCCTGACTCTGAAGAGGTCATTCCCCCTACCAAGTCTCTTCCCACTCCTCCTGCACCTCAATTGACTCCACCTCAACATCAATCTCCACCGCCTGATCTTACACATATGCCTACACCTCCAGTTTCCCCCACTGAAACACATATTCCCTCACCTCCTCAATCCCCTTTTCCACCACACCTTTCTTCTCTTCCATCCTACACCATACCCACTGAACCACAACCTGTTCTACCTCCTTTATCCTCTCCACCTATTCTTCCTTCCTCCTCTACTACTTTCTCTCCACCTATGGACTCTTCCACCATTTCCACCATCATCTCTCTCCTGACTCCTCTTATCAAATCACTCATCACAGAGGCTATTACACCTCTGGTGCATTCCATTGATTCTTTATCTGCCCAAATCTCAGCCCTCTCTGCTGCCCCCTCTTCATTCAGGGGCCTGGCTCCAGGTTCTCCTGAACCCAGGCAGGGGGAGATGCTCCATGATGAAGCTGGTGCAGCAGCTGCAGAAGTAACTACAGTTGATACAGATACAGATACTACAGATATAGTTGATTCAGTGCTTGATAATGCACTTGCAGTTACAGATACAGAAATAGATTTTATTCAATTCATGGACACTGACAGTAGCTTTGAAATAACAACTGCTGGTGATTTCCTTATAAATCCCACAGTTAATTTATCTGAGATACTTCAGATCTTTGATCCTGTATATATGAAGCTTCCTTTAGTAGAGATTGCTAAGCCATATCTGGCTATTGTCCAGTATACCTCTCCAGCAAATCCAGCAGTTGCCAGGCAACTTTGTGCATCCTTTGCTGCTCCCTCTGCTGTCCCAACTCCTGTGTCTATTCCAGACATCTGCCCTATCCCAGATTTTGTCATGGATGATTCTCCCATGCCTGATCTGGATGAGCTTACTCTGGCAGACATTGAGGAAGAGAACAAGGCAGCAGCTGCAAGTTCTATTTCTACTGATGTTGTACCTTCACCCTCTGAACCTTCTATTCCCCCTCCAGACAAACCTCTTATCATTCCTGATGCCACTCTGAGGAAGTTGAATGCTTTGTATGATAACCCTCAGAGTTTAAATTCTGATGATGATGATGATGAATCAGATGAGGAGGCTGCTAAAAAGAGAAAGAAGTTGCTCTCTAAGAAAAGGAAGGCTCCTCCTCCTCCTGCTCCCAAGCCTAATCCTACTGCAGACACTCCATATTATATTCTGCATAATGTTGCTCCTTACAAAGGGATGCCTGCATGGATGTGGTTATCTAAGAACCAGCAAAAAGAGAGGAAGAGGAGTAGGAGATACTCTCCTCCCCCAGTGCATAGATACAGAAAGGATCCTCCTCCTCCTCCTCCAGCAGCAGGTGCCTCTTGCTCATGCTCTCAGAGATCTGCTCCTATTCAAACCTATCAGAGACAAACAGGGAGATCCTCTGGTAGTAGTCAGCCAAGGCCACCATCTTCAGGCAGTCAACATCGACAACAACAACAGCAGCAGCCCCAGGAATCTAAGGAACATGAAGCTGAAAGGCCCTATTCCCCTCCTGAAGATCCAGAAACAGCCAATACAGCCAGAATGGCAAGATTCCAAGAAATCATTGACTTATCTCTAATCAATAAAGCTAAAGCTGAAGGCAAGGATACAACAGGCTTAACCACCATGTCTCAGTACAGAAGAGATGAGCTAAAAAGATTTGGGAAAGCAAACAAGCTACTCAATGTTGATGAGTACATGAATCTTCACCCAGAAGCACTTGTCCCCAGAGCCACTTCACTAAACATCATAGGGGCAGCTGACATGACTATGACCAAGGCTCAAGCTTCAGATCCCAATAGGGAAATCATTTTCAAGAAGCCAGGAGATAAAGCAGCAGAAGTCAAGCCAAAACATACGAAATCAGAGAAGTAATTTTGTGTTTTCTTTTCATTTTTGCTTCTGTTGCATTCTCTATTTTACATTAAAACAAATCCAGTTGTATATATATATCTGTTGCATGTGTTGTAAATTCTCTGCCAGATATATCTTTTAATTTTGTTTTGTTTTTCTGTTTGTTCTTTGCTTGGAGTTTCTGTTAGTGACCTCACCCAAATAGGGAGAGATTGTTGGATCCCTAGTTGATTTGGGCTAGGTTCACTGACTTAGGATGTGACCCATCATGTATAGTCTGGGTCAGGTTTGTGTCTTAGAGTCTAGGACTGTCCTCTATCTCAACTTCAGATGGCCAGCCTTCTTCAAGACCATCAGGAACTCCAGATCTATCAGTTTTTCAGACTAAGTGAAATGAGTTCGACGTTCGTCGAACTCAGCTCGACGAAGGAAGTTTTGCGCTCGACGATCTTGAGACAATTCGCAGTGCTGAGCTCGACGAGCTTTGTTCTTTGCTCGACGAACACCAGGTTCTATTTCAAGCATTCTCAGGACTTCTTCAAATTTCTCCAAGCCCAGCTCCATGCTTCGGTCGACGAATTATATTCTGAGCTCGATGAACTTGGAACTCAAGTTCATAGCTTCTCAGGTCGACGAATTCTAATCTCTACTCGACGATTCTTTTGTGCTCAGAGAATCTGTGTCGACACTTAGGGATTTTGTCGACACCAGACGATTTGTGTCGACACCCAGGATTTCAGTCGACACCAGCGTGTGTCGACACCAAAGGAGTTGTGTCGACACCAAGACCAATCTGTCGACACCAGTGGAGTTGTGTCGACACCAAGATCAATCTGTCGACACCAATTTGTGTCGACACAGCTTTTCAGTAGATACAGAGTATTTCGTTCAAGTCCAGAACTTTTCTCAGGTCGACGAAGTTTATTCTCAGCTCGACGAATTTGGTTCTCTGCTCAACGAATAATGTTTGTCTGATATTAAAGATTGTCTATTCAACAAATGAAGACTGTCAGCTCGACGAACTCAGCTCAGCTCGACGAACTCAGCTTAGCTCGACGAATTCAAGACTCAGCTCGACGAATTCTGTTCTTCGATCGACGATTCAAGACTAGGTCTTCTTCCGTTCCCGTCTCATCTCATGGCGCTGATTCCTGGACAATTAATGGCAATTCTTCACAGTATACTACCGTTAGGATGCGCAGTTAATTCTGGGTTATTACATGCCATTTTCCCATAGAAACAGTTGGGAAAATAATTAATTGCTGCTTCCTTTCCAGGCCGCCTGTCATTACTGCTCGACATTCAAAAATTCGAATGTTCTCCATGACAGACAGAGATATACAAAAACCAGAAGAAAGATAACAAGTACAGAACATCAGACATCAACAAGAATAAGCATAGATAGTGATTCAGACAACACAAGAAAAAGGACTCATTCTTGGCCCAGAGAGAAATTGATCTAGAAGAAGAAGAAGAACATTACATCAATATCAAGAGTCTTCTTCATCTGCTCTTACTCAGGAGAAATTTAAAACAATACATCCATATCAGTTGCAAGAAGTTCCTGAAGAATTTCTCTGGACCTGGAATTCTAGGTCTTTGAAGACTATCACCCTGAAGCAGTGCTCCAGTATTCTTCCTGAGCCATTCTACATCTCAGGGGGAGCAAATCTGCTAAACAACATTCCACAAGTCTTCTCATTTGACTTGAGAAAGAGAAGACCTCATCACCCTCTCACTCCACCTCTGTACAGGGTTTTAATTCCCTTCAAAATTATTCTGGTTGCAAGTCTCCCTCCAAAAGACTTGAGGGTTTGGTTTTTGGGAACCTGATCAAAACCCCATTGGTTCCAGGATACCTGATCAACCCCTTCCTGCAGTGGATTCCTACCAGGGTGGTAGAAGAGTGGACTACCCAGATTTGGGGAACCACTATAAAATTCTTGTGTCGTCTGGTTGCTTTCGTTTCTTTTTGTTTTCTGGCTTTGCTTTGTGATTGTGCTGTGATTAGTCCATTGTTGCTTTATGGTTTATTGCATTTGCTGCACACACTCACACACACACACACACACCTAAAATACAACAGCATTTGTAATAGATTTTAAAATCACCATATACTCTATTCACCCCCCTCTAGAGTATATCAGATCTAGCTGCACTTTCAGAGGCCATAAGAATCTTCTTAGCATATGCATCACACAGGATTCAAAGTATACCAGATGGATGTAAAGAGTGCTTTTCTCAATGGAGATATCAAAGAAGAAGTCTATGTTAGACAACCCCCAGGTTTTATCTCTTCAACTCATCCTGATTATGTTTTCAAATTGCATAAAGCATTATATGGTCTGAAGCAAGCTCCTAGAGCATGGTATGAGACCCTAGCATGCTTTCTTCTGAAAAATAATTTTATAAGGGGTAGAGTAGACCAAACTCTTTTTATTAGAACCCATTAGTCCCATACCCTACTAGTACAGATCTATGTAGATGATATTATATTTGGTTCTACTGATTCAAATTTGTGCAGAAGGTTTTCCAACCTAATGCATTCTAAATTTGAAATGAGTAGCATGAGTGAGCTATCCTTCTTTCTAGGATTGCAAATCAAACAACATGCTGAAGGCATATTTATTTCTCAAACCAAGTATGCCAAAGAATTGGTTAAGAAATTTGGTATGTCTGAAGCATCATGTATGAAAACACCTATGCCTACTAATGTTGTATTAGATGCTGATGAACATGGGAAACCTGTTGATCAGACAACATATAGAGCAATGATTGGCTCTTTATTGTACCTTACAGCTAGTAGACCTGACATAATGTTTGCTACATGCATATGTGCTAGATTCCAAGTGAGCCCTAGAGAGTCACACTTAACCTTAGTAAAAAGGATTCTTAGGTATGTGAAAAGTTGTCCAAATCTAGGTCTCTGGTATCCAAAAGATTCAGCATTTGACTTAACTGGATTTTCAGATGCTGATTATGCTGGATGCAGAATAGACAGGAAAAGCACCAGTGGAACTTGTCAGTTTCTTGGTGACAGACTTGTCTCCTAGTTTTGCAAGAAACAAACATCTGTGTCAACTTCAACTGCTGAAGCTGAATATATGGCTGCAGGTAGCTGTTGTTCACAAATCTTGTGGATTCAAAATCAGCTCCTAGACTATGGCTACAACTTAGATAAGTCAAAAATATTTTGTGATAATACTAGTGCTATTTCCATAGCACAAAATCCAGTCCTCCATAGTAGGACAAAAATATAGAAATTAGGCATCACTTTCTAAGGGATAATGTTGAGAAAAACAAAATTGAACTTCAATATATCCCAACTGATTTGCAATGGGGAGATATTTTCACCAAACCCTTGGATGAAAAGAAACATACATTCTTCCTGAATCAGTTAGGAATGTTAGATGGAGGAAGTCTAAAATAAGAGCCAAGATTTTAAAATTCTAAAAATGACCAAGACTAGGCAAATCAAAATGTTTTTTTGTATAGGGTGTTTCTGGTCTCTGAACTGTGCTCGACGATTTTCCCCAAGATTGTCGAACGGAGATCGACGGTTTCATAAATCGTCGACCAGAGTTCAGCGCTTCTCAGATAGTTCTAAACTATCTTTCTTCAGGTCACCGATCGTCGAACGGAGCTCGACGCTCTCCAATATCATCGAACGGAGATCGACGATGTTGATGACCTTTCAGTTTCCTTTAGAAGCCCAGATCGTCGAACAGAGTTCAACGATCTTTCCTTTTCAACGATCTAATATAAAACTTGAAAGTGCAACTAGATCTGATATACTCTAAAGAGGGGGGGGGGGTGAATAGAGTATATGGTGCTTTAAAAAAACTTTTACAAACTTTTACAACTATTGTTGTAATATGTGTGAGCAGGGAAGCAATAAAGAATATAATCACAGCACTAAGCTAAGCAAAAACTAAGCACAGAGAAATCAAGGCCATAAACAAAATAAAAGCAAGCAAAACCAGAAGACATAAGAGAATATAGTGGTTCCCCAAACTTGGATATATCCACTCTTCTACCACCCTAGGTAGGAATCCACTGCAGGATGAGTTGATCAGGTGTCCTGGGCACCAATGAGCTTTTGATAAGGTGCTCAAAAACCAAAGCAGATTTTTTGATCAGGTGTCTTGCCACCAATGAGCTTTTGACAAGGTGCTCAAAAACCAGGTTCAAACTTTTGAAGGGAGTTTGAAAAACCCTTTACAGAGTGGGGGTGAGAGAGTGATGTCAGTCTTCTCTTTCTCAAACAACTGAGAAGACTATGTGGATTGATGTCAAAGCTCCCCCTGAATCCTTGAAATCTTCAGGAAGAAAAGCTTTGCTGAGGGTGATAAGCCTTTAAATATTGAACTCCAGCAATGGATGATTTCAGCAATAGCTGAAATGTTGAGTGTCTGGAGTCTTGAAATATGTTGGCCTTGAACACTTTGAAAACTAAAGAGATCTGAAGATCTGAAAACTTGATCTCCTTGGATGAGTGTTCTTCAGAATTCTTTGAGACAGAAGACTTTTGAGAGTGTCTCTGTAATCTGTATTGTGTGTGTTCTTCTATTGAGAGATTCAAAAATCATTCTATCTTTTATTCTCTGGTTTTGAATAGAATATCATCCTCTGTCAAGTATAGCCGTTGGCCTGCATTAATTGCATCCTTAATTGCATAATCTCTTCTGGAGGAAAGTCCACAGAAACATTCCTTGAAAAATCCCTTGAAACTTGGTCCAGAATTGAATGAAAACGGCTAGCAAATCTCTGAATTAATTGCAGAATAACTCCTAACTGATTTGAATTTGAATTCTGGAAGTTATCTGAAATCGTCGAACTGAGCTCTGCTATCGTCGAGCTGAGCTCAGCGATCTGGAAAACTTAAGCAGCAAAATAATCGTCTATCTGAGCTCAAAGATCGTCGAACTGAGCTCAGAGATAAAGATCCAAAGCAGAGTCAAAATCGTCGACCTGAGCTCACCGATCGTCGAATGGAGTTCGACGATATTATGAAGTTGAGCTCAGCGATCGTCGAATGGAGTTCGACGATCTGTCGAAGTTGAGCTAGACGATCGTCGACCGGAGTTCGACGAATCGTCGTGCTGAGCTCGACGATATGACTTAGTCTCCAGACTGAGAATCTTGGTCTTCAGGGCAGCTTCCAAACCTAGACTTCTAACCCTTAGACTCAATTCTAATTGACCTATTAAGCTATACAGAAGGTCAAGCAAAGGTTCCTAGAGACATAGTGATCCTGACCCAAATTAGTAATAGGGTGTTCCAACAATCTCCCCCTATTTGGGTTAGGATTACTATTTATAGACTTTGGAAAAATTTAAATAACAACATACAATAAAAACACAGAAAAGCAACAGCTGGACAAGCAGAATCACAGAGATATATATTGCATCCAGATAATCAGAAATTCACAGAAACTGTCACCTTACAAAGTCATTTCTTCTCTTTGCCTTTAACCATTTTAATTTCTCTGTTTGGATTAAGGGCTTCTTTGTTGGACCTGGTGTCATCTGCTGCACCCAAATAAGTTTGCTTTGTAGGCCTGGGAACCACAGCAGCAGGATGTAATTCCATGTATCTCTCAGCATCAAAGAATTTACTGGAACCATATTTATCTAATTCTTTTTGTCTTTGCTCAGACATTGTAGAAATGTTGGAAGAATCCAATCCTTGATCTCTGGCCTTCTTAATCTGATCCAGTGCAGCCAATTCCTTCATCCTGGCAGTCCAAGCAGCTGGATTATTCTCAGGGTCCTCAAAAGGTACAGGTGGCTCATACCTGTTGGAAGGATTGTCTTGAGTAGGCCTGGCAGACACAGTCTCTTTCAGCTTATAAGGGAAAGGACCTGATGATGTATCAGATGAAATATGTCCTCCCCTAGAATATGGGTGCTGCCTGGAGTACCCTTTGGAATATACTTGAATGTCTCTCTGATTACCTCTATATCCTCCTCTCCTAGAATATGAACCCCTGGATTGGCTTTCCCTTTGATAGGATCTGGCATGAGGTTGATAGGGAGCCTGGCTTCTGGCTGGGGGTTGACTTGCAGAGCTTCCACCTGCACCTACATCAGGAGGAGGTGGTGGAGGAGGATGAGGGTGCTGGAATTGAGAAGAGCCCTTCTCATATTTTCTCTTTTTCTTCATGGCTTTCAGCTGGTTCTTGGAATACTGCATCCAGTGTTCAGAGATTGGGCAATTATGAAGGATATAATAAGGAATATCATTATTATCCTTAACTTTAGCAGGAGGAACCCTTTTCATTGCCTTGCTCCTTGCCTTCCTTTTCCTGGCAATGGTAGCAGATGAGTCATCAGAGTCTGTTTTAAATTCATCAGATTCAGAACTCTGGTCATCATATAGAGCATCTATTTTCTTCATCAAATCTTTCTTTAGTTGAACAGAGGCAGATGAGGCAGAAGCTGAAACAGCAGCAGGTGGAGAAGGTGCAACAACAGCAGCAGCAGTAGCAGATACTGGAGAGGTGACAGAAGCAGTAACAGTCTCACTTACAGCAGAAACAGCAGATTCACTCTCAACAACAGAAACTGGAGAGTTGATGGCAGCAACAACTTCACTGATAGTAGCAGAAGCATCATCAAAAACTGCAGCAGGCTCAATTTCAGTTGCCTCTGTCATAAGAAGGTTCTTGGAGATTGGTGCATCAGAAACAATTGGAACTTCAGTATCAGTATGAATATTTTCAACAGCAGCAGCATCAACAATCTCAGAAGCAAAATCAGTCCTTTCTACAGAAGCAGCAGCAATGACTGAATGTATAAAAGAAGTGAGGATGCTAGGGTTACAGCAAGACAATGGCACAAGTGCCTTGGATAAGTCTTCTGGGGGCTGGACAGCATGGACCTCTGGCAGATAGCTAAAGTAGGCAGAATCAAAAGCAGAAAGCAAAGACCTGAGGTCTATTGCAAGAACTGCAGTAGGAGGCACAGCAGCAGCAGCAAGAGGAGGAGCAGCAGTCTCAGAAACAGCAGCAGCAACAGCAAGAAGGCTTTCTTCATATGGCATCTCCCCCTGCCTAGATGCAGAAACATCTGGATCAAGGCACACTGCTGTGGGTGCTGCCTGAGGGAAGAGGGAGGAGAGCCTGGCAGAAAGAGCTGCCACTGACAGGTGTAGAGGAGCCAAGGAGGTCTCCAATAGTAGAGAGAGCCTGGGGGCAATCAGCTCATACAGCCTGTCAGCTAGGGCTGAGAGATCTACTTGCTCAACAGCTGGAGCAGAGGTAGATGGAATGGAAGCAGCTGGGGATGCTGGAAGGGAAGGGCTGGAGAATGTTGGTATGGATGGCTGAGGTGTTGGTAGGGTGGATATGGAGGACAGGGGAATGGAGATGGATGGGGTGAATGTTGGTTGATCAATGATGTGGTGTAGGAGGTCTTGGAATGAAGTGGAGGAGGAAGGTAATTCAGGAGGAGATGAGGGGGAATCATCCATGAAGGAATCATCCAGAAGAGTGAAGGATGGAATGGATGGTGAAGAGGTGACATCTGGTGGAGGGTAGGAGAACAGAGGGTGGAATTGGTCCTCTGGTGGAGGTAGAATGGGGTCTGGAGATGGAGTTGATGTTGGAGATGGGCTGGATATGGTGATGGTGGATGGAGCTGGAATGGTGGATGGTAAGGGAAGGGATGAAATTGGTGGAGGAGGAGAGGTAGCAACAGCAGCAGCCAGGTCATCTGCAGGAGCAGAGACCTGTGGGAGAGTGACTCTTGGAGTCCTTGTGCCTGAAGGAGCACTGGAGGAGGGCCTGCTAGGCTTGCTTATTTGCCTGTCCCACTTTCCAAAGAGGGCACAGGTTAGTCTCTTGGAGGCATTTATGTGAACTCCAGAGGAGACCAGCAAGGCAGGGCACCTGGTCTGCAGGAAAACTCCAAGAATTCTTCCAAAATTAACAAAACTCTTGTTTATTTTCTTCTTGATGAGGTCAAAGAACACCTCTCCCCAGTTCAGATTTTTCTTATCCACCAGAGCTCCCATGAGACAGAGCTGATGTCTGGATATAGTATCATGGGCAGAGTGATTTGCCAGCAGCACTTTCCCTACCACATCTGCCAGGAACCTGTATTCAACATACAGATTCCTCTTGAATAGCTTGCTAGGGTTTCCCTCTGGATGACCCATCCTGGCAAGCAGGTCAGAAAACTCCTCTCCAGATAACTCAGCAAATTCTTCTCCATTTCTCAATCCAAAAACTTCTGTTAAAATTGTGGGGGGCAAGGGTACCTGATTTCCAGCAATAGACCCAACTATTGTATTGTTATCTTGATTATGAGCAGTATAGACCCACTCCTTGATCTCATCTGAAGCCAGCTTGATCCTGGTGGTCATGAGGGCAGTTAGATTCTGATCCTTGAACAAACCCAGTATGTCTTGGAAAATCTGGTCAGTGGTGCTGAATGATTCTATATCAATGTCAAACCCAACATCGAACTTCATTGCAGCTAGGACAACAACTGACACAGCCATTGTACCTGCAAAAACTCAACAAACAAAACGACCAAGCGTAGAACTGTTTGGAGGGAAAGAAAATTCTTGCAGAGAAATCGAAAGCGCAAAAGAGAACGACGGCGAAAAAAGAGTTTTATATTAGGGTTCGACGCAGAATTGGAAAGATCGTTGAACTCAGTTCGACGATCGAGGCTCCTAAAGGAATCTGAAGAGACTTCAACATCGTCGATCTCCGTTCGACGATATTGGAGAGCGTCGAGCTCCGTTCGACGATCGTTCAGAGAACAAAATCGTCGAGCGCCGTTCGACGATCGTTGACCGGAAGAGATAGTTCATACTATCTGAGAGGCACTGAACTCAGTTCGACGATTTTGGAAATCGTCGATCTCCGTTCGACGATCTTGGGGTAAATCGTCGAGCGCAGTTCAGAGATCAGAGAAATTCTAGACACTAAGAAAAATCAGAAAGTTTGCCTAGTATTGGTCAATTTTTAGCTTTCAAAATCTTGGATATTATTTAAGACTTCCTCCATCTAACATTCCTAACTGATTTAGGAAGAAGGTGTGTTTCTTTTCATCCAAGGGCTTGGTGAAAATGTCTCCCCTTTGTAAATCAGTTGAGATATATTATAATTCAATTTTATTCTTTTCAACATTATCCCTTAAGAAGTGATGCCTAATCTCTATGTGTTTTGTCCTACTATGGAGGACTGGATTTTGAGCTATGGAAATAGCACTTGTGTTATCACAAAAGATTTTAGACTTCTCTAAGTTGTAACCATAGTCTAGGAGTTGGTTTTGAATCCACAATATTTGTGAACAACAACTGCCTGCAGCCATATATTCAGCTTCAGCAGTTGAAGTTGACACAGATGTTTGTTTCTTACAAAACCAAGAGACAAGTCTGTCACCAAGGAACTGACAAGTTCCACTGGTGCTTTTCCTGTCAATTCTGCATCCAGCATAATCAGCATCTGAGAATCCAGTTAAATCAAATGCTGAATCTTTTGGATACCAGAGACCTAGATTTGGACAACTCTTAACATACCTAAGAATCCTCTTTACTAAAGTTAGGTGTGACTCTCTAGGGCTTACTTGGAACCTAGCACATATACATGTAGCAAACATTATATCTGGTCTACTAGCTGTAAGATACAGTAAAGAGCCAATCATTGCTCTATATGTTGTCTGATCAACAGGTTTCCCATGTTCATCAGCATCCAATACAGCATTAGTAGGCATGGGTGTTTTCATACAAGATGCCTCAGACATACCAAATTTCTTAACCAATTCATTTGCATACTTGGTTTGAGAAATGAAGATGCCTTCAGCATGTTGCTTGACTTGCAATCCTAGGAAGAAGGATAGCTCACCCATGCTACTCATCTCAAATTTAGAATGCATCAGGTTAGAAAACCTTCTGCACAATTTTGAGTCAGTAGAACCAAAAATGATATCGTCTACATAAATTTGTACTAGTAGGGTATGGGACTTATGGGTTCTAATAAAAAGAGTTTGGTCTACTCTACCCCTTATAAAACCATTTTCCAAGAGAAAGCATGCTAGGGTCTCATACCATGCTCTAGGAGCTTGCTTGAGACCATATAATGCTTTGTTTAATCTAAAAACATAATCAGGATAAGTTGGAGAGATAAAACCTGGAGGTTGTCTGACATAAACTTCCTCTTTGATGTCTCCATTTAAGAAAGCACTTTTGACATCCATCTGATATACTTTGAAGCCTTTGTGAGCTGCATAAGCTAGAAAAATCCTGATGGCTTCTAATCTTGCAACAGGTGCAAAAGTCTGGTCGTAGTCGATTCCTTCTTCTTGAGAGTATCCTTGAGCAACTAGCCTTGCCTTGTTCCTTATAATTACTCCTTGATCATCCAGTTTGTTTCTGAATACCCATTTTGTTCCAACAATGGAATGATCCTTAGGCTTTGGCACTAGTTCCCATACTTTGTTCCTCTCAAATTGATGCAACTCCTCTTGCATTGCAATGATCCAGTGTGGATCTTGCTCTGCATCTTGAATGGACTGAGGTTCAATTTGAGATAGGAAGCAGGTGTGCAACAGGTTTTGGTTGACCTGATTTCTGGTTTGCACACCAGCTGAGATTTCTCCAATTATTTGGGAAATTGGATGGTCTTCTTGATGTTACTACATCAACAGGGGGTGTTGATTGTTCACCAACCTGTGTTGTTGTTTCCTCTTGTGGTACAACAACTGGCTCTTCAGGTTGTTCTCCATTATGTTGAGCATTCCCTTCATCTTCACTGCTTTCATCCTCTTGAGCAACCTGTAACTTGTTCATATCTTCAACTAGAGAGTGTTCCTGCAAAGGTTCTATGGTAGAAGAATTCTTCTCCTTGAAAGACATGTTAGTTTCATCAAATGAAATGTGAACAGATTCCTCAATTTTCAAAGATGATTTATTATAGACCCTATAGGCCTTGCTGATCATGGAGTATCCCAGAAACACTCCTTCATCAGCTTTGGCTTGAAATTTTGCTAGATATTTCTTGTCATTATTATGAATGTAGCAAATACAACCAAAAACTCTAAAATAGTCAACTTTAGGTTTCTTCCCTTTGAGTAATTCATAGGGAGTCTTTCCCTTTAGTTTATGTATCAGACTTCTGTTCAGCATATAGTTGGAGGTGTTCACTGCCTCTGCCCAAAAGGATAGAGGTAGATGAGCATCTGACAACAATGTGGTGGCAGATTCAATAAGGGTTCTATTTTTCCTTTCAGCTACCCCATTTTGTTGAGGAGTTCTAGGAGCTGAGAAAGTATGCCTGATCCCTTCACTCTGACAGAACTCTTGCATAAGAAGAGAATCAAACTCTGTCCCATGATCACTTCTGATCAGGGCAATGTGAGTATTGAACTCAATCTGTATACATTTGAGAAACTCTGTCAGACACTTAAAGTTATCAGACTTCTTCCTTAGAAAGAACACCCAAGTGAATCTAGAGAAGTCATCTACAATTACTAAAGTGTAGGATTTCCCTCCTAGGCTTTGTACTGTGATGGGTCCAAAAAGATCCATGTGTAACAGATACAATATCCTAGGTGAATCACTCTTATTAAGTGACTTAAAACTATTTTTAGTTTGCTTGCCTAATTGACAAGCCCTGCAGAGTCCTTCCTTCTTGTAGGGGCCAGAAGGTAGTCCTCTAACAAGGTTGTCCTTGGATAGCCTAGCAATAGTTCTAAGGTTTGGGTGTCCTAATCTCTTATGCCATAAAACATTTGGTCTACAGACAGAGTTGAACAAGCAGATATCTACATCAGTTGAAAGAAAATCTACTAGGTAGATGTTACCTTTCCTTTTACCTGTCAACACAGTTGTGTTGTCCTCTGACTTGATTTTGCATAAGGCTTTGCTGAAGGTCACCTGGTAGCCTTCATCACACAGCTGACTGATGCTAATTAGGTTGTGCTTCAGTCCTTCCACATAAGCTACCTTCTTGAAAGTTACTGATCCAATCTGGACTGCACCATATCCTTTAGTTTGTCCAAAGTTGGAATCACCAAAGATAACTTTGGGTCCAAGCTTGGCTCTGAAGGATGTGAGGTTGTCCTTGTTCCCTGTCATGTGCTTAGAGCACCCACTATCCAAGTACCATTGCTGGTTAGATGTTGGATAGGTCTTCACCTGCACATTAAACAATTCATTTGTTTTTGACCCAGTTTACCTTGGGCCTAGGTTGATAACCTCTAAATTCTGAAATGAAAGACATCCCAGGTTGACTCTTATATCCTTCAGGATGATATCTCCTTGGAGGTAAAATCCATTCAGTATAAGGGTTAAAGGTTTGGGATGAAAAACCCTTAGGATTCAATTTTGATTTGCCTTTGAAAACGTTTCCAGAGCTCTGACCTCTGTTCGACGATCTTGGAGCTGCGTTCGACGATCTTGGGTCAGATCGTCGAGCTCCGTTCGACGGTCGACTATGGCTGAGGTCAGGTATATGAGATCGTCGACCTGCGTTCGACGACTTTAGCTGAGATCGTCGATCAACGTTCGACGATTTTTCCTGAGATCGTCGAGCTGCGTTCGGCGATCGTCGATCTTCATTCGGCGATCGTCGATCTATGTTCGACGATTTCTGCTGGGACTTGGTTTTCTGAGGCAGATCAGAATTTTTCCTAGCAACCTCTACAACTCCCTTTCCTTTGTCAGAAATGAACTTGATGGGAGTTGTTAGGACTATAGGTTGGCTGGATGAAGCACCCAAGCCCAGTGTACTGTTAAATCTAGAGTTCACTGTGCTTGTGATGTCCATCAGCTTGATGCTTCTCCCATTAAGGGATTCTTCAACCTTCTTGGCCTCAGAGAGCTCACTTTTCAGTGAAGCTATCTGTTCCCTACAGTTCTCCAACTCCTGAGAGAGTTTGAGGTTTTCTGACTTTAAGGTATTGTGTTCAGATAATTGATTTCTGAGAGAGATAATCTCTTTCTCAGACTTTAGCAGGTCTAAACACAGTGCTTTAAATTCAGTTTTAAAATCTTCTGAACTAAAATCAAAAGAAATAATTACCTGATCTTCTTCAGGTTGAGTCTCTGAGTCTGACTCTGACTCCTCTTCCTCTGAATTGTGTTGTGAGGCATTGATAGCCATCATGCAGAACTCCTTTTCTTCTGCATCATCCTCATCATCACTGGAGCTGGAAGAGGCTTCTGACTCCTCTTCTGTCTCACTCCAGGATTCAGCAACAAACCCTTTTCTTGTATGCTTATTTCTGCTTGAAGAAGGTTTGCTATTTCCATTCCTTTTGGAGTCTTTCTCCTTCCTTCTTTCTTTTCTGTCCCTTCTGTCCTTGTTCTTGTTCTCTAGACAGTCAGAAACTATGTGCCCTGGTTTCCTGCAACCAAAGCAAATAATGTCTTTATTATTACCAATGGACTTGTCATACCTTGGCTTATCCTGCTCCTTGTATGATCTTCTTCTGAAGTCCTTTCTGGCCATCTTGTAGAATCTTTTGGCCAGCAAGCTGAGTAGTTCCTCATTGCCTGTGGCTTTATCTTCAGGCAGATCCTCAGTTGCCTTGAATGCTATGGTCTTCTCTTTTCTTGTGGCTGGTGAAGCAGCCTTCTGTTCTTCCTCTCTATTCTTGATAAGTAGCTCATAAGATTTGAGCTTACCCAACAGAGCTTCATTGGTGATCTCATTCAAACTTCTGGCATCCTTAATTGGCCAGATTCTTGAATCCCAAGTGCTGGGGAAGCACATTAGGATCTTGTCATTAAGTTCAGTTAGAGAGATCTCTTTGTCCAATGTCCTTAATTCACTGACAATTAGACTTAGTCTGTTGTGCATGTCTCCCACTGACTCAGTCTCTCCCTTCTTGAAATTCTTATATTGGGAGATGAGATGGGATCTTCTGTCCTTTCTCTCATCAGCTGAGCCTGAGACTATTTCTGAGAGCTTATCCCAAATTTCCTTGGCTGAATTGCATTCATCTACCTTTTGAAATATGTCATCTGACATTGTCTGGGCTAGGATGTTCATAGCCTTAGCATCAGCTACCTTCTATCTCTTGATGTCAGCATCTGTTCCTGATAGAGGTGGCACAACATTTGTGCTTGTGCTCTCTGGGGGTCTTGGACACTGTCAAAACAGAATTAAAGATATCTTCGTCAATAGAATTCATGTAAAGTCTAATCCTTGCCTTCCAAAGTGCAAACTTGGAAAGATTGCACACTGGAGGTCTGGTGCTAGCATAATCTTTGTTTTGGGCCATGATTTGTAAAGATAAAAATCTAATAATACACTACAAAAGAAGAACAGATCTAGTTTGGGATCTTTGGGTTCACGTGTTAGCCTGTACAACCAATCAGGTATGGTATGTTTAACCAACCTCGCTCTAATACCAATTGAAAGTGCAACTAGATCTGATATACTCTAAAGGGGGGGGGGGTGAATAGAGTATATGGTGCTTTAAAAAAACTTTTACAAACTTTTACAACTATTGTTGTAATATGTGTGAGCAGGGAAGCAATAAAGAATCTAATCACAGCACTAAGCTAAGCAAAAACTAAGCACAGAGAAATCAAGGCCATAAACAAAATAAAAGCAAGCAAAACCAGAAGACACAAGGGAATATAGTGGTTCCCCAAACTTGGGTACATCCACTCTTCTACCACCCTAGGTAGGAATCCACTGCAGGATGAGTTGATCAGGTGTCCTGGGCACCAATGAGCTTTTGATAAGGTGCTCAAAAACCAAAGCAGATTTTTTGATCAGGTGTCTTGCCACCAATGAGCTTTTGACAAGGTGCTCAAAAACCAGGTTCAAACTTTTGAAGGGAGTTTGAAAAACCCTTTACAGAGTGGGGGTGAGAGAGTGATGGCAGTCTTCTCTTTCTCAAACAACTGAGAAGACTATGTGGATTGATGTCAAAGCTCCCCCTGAATCCTTGAAATCTTCAGGAAGAAAAGCTTTGCTGAGGGTGATAAGCCTTCAAATATTGAACTCCAGCAATGGATGATTTCAGCAATAGCTGAAATGTTGAGTGTCTGGAGTCTTGAAATATGTTGGCCTTGAACACTTTGAAAACTAAAGAGATCTGAAGATCTGAAAACTTGATCTCCTTGGATGAGTGTTCTTCAGAATTCTTTGAGACAGAAGACTTTTGAGAGTGTCTCTGTAATCTGTATTGTGTGTGTTCTTCTATTGAGAGATTCAAAAATCATTCTATCTTTTATTCTCTGGTTTTGAATAGAATATCATCCTCTGTCAAGTATAGCCATTGACCTGCATTAATTGCATCCTTAATTGCATAATCTCTTCTGGAGGAAAGTCCACAGAAACATTCCTTGAAAAATCCCTTGAAACTTGGTCCAGAATTGAATGAAAATGGCTAGTAAATCTCTGAATTAATTGCAGAATAACTCCTAACTGATTTGAATTTGAATTCTGGAAGTTATCTGAAATCGTCGAACTGAGCTCTGCTATCGTCGAGCTGAGCTCAGCGATCTGGAAAACTTAAGCAGCAAAATAATCGTCAATCTGAGCTCAAAGATCGTCGAACTGAGATCAGAGATAAAGATCCAAAGCAGAGTCAAAATCGTCGACCTGAGCTCACCGATCGTCGAATGGAGTTCGACGATATTATGAAGTTGAGCTCAGCGATCGTCGAATGGAGTTCGACGATCTGTCGAAGTTGAGCTAGACGATCGTCGACCGGAGTTCGACGAATCGTCGTGCTGAGCTCGACGATATGACTTAGTCTCCAGACTGAGAATCCTGGTCTTCAGGGCAGCTTCCAAACCTAGACTTCTAACCCTTAGACTCAATTCTAATTGACCTATTAAGCTATACAGAAGGTCAAGCAAAGGTTCCTAGAGACATAGTGATCCTGACCCAAATTAGTAATAGGGTGTTCCAACAAAACTCATTTTTCGGCCGTCGTTCTGCCTTTGCGCTTTCATACTCTCTGCAAAATTTCTCTTTCCCTCCAAACTTTTCTGCACTTGCTCTGATGTTTGTTCATCTTCTTTGCAGGAATCAATGGCAGTTTCAGTCGCAATCTTGACAGCTATGAAATTTGATACAGGCTTTGATATAGACATGGATTCTTTCGATAACAGCGATCAAATCTTCAAGGACATTCTGGAACTTTTCAAGGATCAACAGTTAGTTAACATAATGACTACAAGGATCAAATTGGCCGCAAATGAAATAAAGGAATGAGTGTATACTGCCCACAATCTGGATCAGAACACAGTGGTCGGAACCATCTCAGGAACTCAGGTACCTTTAACACCTGCTGTTTTGACAGAGGTTTTTTAATTAAATTCTGGTGAAGATTCTATTGAGCTTTCTGGAGAGGAATTTTCACTTATTCTTGAGAGGATGGGACATTCAGAAGCTAACCCTAGTAAATTGCTTAAGAAGAATCTGTCAATTGAGTACAGATTTCTTGCTGATGTAGTTGGGAAAGTGTTGTTGGCAAAACACTCAGCTCGTGATACCATCTCTAGGTATCAGCTCTATATGATGGGTGCCTTGGTGGACAAGAAGTAGCTGAACTGGGGAGAAGTGTTCTTTTATTTAATCAAGAAGAAAATTAACAAGAATTTTGTTAATTTTGGGAGAATTTTAGGGCTGTTTCTTCACAATAGATGCCCTGACCTGCTTGTTTCCAGTGGAATGCACATCAATGCCTCCAAGAGGCTTACCTGCGCCCTATTTGGGAAATGGGATAGGTAGATTGTAAAGCCCAGCAGAGCCTCTGTAATCTCTTCTTCAGGCACAAGGACTATTTCAGTCTCTTCACCTCAGGTTTCTGCCCCTGCAGAAGATTTGCCTGCCTCATCATCTCCTCCTTCTCCACCTATTGTTTCATCAACAACAATCTCATCCACTATCACACTTTCATCCCCCATTTCTATCCCTTCTCCAACTCCAACATCAACTGAAGAAATCTTCCATCCACTACATCACTACCCACACATGGACATTGATTCATCATCTCATATTCCATCATTCACTCTTCTAGATGATTCCTATATGGATGATTCTCCTTCATCCCCTCCTGAGCCACCATCATCATCCACTTCTTATCAACAGTTACTTCAGGACATCATTGCTCAACCATCATTCACACCATCCATTTCCATTCCACTATCTTCCATTTCCATAATTCCAATATCTCAACCATCACTTCCACCATCCACAGTCTCTCCAACAACATCTCCTGCTGCTCAAACCCTCATCTCTACCTCATCCATCACTACCTCTACTCAAGTCCCTCTTAAGCAAGTAGACCTTCCAGCTCTTGCAGACAAGCTATATGAGCTGATAGCTCCAAGGCTATCACTACTGCCGGAGACCTCTTTGGCTCCACTTCTGCAAACTGTTCAGGAGTTGTCTGCCAGGCTATCCTCTTTTCTTCCTCCGCAGACAATCCCTTTTACTGGGTGCCTTGATCCAGTTGTCACTGAATCTAGGCAGGTGGAGATGCCTTATGAAGCTGAGAGATTGCCTGCTGTAGTAACTTCAGTTCAAGCTCCAATTGCAGTCATTAGAGTGGACCTCAGGTCACTACTGTCAATATTTGGTTCTGTATACTTCAGCTGACTTCCAGACCAGCATACTGAAGATCTTACTAAGGCCATTGTGCCTATTTCCAGTTGTGCCCCAGCTTAATAAGTTCTTATATCAATTCCTTCAATGCTGTGGACAGTGCTCCTTCTGTTTCTGTTGCTCCTACTGCTGCTGTTGATGTTTCTGTTAGTTCTGATATTGCTGTTTCAGTTTTTGAGGATATGCATATGACAGAGGTAATTGTTTTTGAGCCTGCTGTATCTTAGCCTATTGTTTCTGAAATTTCTGTTTCTGAACCTGCTGTTATAGCTCCTTCTGCCAGTGTTGCTTCTACTCCACTTCCTGCTGCTGCTGTTGCTCCTGTTGCTGTTTCTGCTATTTCTTCTGCTTAGTCTCACAACAAAAAGAATATCTCAAAAGGATTGATGCATTGTATGATAATCAAAGTTCAGAAAGTGATCAGTTTAGGACTGACTCTGATGATTCCTCTGCAACAATTGCAAGGAAAAGGAAAGCAAGAAGCAAGGCCATGAAGAGAGTTCCCCCAGAGAAGGTTAAAGATACAAATAATATTCCATATTACATATTGCATGATTGCCCTATTACATAACCATGGATGCAGTACTCTAGAAATCAGCTGAAAGCCATGAAAAAGAAAAGGAAGTATGACAAAGGATCATCCCATTTCAATCCTCCTCCTCCTTCACCTGATGCAGGTACAAGTGGTAGTTCTGCCTTTCAATCTACTGCTAGAAGCCAAAGTTCATATCAATTTCAAGGAAGATCTCAGTACAGAGGAAATCAGTCTAGAGGTTATCAGTCCAGAAGAGGACAGTACAGAGGAAATCAAAGAGAACTCAAAGTGTATTATAAAGGATATTCCAGGCAACATCCTTATCAAAGGGAAGGACAAGGTCCCTCTGACACTACTTCTGGTCCCTTCCCTTATAAGCTTAAAGATCTAGTCTCTTCCAGAGCTCCTCCTGATAACTCTTCAAATAGATATGAGCCTCCTGTTCCATTTGAAGACCCAGAAAATAATCTCACTTCATGGACTGCCATAATGAAAGAGTTGGCTGCACTAGACCAAATCAAGAAGGCTAGAGAATAAGGAAAAGATACATCAAATATCACTACTCTATCAGATCAAAGAAAGAAAGAACTTGAGAGATACTCTTCCAGCAAATTCTTTGATTCAGAAAGTTATATGACGCTGCACCCAGAAGCTGTAGTCCCCAGGCCAAAACATCAAACTTCTCTAGGTGCAGCTGATGACAGAAGATCCAAGAAAGAAGCTCTTAATCCTAACAGAGAAATAGTTCTCATAAAGAGCAAGGAAAAAGAATGATTCTGTAAGATGTCAGTAATACCTATTTCTGACTATCTGTGATTATATTTGTGTTTCTGCAATGTTTTTTTTGTTTTTGTTATATTTATGCATTGTATGTTTTTATTGTTCCAATGTCTGTAAATAGTAATCCTAACTCAAATAGGGGGAGATTGTTGGAACACCCTATTACTGATTTGGGCAAGTATCACTACGTCCTTTAGGAAATTTGTTTTGACCTCCTTGTATAGATCTAAAGGTCAATTAGTTTGAGTCTAAGGGTTAGTATTTAGGTTTGAAAGCTGCCCTCAAGACCCTCAAGACCAGACATTTCAGTTCAGGAGACTAAGTCATTTCGTCGAGCTCAGGATGACGAATCGTCGAACTCCATTCGACGATCTCTGAGCTCACTTCGACGAATCGTCGAGCTACATTCGACGATCTCTGAGCTCATTTCGACGAAGTCATCGAACTCCATTCGACGATCTTCGAGCTCAGATCGACGTTCCTGTCTCTAGTTTGTTTCCCTATCTCTGAGCTCAGTTCGACGATAGTTGAGCTCAGATCGATGCTTTCTGCTTCAGTCTAAGTCTAGTTGCTGAGCTCAGTTCAACAATAGTGGAGCTCAGGTCGACGTTTTTCTGGAGATATCGACGTTTTTTAAGATTCAAATTCAGACAGTTATGGAATTATTCCCAGCATTTATTTCAAGGATCTTGTAGCCGTTTCAATTAATCTGGAGCAAGTTTCAAGGGAATTTTAAAGGAATGTTTTATTGGACTTTCCTCCAGAAGACAAAATGCAGTTAAGGAAGTCATTTATGACAGACTAACGGCTATCTTGGATAGAGATCTATTCTATTCAGATCTAAGGAATAAAAATGTTTTTTTTATTATTCTGCTGTTAAATAAGAACAAGGAAGAGAAAGAGTTGCATATATTCACAGAATTCATACAGGAACACACATCACTGAAGGAGATCAATATTCTGAAATTTCTAGATCCCTTTTGATTCCAGTGTTCAAAGGCCATTATCATTCAAGACTCCAGACACCACACATTTCAGTTGCTGCTGGAATCATTTTTTGCTGGAGATCAAATTTTCTGAAGGCCTATCACCCTATTGCAAAGCTTCACTTCCTGAACAACTCAAGATCTCAGGGGGAGCTTTGACAACATCCACTATCTTCTCCCTGATTATTGACAGAGAAGATCATCTCTCTCTCTCTCTCTCTCTCTCTCTCTGCTGTAAAGGGTTTATCAAACTCCCTTCAAAAGTTTGTGTTGGTTTCTGAGACCTTATCGAAAATCAGTGGTGGCAAGACACCTGATCAAAAAATCTAGTTTGGTTTTTGAGTACCTTATCAAAAGCTCATTGGTGCTCAGGACACCTGATCAACTCATCTTGCAGTGGATTCCTACCTAGGGTGGTAGAAGAGTGGATGTACCCAGATTGATTGGGGAACCACTATAGCTCCTTGTGTCATCTAGTTGCTTATTTTCTTTTGTTTTCTGGATGTGGTTTGTGATTGTTCTGTAATTGCTTTGTAATTAGATAGTTGCTGTGTTTGCTGTATTTCATTTGCTTCCATATTCACTTAGGAATACAACAAGAGTTGTAAAAATTTTTTAGCAAGCACCATACTCTATTCACCCCCCCCCCCACCTCTAGAGTATATCAGATCTAACCTGCACTTTCAAAAACATAGCTGTTTTGCTTTTTCAAACACTTCATTTTTTCTTTTATTTTCAAAAACTTTTGCCCGTTTAATTTTTATTTCCTCTTTTTATTCATTTCTACCGCATTCTAGCGGTAGAAATGTAATTGTTTTAATTTTTCGAGCACTTCCACTTTGCGTTTATTTGCAAACCTTCTTGCTCCTTTAAATTTTATTTTCACTTTTTATGCATTTCTACCGCATTCTACCGATAGAAATGTAGTTGTTTTAATTTTTAAAGCACTTAGTTTTTCTTAATTTTGTACGTGTGCGTGCGTGTATGAGTTAGTTTTTATAGCTTTATTTCAATCAAGTAGAGTGTGTGCGTGTGTAGTATTTATTTACCGCCTACTCATTTGAGATAAATGGCAGGTCTGTGTGTGTATTTTCTTTCTGTAGAGTGTGTGCATTTATTTTCGCCTACTTATTTGAGTAGAACCGCTTTAATTTTCTCCTACTCGTTTGAGTAGGACTTGTGTGCGTGTGTTTTACTTTCAAGTACAGTGCGTGAGTGTTAGCATTTATTTCCGCCTACTCGCTGGGAGTTAAATAACAGGATTTTATTTACCGCCTACTCATTTGAGTTAAATGGCAGGTCTTTATTTGTCTGTAATTATTTGAGTAGTATTTGTACTAGTATTTATTTACTGCCTGCTCATTTGAGTTAAATGACAGATCTTTATTTGTCCGTAATTATTTGAGTAGTATTTGTATTAGTATTTATTTTCTGTCTACTCATTTGAGTTAAATGTCAGGTCTTTGTGTGAGTTTTCAATTTCAATAGAGTGCATGCGTGGGTGTATTTATTTTCTCCTACTCGTTTAAGTAGGACTCACTTTATTTCTCCCGCCCACTCATTTGAGCCGGGACTTGTAATTTTACTGCTTTCATTTCAGTCCTACTCGTTTGAGTAGGACTTGAAATTTACTGCTTTCCTTTTACTGCTTTCTTTTATCGCTTTCACTTACTGCTTTATTTATCGCTTTCGCCGCAAGCCATCCCCATTCCGACGAGCGGCTAATCGTTCTTAGCCCTCAGTATCGAAGAGCATTGGGAGAAATAAAATTGCTTTAAATAATAAAATGTCCTGATTTTCTAATTAATTAAAATTAACTTAAGGTTTGCCTAGGGTTTACGACGTGTAGGACCACATAATCGATGTGTGAGCCCTATTTCCGTAGTCCATACGCTAGCTAGCCAAGAGGCCGTGCATATGAACCGATCACCCCTTGGTAAATGGAGTTCCACACTAACCCTCGAGAGAGGAGGCACGCAAACTCTACCGGATTGGGTTCCCCACCCAATAGCGGGGTTCTTAGCGTAATGCGGGCGTTAAGAGGAATCCTTCGTCGGACGAGAGCCCGGTCGAATAGTCTTAGCATTCAGGTGAGTGATATTCCTATAGCTAGGTGAGCTCATTTTAGTGGAACCTCCACGGCCAAGTCTCCGTCTTAATTCATTTGAAACTTATGATCTCTTTTTATTAAAAGTTTATTTTAGTTCAAATTTTATTCGGTGCCCTCGAGCTAAGCTCTTCATCGACTCCACCTTTTTAATTGCTTTTATTTTCTGCCTTTGTTTTAGTATATATAAAAAATATAACCTGTCAAGTTAAATATCAGTAAAATAATTGTCCGGAAGAGTAGAAATAATCGACCCGACCCCAAGAACAATACAACCTCGATATTCCACACCGGAATATCCTGTACTACTCACGATAAGTGCACTTGCCTCCTTTCGTTAAAACTCAATTTCACTGTTTTATATCCAAATAATAAATCCGCGCGCCCCGTTTTCTAAATAAAACCAAATCCTCCTTTTCTAGATAAAACAGCCCGGGGCGCCGCGGGCTCGTAATAATTTTTGGCGTTTTAACCCGCATCAATTTTTTGGCGCCGTTGCTGGGGAAAATTTCGAGTCGTTATTTTAAACTCTGGAGCTCTATTAATTTTACCTATTATATATATAAGTATAAAAATAAAAATTACCTCCTTTTAAAAAAATAAACACAAAACTTCACAAAAAGTATTATTATATTATTATTATATATAAAAACACATATATTGAAATGACGTCATTTAAAAAAAATTTAACTAAAACAATCCAAAAAAAACTATAAAAGTTGAAAAACTATTAAACTTTAAAATCTTAAAACTCTAAAAAACCAAAAAATTAAAAACTATAAAACTTATAAA
Source organism: Platanthera guangdongensis (assembly GCA_039583875.1). NCBI lineage: Eukaryota > Viridiplantae > Streptophyta > Magnoliopsida > Asparagales > Orchidaceae > Platanthera > Platanthera guangdongensis. The sequence goes on from CM077149.1 coordinate 87,858,298, forward strand.
ATTCTAAAAAACTAAAAAACACTAAAAACTCTAAAAACTAAAAAATCTAAAAACCTTAAAAACCACAAAAACAAATTCTCGTGTATATGTTTTGTTTTAACTTCTTTTAATTAAAAACCCCAAACAAAAACTTTTACTACCAAAAACAAAATACTAAGCGCTGGAAATAAAGGAATAAAATTTTTCTATTAATAAAAAATTATATATCTATTTTTTTTCGCTTCGGCGCGCTTCCCATTATTGTGCACGTTAGGGGACGCATTTCTGTACACGCTCCAGCTAAGCCGTTAGCTTCAAGTCACACACACACTTGCCCCCTATCGCCCGCAACCTTTTTGCCAAGTTTATCGCTTTTGTTGTTCTATTTTTGTTATTTATTTTTAATAATGCAGGGTTTCACATGGGCCTCCTCACACTCATCTTAGGGAAGCCTATACCCTTCCTTTTTATTTTTGTGCATATTTTATTTTGTAAATTATTTGTTCCACATACTTAGATTACAACATTGAGGACAATGTTGGGTTTAAGTATGAGGTGTTTTTCTATTCTGTATTTTTTTTATTCTGTACTTCGCAAAAAATAAAACAAAATGAGGTTGCTGAAAGGAAAAATAGAACCCTAATTGAATCTGCAGACACATTACTTACAGATGCTCACTTGCCCATATCCTTTTGAGCAGAGGCTGTGAGCACAACAAATTATATACTAAACAGAAGTCTGATACACAAGCTCAAGAATAAGACTCCTTATGAACTACTTAAAGGGAAGAAACCTAAAGTAGACTATTTTAAAAATTTTGGTTGCATTTGTTATATTCACAACAATAATAAAAAACACATTAGAAAGTTTGAAGCCAAGGCTGAAATAGGAATTTTTCTCGGATATTCCCAAATAAGCAAGGCTTATAGGATTTATAATAAATCAACTATGAAAATTGAAGAATCTATTCACATTTCTTTTGATGAAACTAACATGTTTTACAAGGAGAAGATTCCTTCTACCAATGAAACTTTGTTGGAACCAAATTTGTGTGAGAAATTGGATGAATTGACCCTCATAAATGAGGCTGTCAACTGTAACGCCCCAGATTTTCCAGTGATTTATTTAATTTCTTATTTGACGTATTATGACGTCAGAGCGTTTTGTTAGCGCGTGTTGGTCATGTGACGTTGTTAGAGCGTGCTTTTAGCTCTTTAGGTTCCCCGCGTGGCTTGGTGATGCCTGGTAGCAAGATTCCCTAGCGAGCCGGAGTCTGTTTGGTGACTCGGTGGAGCCTCTTGGGGAATGCTTGTATTTTGGCTTCGGGAGAATTTTGCCCGAGTTCTGTTCGTCGGATTTTGTTACCGACTTTGTCGTAGCGCGTTTGCGTTCGTTAGGTTTGACCGGCCAAATTTTGGGATTTGCGTCGGGAGTGGAAAATTTTACATTAGGAAATTAGATCGGCTAATTTTAGACTTGCTCGTCAAGTTTCGTCGCGTTCCGAGCATTTTTGGAGCCTCGGCGCGTGATTGTAGTTTGTATGTTTTCGCGTACGCCGTTAACTTTAGAAATTATTATCTCGAAAACAGTGCGTCGGAATTCGATTTCGACTTCGTCGTTGGATTCGTAGCGTCGTCATTCGTCTACGGTGCGAATTTCGTTCGATTCGGCGCGCGTTTGACCCTCCGTAACCATATAAGGTTATAATGTTATAATAATTATATATATTATTATATATATATATATATTTATATAAAGAATTTATATATATATATATAAAATAATATAAGTAGAGAATCGGTGAGAATGATTCTCACCGATTCTCACCGAATCGGTGAGAATCATTCTCACCGATCGGTTTCAGCCCCCCCCCCTTTCTTATGTTATATGTATATATAATAAATATTATGTTATTAATAAATATATTATTATTATTATTATTAATTATATACATATATATATATAAGTTTAAGAAGAAAATCTTCTTCTTCCCCGATCAGCCCCCACCCTCATGTGCGTAAAATCTTAGACGAGTGCGGAACCCCTTCCGTTCGCGAATCTTCCAGCGGCCGCCACCGCCGATCCAGTGGACGGAATTTCGATCCGATCGCGGCGTTGGAAAGCTCTCGGCGAGAGCTTCGAGATAGCGGTAAGCTTTTCCCGTTTCGGTGACCGTTTCGCCTTAGATTTTTTCGGCCCTAACCCGGTTGTCCGTTTTTTCGTAGATCTCGTCTCCGCGTGTCCCCTCTTGGACGGATCTACGTGGTGGAGTATTTTGGGAGGACGTTTTCAAGATCGATTTGAGGCAAGTGGGTTTCTCCCCTCTTGCGCGCCTCCATGAGTTGTATTTTTGCTTTATTTTCTTTTCTCTTTGTCGTAGAATAGGTGAGATAGGAATATTCCTAGTTTAGGGCTTGTGATCGGCCTAAACTAGGAAGTTATCGGAATTTATTTTAGTTGTATTCGGCGGGTAGGGGGAAATAATTCGGCGGGTAGGGAGAAATAGTTCGGCGGGTAGAGGGAAATAATTCGGCGGGTTTTGGTTGTAGAACTTGGTAGTTTTAAGTGGTGTTGTCGGCTAGTTTTGGTGCCGAATCGTAGATCCTTAGCATGTGGTAGCTGGGTTTCTGAAGGAGTATGGTACCAGGGGAGTTTGAGCCGTGGCCACCACCATTCCCTCCTTTGGACATTTTGGGTTCCTGTAAGAGGTTGGAACTCTATGTGTGTGGACCCTGTGGCGGCCCCTTTAGTACTCTTGAGACACCTGGACCTGGTTGTTCGGTTGTGACTGTTCTTAGTCTCCGACACAGGTTTGGGATTTGTGCCAGTGCTAACGATTTACAAGTTTAGGACTATTAGTTCCTTTCGTACTGTTCTTTTGATGCATATTGGTGCCCTTTTTGTCTCTGCAGGCTTGGGCGGAGTTTGGTACGTTATAGTACTTGTTGCATGTCTCTCACTTTACTTATTATTTTACTTACATTTTGTCCCTTTTTGGATCCTTTAGCTGAGATTTTCAGCATCTCTCTTGCAGGGTTGGTAACCCTTTTTCTTTCTGCTCTTTTCATTCGATTATTATCTGATGTTTCTTTGCCTCCTGTTTCATTATTTCTTGCTGAGGTGTTCTTCTTTTGAATGCCTCAGGTTCAGGTCTGTAGCCGGCTGTGCGGCTAGTTTCAGGAGTTTCCTTGTGGACTGCGTTGTGGCAGTGTTTTCCTCACTTGTTGAGGTAGTTCTTTAGCCTTGTAGTAGTACAGACATACATGCTCGCCATCGAGTTCGTGTCAGGTTGTTGACGCTCGTTGGTGTTTTTCCTTTGTGATATTAAGTCTTTGCTTAGCTGCTAGTTTACCTGTTTTGTGGTAGTTTCACTTGCTCTCTGGGAATGTTTTATGCTAGGTTGCTAGTTACTTTTAAACCTATAAAGAACTACTATATGTATTGCATGATCAGCATGTTTTATAAAAGCTTAATCATTATTTTCCAAATGCGTAAAAAGATTGTTTTCTTTATAATTATTATAAATTGAAATCTAGGGTCTTGCATAGTATAAGTTGTCCTCTTAGGACACTTATGCGCTCTTTTAGGATGTTAAGCATAAATGAAGTATTTTTCCGCTACGTATAAAAATAGTTTTCAAACCGTGCACTATCTGATCCACTGAGCCGAGGGATACGGCCAATTAATTTAAAAAAATCAGTTTTCTATTCATTTTAACTTATGATTTGAAGAATTAGAGTGTCGCCTGAGCGTCAGCAGTTATCCCCTGCTTGACGTGGCATCACAGCTCGTAGTTTTCTTGTGCTCTGATTTATTTATTTATTAATGAGAAAATGCGGGTTGTGACAGTTGGTATCAGAGGGAGGTTGCTTGACAAGTTATCGGGCAACCTGTCCCTGTAAGTATTAGGTGTTTAGAGTCATATCATACACACACCGATATGTCATCAGCACGTCTTGGCTGAAGCACGAACACTACACTCATAGCATGACATGAAGTATACGAGGCATATTATGTAGTATGGGATGCATACTATGTGTTTGTATATGGATCCACCATAGGAGGCAACATGTGAGGGTTATGTAGTATGGGATGCATAACCTCACCACATGAATGCGGCTAGCACGTTTTCTTTTTCGTTGCATGGAAATGTTATGTAGTATGGGATGCATAACATTTTCATGTGTACGCCGCTCATAACATGCATTAGGGCCTCTTTAGAATGCATAGCACAATCATGCATAGCATAACATTGCATAAGCACAACGTGCCAAGCTAAAGATTTGCAGGATGACATGTGTACACACATAATTTTTGAGTCAAAAAGAATATAAATTCATGCATTCCCGATCTAGGCACAAGAGTTAGTGTGATGATAGTGAATCATCGTAGGATAAGCATATCATCATTATTGAAAATCCCAGAGCAAGCTAGCAGCCTGAGCAAATACTTAAGTATGTATTGTTTGTACTATGTTGTTTGGTTCTAGTGGGTGGGCTAGGTGTCTGATTAGTGTTTTGTTGTTCCATTAGAATGTCGAGGCGTCCTTCGACAAGGTTGACTCCCCAATCGGAGGGAGAATCTTCTGGTGCGCAGAGCAGCGCAGTGATAGAAGGTCTGCGACAAAGCAATGAAGCCTTGTCAAAGCAAGTAGTGGATTTGCAGTCTCAGGTCCAGTCCTTGTTAGCAGTTGTGGCAGGGCAGATTCCGAGAGTTCAGGACCCTGTGGTGGGTCAAGCTGTCCCTGTTCCCCCCGCTCCTCTGGTGCCTCCGGTCGTGGTGCCACCAGAGATGACCTTTATTTCTCAGTTTCAGCGACTTAGGCCTCCGACGTATGATGGCAAGGCAGATTACATGGTCTTAGACGATTGGATGATATCAATCGAGGAGATGTTCTCATACTCCGGGATCACTGATGATCAAAAGTGATGTTAGCCGCATATCAGCTCAAAGGGTTGGCAAAGGGCTGGTGGCTGAGGGAGAAAGAAGGTCTGAAGGACGGGTGTTCCTGGGAGTCCTTTAAGGAGCTACTTCTGAACAAGTTTCTGCCATCGGTCGAGAGGGACCGTCTGATGAATGATTTCCTGCACTTAAAGCAGAGGCAGCTCACGGTTAGCGAGTACGAAATCGAGTTTAGTAAGCTAAGCCGATTTGCCCCAGACTTGGTGAGTTCCGATGAAAATAGAAGCAAGCGATTTCTGGCTGGGCTAAGGAGTGACGTCCAGCAATTAGCAAGTGCCTATGTGACCTCAAGTTATGCTGGTATGGTGGAAGCTGCCTTAAAGGTAGAGGCAATTGATAACGCCAAGAATCGAGGTCAACAACTGAGAAAGGATAAAAGAAAGTCTGATGAGGGTAAGAGTACTCAGGTCCCTGACGCTACTCCGAGGAAGAGAAACAAAGAGGTATGCAGTTTCTGTGGCCGACCGGGCCATCCATTTGAAAGGTGCTATCAAAGATTAGGAGCTCAGAAGAAAGAGCAGATTCATGCGATCCAAGGTATCCCAAAGAAAGACTTGTTTTGTTCTGTATGCAAGAAGCCGGGGCACGATGCTGCCCATTGCAGGAAGAAGGCGAGAAGTTGTTTCTTGTGCGGTCAAGAGGGTCATCTCAAGTATCAGTGCCCGCAAGCTCAGCTTACTCTGCAGCCAGTTCCTCTTCAGGCCTTGCCGCCGCCGCAGCGGGTGGACAAGGGAAAAGGAAAGTTGAACGTGGTCTCTATGGAGGAAGCTCAGACGTCCACGCAAGTGATATCAGGTTAGATTCTCCCCTAGTTTTAATGTTTAGCTCATAGTTATAGTTTTGAGCGTTCGCTTCCTTAGTCGCGTGTGCAATTTTATAGGACGATTTAAGGTAAAGAACCGCTGGGCGCGTGTTCTGTTCGATTCCAGCGCTACCCACTCGTTTGTGGCTAGGGCCTTCGTAGAGCGTTACCGTTTGGATCTCGATCGTGTTGGTGATGCATTCTGTGTCAAGTTTCCTTCAGGCGAATCTGTAGTTTCGGATCAGGGTATTCAGAGTTGTCCGATTTTACTAGGCGATTTTCTCGCGATTGCTGATTTGAAGCTGTTGGATCTGGAAGACTTCGATGTGATCCTAGGCATGGACTGGTTGTCCAGATATGATGCTGTGATCCAATGCAAGGGTAAACGCTTGGACTTCAGGATGGACAACGGTCAGCCCGGGAGTGTTTACGGTTATCCGCGCCAGGATTCTCCGACTATATCGGCGGTATGTGCTCGAAAGCTTGTAGATTCCGGATGTTTTGCGTGTTTGGTTTCGGTTTTAGAAACCAAGGTTAGTTTGCCGTGTTTGGAGGAGATCCCGGTGGTTTGTGATTTTTCTGATGTCTTTCCAGCTAACCTTCCTGGTCTCCCGCCTGATCGAGACGTGGAGTTTGTTATAGATTTGGAGTCGGGTACGCGTCCTATTGCCAAGGCGCCTTACCGGATGGCCCCACGCGAACTGGAGGAGATGCATATCCAGTTAGACGAGTTGCTTGAGAACGGATTTATAAGGCCGAGTTCTTCGCCTTGGGGTGCTCCCGTTTTGTTCGTCAAGAAAAAAGGATGGATCGATGAGGTTGTGCATCAATTATAGAGAGCTAAATAAGGTAACGATCAAGAATATGTATCCGTTGCCGAGGATAGATGATTTGTTTGATAAACTGCGAGGCAGCGCCGTGTTCTCTAAGATTGAGCTTCGTTCGGGTTACCACCAGTTAAGGATCCGTGAATCAGATATCCCGCGGACTGCCTTCCGTTCCAGACATGGACATTTTGAATTTTTGGTGATGTCGTTTGGTTTGACCAACGCACCTTCTGCTTTCATGGACATGATGAACAGGGTTTTCAAGGACTTTCTGGACAAGTTTGTAGTCGTATTTATAGACGATGTGTTGGTGTATTCACGCAATGTTGAGGAGCATGACCAACATTTGCGTCTAGTTTTATCTGCCTTGAGGGACCATAGGTTGTTCGCCAAGCTAAGTAAATGCGAGTTCTGGTTGCCTCAGGTTTCTTTCCTGGGTCATGTGGTTAACAAGGACGGAATCTCTGTCGACCCAGAAAAGATAGCCGCAGTTATGGAATGGACGAGGCCTGCCACACCCAAAGAAATAAGAAGCTTCCTAGGGTTGGCTGGCTACTATAGAAGATTTGTAGAGGGTTTCTCTACGTTATCTGCGTCATTGACCAAATTGACGCAGAAGAATGCAGCATTTGTGTGGAGCGATAAGTGAGAAGAAGCGTTCCAAGAGCTAAAGAATAGACTGTGCACTGCTCCGATATTGACATTGCCTACGGAAGGATTAGACTATGCCGTTTACGTGGACGCATCCCACGTGGGTCTTGGTTGTGTGTTGATGCAAGAAGGAAAAGTGATTGCGTATGGGTCAAGACAGCTTAAGATTCATGAAAGGAACTACCCTACGCATGACTTGGAATTCGCAGCAGTTATTTATGCATTGAAATTATGGAGACACTTGTTGTATGGCGCGCAGTGCAAGATTTATACAGATCATAAGAGTTTGAAGTACGTCTTCACTCAAAAGGAGTTGAACCTGCGCCAGCGCAGATGGTTAGAGTATGTGGCTGATTATGAAGTGGAGATCCTGTACCATCCGGGTAAGGCTAACGTGGTAGCCGACGCCTTAAGCAGGAAGACAGGGAAAATTTTCAATCTCTCCACTGAGTTGTTAGTAGAAGAGTTCCTTTTAATGGATATTTCAGTTGGTAGATGTGACTCGCCAAGCGGTTTGGATGTGTCTGAGCCTTCATGGATTTCTCTTACGAGGCTTCATCAAAAGGACGATCCTGATCTACTGCACCTTCATAATAGAACTGAGAAGGGGGAGCTGCCTGACTTTTCGATCGATGACGCGGGTACTCTAAAGTACTGCGGTAGATTTTGCGTCCCCAATTTTCGAGATATTCGAGTTAAGTTGTGCAGTGAGGCACACGGTTCAAGTGTGGCCTACCATCCAGGGTCTACAAAAATGTATAAGGACTTGAAACAGATTGCCTGGTGGATTGGGATGAAGGGTGACATTGCAAGGTTTTTGTCAGAATATTTTACGTGCAAAAGAGTTAAGGCTGATCATGGAAGGCCTGGTGGAAAGTTAGCGCCTTTAGAGATTCCAACTTGGAAGTGAGAGAGTATCTCAATGGATTTCATTACTGGTTTACCGAGATCTCCCCGAGGGCATGACTCTGTTTGGGTGATTGTTGATAGATTAACAAAGTGTGCGCACTTCGTACCCTTTCAGATTGGTTACTCGATGAAAAAGATAGCGGAACTATATTTGAATGAAGTTATCAGGTTACATGGAGTACCCGTAAGTATAGTATCAGATCGAGACTCCAGGTTTACGTCTCGTTTCTGGAAGAGCCTTCAAGAAGGATTGGGAACTGACTTGAGATATTCTACCGCATATCATCCACAGACCAATGGTCAAACGGAGCGTGTTAATCAGATTGTGGAAGATATGATCTGTTGTTATATATTAGACCACGAAGGAGCGTGGGATGAACGCTTGAGGTTGATGGAGTTCGCATACAATAACAGTTATCAAGAGAGTCTGCAAATGGCTCCGTTCGAAGCGCTATATGGAAGACGATGTAGAACTCCTCTATTTTGGGCTGAGGTTGGTGAGAGGCCGATGTTAGGTCCAGATGCCTTAGAAGAAATGGAAGTCTCTGTAAAGCTTATTCGAGAGAAGCTTCGGATAGCCCAAGAGCGATACGAGAAGAACGCCAATCGGCGTAGGTCCGTTTTGGAATTTTCTGTGGGGGACATGGTATTCCTTAAGGTTTCCCCGATGGTTGGAGTGAAGAGGTTCGGTAAGAACCATAAGTTGGACCCAAGGTATGTGGGACCATTTGAAATTGTGGAGCGGATTGGTGTGTCAGCCCACAAGTTGATATTGCCCGAAAATTTTCCTGGCGTGCACAATGTTTTTCACGTGAGCCAACTGCGGAAGTGCGTGCTAAGTGACAGACAAGTTCTGGATGCAGTGCCCCAGTTAGAGCCTAACCTTTCCTACGTGGAAGTTCCTATTCGTGTTCTGGATGTGCAAGATCGAGTGTTGCGGAGAAAGACAATACCGATGGTAAAGATTCTGTGGAGAAACCAAGACGTGGAGAGCGCGACTTGGGAGCTGGAGTCAGCTATGAGGGAGGCGCATCCTCATTTGTTCTCCTAGCTGTGCTCGGTAAGCATTCGATAACCCTTGGTTATTTTCTTTTCCTTCTATGGTAGAAGTGTTTTATGCATAATGTTTCGGGACGAAACTTTCTTTTAGGGGGAGTGACTGTAACGCCCCAGATTTTCCAGTGATTTATTTAATTTCTTATTTGGCGTATTATGACGTCAGAGCGTTTTGTTAGCACGTGTTGGTCGTGTGACGTTGTTAGAGCGTGTTTTTAGCTCTTTAGGTTCCCTGCGTGGCTTGGTGATGCCTGGTAGCAAGATTCCCTAGCAAGCCGGAGTCTGTTTGGTGACTCGGTGGAGCCTCTTGGGAAATGCTTGTGTTTTGGCTTCGGGAGAATTTTGCCCGAGTTCTGTTCGTCGGATTTTGTTACCGACTTTGTCGTAGCGCGTTTGCGTTCGTTAGGTTTGACCGGCCAAATTTTGAGATTTGCGTCGTGAGTGGAAAATTTTACATTAAGAAATTAGATCGGCTAATTTTAGACTTACTCGTCAAGTTTCGTCGCGTTCCGAGCATTTTTGGAGCCTCGGCGCGTGATTGTAGTTTGTATGTTTTCGCGTACGCCGTTAACTTTAGAAATTATTATCTCGAAAACGGTGCGTCGGAATTCGATTTCGACTTTGCCGTTGGATTCGTAGCGTCGTCATTCGCCTACGGTGCGAATTTCGTTCGATTCGGCGCGCGTTTGACCCTCCGTAACCATATAAGGTTATAATGTTATAATAATTATATATATTATTATATATATATATTTATATAAAGAATTTATATATATATAAAAAAAATAATATAAGTAGAGAATCGGTGAGAATGATTCTCACCGATTCTCACCGAATCGGTGAGAATCATTCTCACCGATCGGTTTCATCATCTTATTCTTCCCGATCAGCCCCCCCCCCCCCCCTGTGCGTAAAATCTTAGACGAGTGCGGAACCCCTTCCGTTCGCGAATCTTCCGGCGGCCGCCACCGCCGATCCACTGGACGGAATTTCGATCCGATCGCGGCGTTGGAAAGCTCTCGGCGAGAGCTTCGAGATCGCGGTAAGCTTTTCCCGTTTCGGTGATCGTTTCGCCTTAGATTTTTTCGGCCCTAACCCCGGTTGTCCGTTTTTTCGTAGATCTCGTCTCCGCGTGTCCCCTCTTGGACGGATCTACGTGGTGGAGTATTTTGGGAGGACGTTTTCAAGATCGATTTGAGGCAAGTGGGTTTCTCCCCTCTTGCGCGCCTCCATGAGTTGTATTTTTGCTTTATTTTCTTTTCTCTTTGTCGTAGAATAGGTGAGATAGGAATATTCCTAGTTTAGGGCTTGTGATCGGCCTAAACTAGGAAGTTATCGGAATTTATTTTAGTTGTATTCGGCGGGTAGGGGAAAATAATTCGGCGGGTAGGGGGAAATAGTTCGGCGGGTAGAGGGAAATAATTCGGCGAATTTTGGTTGTAGAACTTGGTAGTTTTAAGTGGTGTTGTCGGCTAGTTTTGGTGCCGAATCGTAGATCCTTAGCATGTGTTAGCTGAGTTTCTGAAGGAGTATGGTACCAGGGGATTTTGAGTCGTGGCCACCACCATTCCCTCCTTTGGACATTTTGGGTTCATGTAAGAGGTTGGAACTCTATGTGTGTGGACCCTGTGGCGGCCCCTTTAGTACTCTTGAGACACCTGGACCTGGTTGTTCGGTTGTGACTGTTCTTAGTCTCCGACACAGGTTTGGGATTTGTGCCAGTGCTAACGATTTATAAGTTTAGGACTGTTAGTTCCTTTCGTACTGTTCTTTTGATGCATATTGGTGCCCTTTTTGTCTCTGCAGGCTTGGGCGGAGTTTGGTACGTTATAGTACTTGTTGCATGTCTCTCACTTTACTTATTGTTTTACTTACATTTTGTCCCTTTTTGGATCCTTTAGCTGAGATTTTCAGCATCTCTCTTGCAGGGTTGGTAACCCTTTTTCTTTCTGCTCTTTTCATTCGATTATTATCTGATGTTTCTTTGCCTCCTGTTTCATTATTTCTTGCTGAGGTGTTCTTCTTTTGAATGCCTCAGGTTCAGGTCTGTAGCCAGCTGTGCGGCTAGTTTCAGGAGTTTCCTTGTGGACTGCGTTGTGGCAGTGTTTTCCTCACTTGTTGAGGTAGTTCTTTAGCCTTGTAGTAGTACAGACATACATGCTCGCCAGCGAGTTCGTGTCAGGTTGTTGACGCTCGTTGGTGTTTTTCCTTTGTGATATTAAGTCTTTGCTTAGCTGCTAGTTTACCTGTTTTGTGGTAGTTTCACTTGCTCTCTGGGAATGTTTTATGCTAGGTTGCTAGTTACTTTAAAACCTATAAAGAACTACTATATGTATTGCATGATCAGCATGTTTTATAAAAGCTTAATCATTATTTTCCAAATGCGTAAAAAGATTGTTTTCTTTATAATTATTATAAATTGAAATCTAGGGTCTTGCATAGTATAAGTTGTCCTCTTAGGACACTTATGCGCTCTTTTAGGATGTTAAGCATAAATGAAGTATTTTTCCGCTACGTATAAAAATAGTTTTCAAACCGTGGACTATCTGATCCACTGAGCCGAGGGATACGGCCAATTAATTTAAAAAATCAGTTTTCTATTCATTTTAACTTATGATTTGAAGAATTAGAGTGTCGCCTGAGCGTCAGCAGTTATCCCCTGCTTGACGTGGCATCACAGCTCGTAGTTTTCTTATGCTCTGATTTATTTATTTATTAATGAGAAAATACGGGTTGTGACAGTCAACCATCCTTCTCCACATATTGCTGAAGATAGTGAAGATGAAGATGTTAAAATCAGTGAAGAGCCAACAATAGCTATAATTTCACAAGTGGAATTAATTCCCCAAGCTGTTGCTCAACCAACTCCTCCTACTAAATTTGTCACACTTAGAGATCACCCTGTATCTCAAGTGATTGGAGACATTTCAGTTGGTGTGCATACAAGACATCAACTCCACTAGGACATGATGCATGCCTGCTTCATATCTCAAGCTAAGCCCCAATCCATTAAAGATGCTGAGCAAGATCCACACTAGATTATTGTAATGCAAGAGGAGCTCAACCAGTTTGAGAGATGCAGAGTTTGAGATTTAGTTCCAAGACCCAAAGACTACCCAGTGATTAGAACTAAATGGGTATTTAGAAACAAGCTAGATGCTCAAGGTCTTATCATAAGGAATAAGGTCAGACTAGTTGCTCAAGGATACAGACAAGAGGAAGGCATAGACTATGACCAAACATTTGCCCCAGTTGCAAGGATTAAAGCTATCAGAATTTTCCTTGCTTATGCAGCCTACAAGAAGTTCACTGTGTACCAGATGGATGTCAAAAGTGAATTTCTTAATGATGAACTTAAAGAAGAGGTCTATGTAGAACAACCATCAGGTTTTATTTCCCCTATTCATCCCTCTTATGTTTTCAAATTGCATAAGACTCTCTATGGTCTAAAGCAAGCTCTAAGAGCTTGGTATGAGACCTTAGCTAGCTGTCTCTTAGAGCATAAATTTTCTAGATGCATAGTAGATAGGACTTTATTTATTAAGCATCATCACGATAAAATATTGTTAGTACAAATATATGTAGATGACATCATATTTGGTTCTATAGATTCCAAACTATGCAAAAGGTTCTCCAACCATATGCATTCAAAGTTTGAAATGAGTAGCATAAGTGAGCTCTCCTACTTCCTTGGTCTCCAAGTGAAGCAGCCACCTAATGGCATCTTCATATCCCAATACAAATATGCTAAGGAGCTAATTAAAAGGTTTGGGATGACTGATTCTTCAGCAAAGAAAACACCTATGACTACAAATGTTGTAATTGATTCTGATGAACTTGGGAAACCTATAGATCATAAATTATATAGGGCCATTATTGGGTCCCTGTTATATCTTACAGAAAGTAGACCAGACATTATGTTTGCTACATGTCTTTGTGTTAGGTTCCAGATGAACCCTAAAGAATCTCACCTTATTTACTTAAAAAGAATTTTGGGATATATAAAGAGTTGTCCTAATTTAGGACTCTAGTATCCAACTGACTCAGAATTTAAGTTAACTAGATACTCTGATGCTAACTTTGCTTGATGTAGAGTAGACAAAAAAAGCACATCAGGAATATATCAGTTCCCTGGTGATAGGCTAGTGTCCACCTCAACAGCAGAAGCTGAATATATAGCAGCTGACAGTTGTTGTTCACAAATGCTGTGGATTCAAAACCAACTCCTAAATTATGGTGTCAACTTAAATAATTCAACTCTACTTTGTGATAATACAAGTGCAATATCTATTGCACAGAATCCAGTGCATCATAGTAGAACTAAGCATTCGACTACTCGAGTAGTAGATGAACTACTCGAGTATATGAGTTAGACTACTCGAGTAACTAGAAACTACACGAAAGTCAGAGTACCATTAACTCGAGATAGAAGATGGAACTACTCGAGTATATATAATACTACTCGAGTATTTCACTTAGACAAATTTGAGAAGAGAGAATCTAGAAACTCGAGAGATAAGAGGAAATTACTCGAGTATACAAGATGAATTACTCGAGAACCATAATTGGACTACTCGAGTACATCTTAACTACTCGAGTAAGTGAATTACTACTCGAGTATAAGCTCAGTAACTTACTCGAGTAAATGAGAAGGTAGTCGAGTACTTTACTTAGGAAAAAAGTTTCTGACAGATTTTATTCTTCTAAGGGAAATCAGCATCAAGACTTTTGTCATAGTCCTAGAGCTTGAATATGAAGTGTATCCCAATAGAGAGGCTACACATGAGTCAACACTTTGGAACACACAATGAGGGATTACATTGTATGGTCATGTGTTTGGTGACCCATTGCAGACTGACATTGGTCTACACTTCCCATTGGAATCCTGCAAACACATAACTCAAACCAAGCATCAAATACAACTTAATTCATCTTAGTTCAAGGGTGACTTCATCAAATCTGGGTTAGTGTGGATACAATACCCAACAATCTCCCCCTATTTGTAGAAGTCAGAACCCTTTACACTAAGGTGAATTATAGACATAAAAAGAATGATAAGTAATCAAGTAGTGTAAGTAAATAAGGAACTATGAAAAAGATAATACGATCAAAAACTTTGAATTATATAAATATGATTATCCAGAAATATCATAAACAACTAAAATCCATTTCCATAGCTCATGAGTCTATTGGGCTAGCTCTGATGATGTTGCTTGTCTTGTTTCTCTTGCTGTCTTCTCTCATAGCTGTAGGGTTTAGGATAATATTTTGGTGGTCTGGGAGGAGCAGCTTGATTATTTCTTCCATATTCTTTGTCATACATTCTCCTTTTGGTCATGGACTTCTCATACAACTCCCATTCATGGGAACTGTAGTGAATGTTTCTGCTTTCATGGAAGTCCAAAACTAACTTGAGAGTGTCCAGGATGAGAGACTTGGAAGTATGAGATCAGACTTCAGCATGTTCAGGAGCTTTAGCAGGAACAGACTTGCTAGCAGAAGGACCTTCACCATATTTCCTTTTCTTCTTGTAAGTCAGTATCTCAGGAGGGGCTTTGAGAAAGATATCAGCAGGATCATCTTCCCAATCCTGAGCATAAGAATCTAGAGGAGCAACAGAATCAGCAAGCCTTGCAGAGAATGTGGGTTGCAGAGGAGGAGCAGGAGCAGGAGCAGCAGCAGCAGCTAGTGGATTTAGGTGATGAGGAATAATGTTATGATCAATAGAAAATTCTGACAGAATATGGTTGTGCATCCAAACAACAGTATCATAAGTGTGGAACTTGACACTCTGTATCTGAGCTAGAACATCATCATGAATCTCTGTAACTTTGGCTTCCCATACTTCTTTCTGGATAGCATCAGATTTTTCTAAATATCCTTTTACCAACTTCTCCCCCTTTCTGACTTCAACAAATAGCTGGGAGATGGCATCTTCTTTAAAAAGTCCAAATTCTTCACAAATCTTCATCTTGTTTGTTTCAGCCCTTTTGTCCAGTTCCATTTGATTGTTGGCAAGAGTCAGGCCTTGCTCCATAACCTGTCCAACACTGGTGATGGTGTGGTCTAAGGCTTTGCCACCAATCTGGAAGAGATGTTTGAGCTGATCAGTGTTGTGCTGGATCTCAACAAATCCTCTGCTCATCTCAGTTTCTAGAGTAGTAACTTTGTCTGTGACAGTCTTGATACAAGTATCAAAGTATGTTTTTTGGTTTTGAAGAAGAAGTACAATCTGATTCATCAAGTCTGTGGGGGCAGGAGCTGGAGCAGCAGGAGGAGCAGAAGTTGATGGAGTAGAGGGAATGGGAGGAGCCACCCATGGAGAAATTTCAGAGAGAGTGACTGAGCTCTGAGCTCTAGTAGTGGGTATCATGGCATCCTCTTCATTCATAATCTGAGAGATAGTAAAATCCAAATTTCTGAGAGGAGCTTCAGCTGGCTCAGGTGAGGGCTCATCAGAAATGAGAACTGTTCCTTGCTGTTCTTTGGGGGCATCAGGAGATTTTGCTGGTGTCCTTGCTGGAGAATTATCTGGAGATTGTCCAGGAGTTGGGTCCTTGTGAATTTCAGTGGATGGAGCTGGAGGATATAGAGGAGGGCGAGGTACATCTGCAGTTAACTCTTCTATCATTTCATTTATTGCAGCATCAGTAGAAAGGAGTGCTTCTTGAACCTGTTGATCTGAGAGGAAATCTTCTGGAGTGACTGGAGGAGGAGTAGGTGGCCTGGCCTGAACAGTAGGAGCAGGCTCCCCCTCAATAGGTGCACTAGAGGAGCTCGGGACTTGAGATGGAGAAGGAGATGGGGGTCCTGTCCTCTGTGTCTGCAACTTCAGTAATTTTGGCAGCTTGAGAGGGATTTTGCAACTTCAACTCCCATCTCTAGATGGAGGATATGGAGACCTTCTTCATGCGGTGAATGATACTTCCTTTGGAGAAACTAAAAACCTCTGGATTGGTCTCATGGAGAAGCAGGGAAATTATCCTTGCATAGTTTGGGGACTTTATACTCTCCTTAATCTTAGTCAGAATTAACAATCCAAACTAAAATGCTTTTCTACAGACTATAGCTTGCATCAATTCAAAGAAATAAAGGGGTATGGCCCTGATGGAGTTGGTTTTGCATAGAAGAATCTTACCAATAACATCAACCAGGAATTTCCCTTCTGCATGCATATCAGACCTATTAATGTGTCTAGCATCAGCAGAAAGTCCTCAGAATGAACAGGTTCTGGAATAGTCTTCATCACTCAGAAAATCATCTGCATATGGAGCTGGCAGTCGGAGAGGTCGAGAGACAGAGGTTGCAGTGAGTTTAATGGTGATATCTTTGACTGAAGACTTCAAGACTGTTCCATGGTGCTTGACTTTGACATTCCTGAAAAAACTCTGCAACTTCGGGGAAGAGGATACGATATGGTTCTTGGAGAACAAATGTTAAGCCGGCGGTGTCGAGCAAAATCAGAAGATTATGGAAATTGGCGGATAGGTCTGCAATCCCTGCAGCGACTAATTCCGAACCAACACCAATCTTAGGTGATGCGGCCATGATTCAGAAGTCTTGGAGATGGCAAAACCCTAAAGAATGTCGACGGGGAGACGGAAAGAGGCGCAACTCTGCAATTTAAGGAGGAACGCGAAGAGGCAGTGGGGTACTCGAGGGACGGAAAAGATTTCGTGTAGATGAAATTTCCAGATTTTCTTATTTATATAACCCTATGTTTAGGTCTAATTATTTGAAAATTTAAGTTGAATAAAACCATAGAATAGGCGCCATAAGCCTTTGGTTTGCGCATAAGAAAATTTGAATAAGAGATGACTCAGCATATACACGAACTGGGATCGACGATCCCCGACTGTCTGAGTTCGACGAAGATCGTCGATCTGAGTTCGACGACAATCGTCGAACTGGGATCGACGATCCCCGGCTGCCAGATCGACGAATATCTCGCGCAGATAAGTATAGGGTACTCGGGTAATAATATAGAAGTACTTGAGTAGGTGTATGGAAATACTCGAGTAGGTCAATGAGGTACTCGAGTAAGTGAAGTTGACTTCTCTAGTATGTTAGTTTGCGACTCGAGTAGGTCAAGTCGACTACTCGAGTATAGCATTCCACTACTCGAGTAGGCCAAGTCAAGTACTCAAGTATGTCATTCTACTACTCAAGTAGGTCATATACTTACTCGAGTATGCTGTTACTTACTCGAGTCAAATACTTGAGCTTTTGGAAAAATCCAACTTTTGACTAACCTCTAAGCCTTGAGCCTTCTTGAAAGTCCAGCCTCATCTAGTCTTCCTTGTTGAGCATCCCAAGTTCTGTTTTGAAGAACGAGAGCTTGGTCTCGTCCAGCGGCTTCGTGAAAATATCTGCAATTTGCCTATCTGTAGGGACATATTGAAGGTCTATGTCCCCATGCTCCACATGCTCCCAGATGAAATGATACCTTAGCTCTATATGCTTTTTTAGGCTGTGCGAGACTGGGTTGTTGTCTATTGCTATTGCGCTGGAGGAGTCGCAAAACAGTGGAATCTTTGCAAACTTCATGTTGTAGTCTTCGAACTGATTCTTTATCCAAAGTAACTGTGCACAGCAACTGCCTGTAGAGATGTACTCTGACTCGGCCATTGAGATTGCCACACAGTTTTGCTTCTTGCTACTCCAGGAGATAAGCCTTCTTCCAAAGAATTGGCAAGTCCCTGAAGTGCTTTTCCTGTCGTCTATGCTACCTGCAATATCTGCATTTGAAAAATCTATCGGTTCGCTATCATTACTTCTTGGGTACCATAAGCCAAGATTTGGTGTACCTTTAAGGTATCTCAAAATCCGCTTCGCAGCAGCGTAGTGAGATTCCTTAGAGTTCACCTGAAATCTAGCACATACACATGTTGAGAACATTATGTCAGGTCTACTTGCAGTAAGGTAGAGCAAGGATCCAATAATGCTTCTGTACTTGGTTTCATCAAAAGGTTTCCCTTTTTCATCCTTGTTTAGAGACATTGTTGAACCCATTGGAGTCCTCATCGAGGTTGCATTCTCCATTCCGAATTTCTTAATCAGCTCTTTGGTAAACTTAGTCTGCGAGATGAAAATTCCATCTTCTGACTGTTTTACCTGAAGCCCTAAGAAATACTTCAGCTCGCCCATACTACTCATTTCAAACTTCCCTTGCATAAGTTTTGAAAACGTTTTACAGAGGTTATCATCAGTAGAGCCAAAAATAATGTCGTCGACATAGATTTGCACTAGCAAAATCTTGCCCTTAATTTCCCTAAGAAATATTGTCTTATCTATCTTTCCTCTTGTGAACTTGTTCTCAAGTAGAAAGCTAGACAACGTCTCATACCAAGCTTGAGGAGCTTGTTTCAGACCATATAATGCTTTATGCAGTAAATAAATGTAATCAGGAAAGTTAGGAGCAACGAAACCTGGAGGTTATTCCACATACACCTCTTCCTTTATGTCACCATTAAGGAAGGCAGACTTCACGTCCATCTGGTAGACAGTGAAGCCTTTAAGTGCAGCATATGCTAGGAATAACCTTATAGCCTCCAGTCTTGCCACTAGAGCGTACGTCTGGTCGAAGTCGATTCCTTCTTCTTGACGATAGCCTTTGGCGACAAGTCTGGCCTTGTTCTTTACTATCGTTCCATCCTTGTCCATCTTGTTACTGTAGACCCATTTTGTCCCAATGACGTTCTTACCTTTGGGTCTTGGAACAAGCTTCCATACTTTGCAGCACTTGAACTGGTTCAGTTCTTCTTCCATTACCATTATCCACGATGCATCTGAGTTTGCTTTCTCAAACTTCTTTGGTTCAACCTGCAAGAGAAAACTTAAATATAGATTCTCATTAGTTGTACCTCTGCGAGTTCTGACACCATCTCAAGGATCTCCTATGATCTGGTCCATGGGATGATCCTTCAAATGTCTGAGCTCTAGAGTCCTTGCATCTGGATTGTCTTCTATCATCGGAGTGACTTCTTCATCTTGGATGACTTCTTCATCTTGATCATCAGCCTCTCCAATAGGGGTTAGAGTGGTGATCTTGATGAACTTTTCGCCTTTGTCTTCGGACGGTTCATCCAAGCTAATTTCTTTCAGCTTTGCACCTGCATCTTCAATAAGCACTCTAGAAGAGTTGCTTTGCAGCAAACTTGTCTCATCAAATACAACATGTATCGATTATTCTACAACCAGGTTTTTCTATTAAAAATCCTATATGCCTTACTATGGCTACTATAACCTACAAAAATACCTTCAAAACTCTTTTCGCTAAACTTAGTAGTGTGATACTTGCCATTGTTTAGCACGAAGCATTTACAGCCAAAAATTCTAAAATATGAGACTGTTGGTTTCCTGCCTTTCAGAAGTTCGTAAGGCATCTTATCATGGTTTTTGTTTATGAGTGTTCGATTTTGCATGTGGCATGCAGTGTTGACGACTTCAGCCTAGAAATATTCCGGAAGTGAAGCATCACTCAACATGGTCCTGCAGGCCTCTATGAGCGTTCTATTCCTTCTCTCGGCCACTCCGTTTTATTGAGGAGTGCGAGGAGAGGAAAACTCATGAAAGATACCTACGCTTTCACAAAATTCTGTCATGTCCCCAGACTTGAACTCTATTCCATTGTCACTTCTGATTTTGACTATGGAGCAGTTGTACTCATTCTGGACTTGCCTGACAAAATTAGTACAGATGTCGAAGGTATCTGACTTGTGTTTCAGAAAGAACACCCACGCAAAGCGCGAGTAATCATCAACAATTACCAACGTATAATCCTTACCTCACAAACCTCTAATTTGCAGTGGACCAAACAAGTCCATGTGCAGTAGATGAAGACATCTATTAGAGTCTTTGCCAATAACGCTTTTAAAGGTAGCCCTTGTTTGCTTGCCTTTTACACATGCATGACAAGGTCTATCTTTGACGTACTTTACATTTGGGGCATAACGAACTAAGTTCATTGAAAATAATTTGTTTATAGTTTTGGAATTAATATGTGCTAATCTTTTATGCCATTGGTCACCAAAAGACGCATTATCTGCTAAAAGGCACACTGGTGTCGAAGAATCTATACAAATGAAATTCAAATAGAAAATGTTTCTGCTTCGAGTGCCGGATAGAATCGTTTCTATATTATCAACAGATTTTATCGGGCACTTATCAACGTAAAACTCAACTATGTATCCTTTATCGCAGAGTTGGATTATGCTTATAAGGTTATGTTCCAAACCTTCAACGTAAGCCACATCTGTGAAGGATACATTACCGTTAGTAATCATGCCATAGCCTCTAGTAATTCCACGATCCGAACCTCCAAAGATGACCTTCGGTCCGTTCACAACTGGAGTAAAGTTCTGAATAAGGCTTCTTGTCCCGGTCATATGTCGAGAGCATCCACTGTCCAAGTAATAGATTGGCGTTTTGTTGGCCTTTGGACATTCCTGCAATTACAATCAGTTAGCCTTAGGAACCCAAATATGTTTGGGTCCTTGGTCTCGGGTTAGAACACTCCTCCTACGAATATTAGCATTAGGAGTGGCCTTCCTCATATTGCCAACATGTGGGGTTGCAACATTTTTAGGATTAAACCAACAATCAATGGCAAAGTGACCAATTCTTCCACAACACCAACAGTCAAATCTATTGTATCTTCGCCTTAAGTTCTCCTGCTTGACCTTTTGGAATTGTGGTCTAGCAGGGGCAGCATTCTTGAAGGAAGATGCCTCATGATGATGGCAATCACATGGATTCTTCTCCTTCACAGGCTTTTCTACAGCAGGCTTTGTCTTTGGTGCCTTCTTGAAGTTATGTCCATGATTGAAAGGGTCATAGCTCTGAAGAATAACTTCTTCATAAGGTGCCTTAAAGACACTTTTGCCAAAGTTTCTGGGTCGAGTCCATCCTTGATAACGGGACTTTGGCTCTACATAGGTAGGCCTAGCAAAGAGACCGTAGGATGAGTCAAAATCAAACTCATTTGAAGGAAATATAACCTTCTTGAACATGGTCTGATCTTGAGTGGCTTTCCCCTTCTCTTTGGCTAAGGACTTTTCGACGGCCTTATTCTTTCGTTGAGCCTTATTTCTCCTAGAGGATTTACTAGGACCTTCTTCATGGCCTAATCCAGCACCCTTGGCCTTGTCTGAGAATTCAGCAATGAATGGAAGAACAGTCATGGGCTTTGAGAAACTTTCAACAAGTTTCTTTTCAGCAGCAAGTTGGGCTTCCAATTCCTTCATGTTTTTCTCTTTGAGGTCAAGGTGCTCAAGAGCCTTGTTGTATTCTTCAATAGCATTATTGAAGTTTTCTTCGAGGGAGTCAGTCTTTGTGACTTTCTCTCTCAAGATGCTCTCTTCAGCTTTGAGATATTTCATCTCCTTAGCCTGAGTTTTCACGACTCGGCGACATTTGTCGTAAGCCATGATTAATTCCTTATATTGGGTCATGAGTTCTGACTCATCGTCAGAAGAACTATCCTCACAATCATGTTTAGAAACTTCAGAATCAGATAGAGGAGTGTGAGAGTTTACCTTCCCAGTGAACTAGGGCTCTTATTCATCATCAGTTTGAGCCATAAGTCCAAAATAGGCTTCTTCTTCTTCACTAGACTCAGATAAGTCAGAGTCACTAAGAGTCTTGCCCATTTTGGCCATCAAGCTCTTCTCTGTCCTCTTCTTGTTGTACGAGGACTTCTTTTCCTCTCTTCTACCACCCTCCTTCTTCTTGTGAGGGAAGTCATCGATGAGGTGTCCTGGCTTATTACAATAGTAGTAAATAATTTCAGTCGAAATATGTTTGTTTTGTTTAGTATTATACCTGTCATGGCTGCTTGAGCCTTTTCTTTGCCGATCACCATCGCGTCGTGATCTTCTATAATAGGCATCCTTGCCTTTCCATTGCTTCTTCTTGTTCAAGAATTTCTTGAACTGCCGAGAGAGTAGTGAGAACTCTCCTTCTGATAGTTCAGAGCCTGAGGTGCTTGGCTCTGAGGTTTCTTCTTCACTAACTTCTGGTGCTGGAGTAGGAGGAATAGCCTTGGACTTCTTAGAGGTGTCTGCCTTTAAAGCGACAGACTTGTCTTTGAATGTAGACCTATTTTTCTCTTCTTCAGCCTTCCTGGTGTTGAGTTGGAGCTCATAGGACATCAGCTTCCCGAAGAGATTCTGAGGATCTGTCTCGGCCAGTTTTCCAAACTCCCTGATAGCACAGACCTTGTTATCATATTCCTTAGTCAGGGATCTCAAGAACTTATCATTCAACTCTCCATTAGTGAAGACTTTGTCGTATACCCTTAGCCCATTCACTATCTTGAAGAAGTTCTCAAATGTGTCAGCAATGGTTTCTTTGTTTCCTTGTCGAAAAGCCTCATACTTCTGATTAAGTAGGGATCTTCTATCATCCCTCACTTCCTCGGTACCTTCCATCAAGGTAACTAATGACTGCCACATCTCCTTTGCAGAATGGCAGTAAATCAGATTTTGTAGCATTGAATCATCGACTGCACTTGCTATGATATTTTTCGCCTTTTTGTCCAATGAGACAAGTGCAATCTCATCCTTGTCTAGATCCATAAGTTTCTTGGGGACTTTCTTAGTAGGATCTATAGTTGAGACGGTCATGGGAATATAAGGACCTTCTTCAACTATCATGAAGATCCTTGGATCCACAGCTTCCATGAAGAACTTGATTCTTTCTTTCCACATAGGGAAATTATTTTTGTTGCACAAAGGAAGCTTGGCAAAATCTTTAGCCTTGTCCATTTGGTAGATCTCAAATGACATCTATTTAAGGATCTGATCAAGGTGTTAATATTTTAACGATCAACCTCCCTCTGATACCAATTGAAAGATAATAGTTGCCAACCTAAATCACCTAGAGGGGGTGAATAGGTGAGTTGTGTGTCTTTTTGCGGAATAAAAAATCTCAACCAAGCACAGAACTATCTACCAAACAAGCAAACACAGACGAGGCAAGATTTATAGTGGTTCCCCAATCTTGGGTACATCAACTTTACCTCACCGATCTAGCAATATACTAGACTCGGGTACTCCACTATCTCAGATTGGAAAACAATCCTACCCTCGGAATAAGGTTCCTATAAACTCGATCTTCAAACGGATCTACACTCGGAAGACAAAACTTTCTACAATCTCGGAGTTGAAAAACCCCTACACTCAGAGAAATCTTCTTCTACAATAATAAAATATAGCAGTACAGAAATACAAACAGTAAATTATCTGGTTCTGATCTGCAACAGAAAATCAGAAAATCCTTCTTCTAGGCGTGCGGCTTTATCAGAAAATTGAAGAAGAATTTCAGCAAGATCAAATCTGGAACTTCTCGACTTTACACGATCGAAAGAGTAGATGAATCGTTGAGCGGAGATCTCGATCTGTAGAGTCTTCTTAATTTGAATCCTCTGAAAAGAAGAAACCCTAGCTGGTCGGAATTTAGAGATGGCGGCGATGGCGAGTTTCCGGTTCTTATAGAGAGAGAAAGGAGACAGAATTCTTTTTGGAAAGAGACGGCTGCAAAACTTAGAATAATTTTCTTTTTTTTAAACCTAGGGTTTGTCGGTTTGACAAGACCTTTTATAGGAGACAAGAAGATTAGACTTAAATGATTCATAAAGAGAAAGACGCGTGGACCAATCACGTCAGAGTGTAAGAATAAGACCGTTAGGTCTGGACTTAAGGAATTTCTAAAAATTGTCAAAGTAAGTTACTCGAGTCAAGTAGAACTACTCGAGTATATGCAACACTACTCGAGTAGGTAGAAGGGACTGCTTGAGTACATGAGAAAAAGTACTCGGGAGATAAAGAAATCATTACTCGAGTACATGGAGTCAACTACTCGAGTAAATAAGAATGAGAGGGAGTCAGTTACTCGAGTAACAAAAATGACTTACTCGAGTACTTAAGTACTTACACGAGAGGTGGAGTATATTACTCGAGTTCAAGAAGTGAAAGAAATTGTACCTAATCACCTAGAGGGGGGGGGTGAATAAGTGACTCAATCTTTTTAAACTTTTAGGCAGATTATATCACAGATTTATAACTACTTCTTCACAGCAATCAATCAGCAATCACAGAATAAAGCATGCACACAGTGAACACACAGATTTATAGTGGTTCCCCAAGGTTTGGGTACATCCACTTTCTCCCTTCGCCTATCTAGTAGTGTACTAGATTCGACCAAACTCCTCCACTATACCTCAGATCCTCAGATCTTACACTCAGAACCCCAAATGGTTCCTACAACTCAGAGTTATTCCACTCCTACAACTCAGGCTCAACAACCCTACCACTCAGTCTTCTTCAAAGACCTACACTCAGCCACAAGACCTACACTCAGCCTACAACAGACCTACACTCAGAGAAATAGATCTCCTACACTCAGGTACACAGGCCCTACCACTCAGCCTTTATAATTTCAGGCTTACAACTCAGATCCCTAAGGATCCTACAAGAAATTAAAAATACAATGGATATAACCTCAACTCAGAATAAGAGAGAAGAGTTGACAGGTTTCTTGATGAGTTCTTGGAAGAACTCTGCTGAGATCAACCTCACTTGGCTTTCTTCAAAGCTTCTTAAATGTAGAACACAATAGGGTTGATACTCTCTGCAGCTGATCTTCAATCACTGCAACTTAAGAATCAGAACTAGGTCTGAAACTTTCTTCACAGCCTGGTTCCAACAGCTGTCTTCTTGGAAGTAGCTCTCTCTCCAACTACTTAGATCTTCACTTGAATTGATTCTTCAATGAATAGCTAGATCTTCTTCTTTTATTGTTGATCTCTTG
The DNA here is from genome assembly GCA_039583875.1 of Platanthera guangdongensis. Taxonomy (NCBI): domain Eukaryota; kingdom Viridiplantae; phylum Streptophyta; class Magnoliopsida; order Asparagales; family Orchidaceae; genus Platanthera; species Platanthera guangdongensis. Next base: position 87,883,294 of record CM077149.1, read on the forward strand.
TTGTTAATCATATTCTTCTGTTGACAGAATAAGCCTATATATATAGGCCTTCTTCATGGTGACCGGCTGATCCGGTTCCTAACAGTTTTCTGACAACTCTGACAGTTGCAGTAGACCGGCTGGAATGGCAGCTGTCATGTCATCCAGTCACTTCTTGAAATATCTGTAACTGTCTGAAAGTGTCGAGATAGTCTGTCTTTAAGTGTCGACACTTATAGACCAAGTGTCGATACAAGTAGACTAAGTGTCGACACAAGCCTTCAAGGTGTAGACACAACTCCTTGTGTTGTAGAATTTATATCTCGACACTGCTTCTTCATCATGTGTCGACACTGATATTGTGTGTCGACACAACTCCTTGTTCTTCAGTATTTAGTTGAATTCTGCTAAGTGTCGACACAACTCCTTTGTGTCGACACATCTTCTTGTGTTGAACTTGTTCAGTGTCAACACATCTTCTTGGTGTCGACACATGCCTTCTGTGTTGATACTTTCTGAGTGTCGACACAGCTCCTTGTGTCGACACATTCTTCTTCTGTTGAGACTTCTGTTGAGACTTCTGCTGAGTGTCGACACATCTCCTTTGTGTCGACACTTGTACTTAAAATTTGTTGAACTTTGCTGAGTGTCGACACAGCCTCCTAGTGTCGACACTTTCTTCATGTATTGAGTCTTCTGCTGTGTGTCGACACATTCTTTATTATGTCGACACTTTCTTCATGTGTTGAGTCTTCTGCTGTGTGTCGACACATTCTTTTTTATGTCGACACTTATACTTAGACTCTGTTGAAATTTGCTGAGTGTCGACACTTTCTCCAAGTGTCGACACTTTCTGATGTTGACAAAGTTCCTCTGGGTGTCGACACTGCTTCTAAGTGTCGACACAGCTTCACTGGACATTTCTTCATTGAGTGTCGACACAACCGGTATGTGTCGACACTTTCCTTCTAGTGTCGACTCTGCATCCCTGGTGTCGACACAATTACTCCAAGTGTCGACACTGCTTGTCTGGTTGTCGACACAAGTCTTCTTAAGTGTCGACACTTTCCTTCTGGGTGTCGACACATGGACTTAGAAACTTTTCAGCTTTCCCTGCAAATACTTAACCTGCACAACAAAACTCAAAACACATCAAATATATTTTGATGTATATCATTGAGTAGGGTGAGGCTTCTTCAAATCAGGTACATTTATTCCACTGTACCTAACAATCTCCCCCTATTTGGAGAAGTCATAACCCTTAGTCAATGATATACACCATACATAATAAAATCACAGTATGATGTAAAATAGGATTATATAACAGGGTAAATTCATAAACATGTATTAAACAAAACATGTATATACCAATATCTCAGAACAATAATGTAATAGAATTAGCACACATCACATAGTTCTAAGAACTTCAACATTTTCATTATTCACAAGTTTACAGAAGTTTTAATACAAGTGATTACAACTGTAAACTTAAAGAAAATTCTATTCTATTGCTGCTCAGTCTCCTTGATCACTATGCCCTTTCCAGATTGTATCTTTGCTTGGACAGGGGCTTCAGCATCTTCAGCAGCAGGCTTCTTGCCTTTAAGATCCTTCTTTTTCTGATCTTCAGCTTTGATCTTTTGCCTTTCAAAATAATGATATGGCTTTGGAAAGTACTTGCTAGGCTCCTGGGCAGTAGGAGGTAACTTTCCCATCTTAGACTTTCTTCTGTATTGCACAATGGCTTTTTGCCTGGACTCATGCTTTCTCCACTCCAGTTCAGAATATCACTTGTTTCTGTCTTGAATATTATCCTTGGCAGCCTTCCATGCAGTTAAGATAATATTCCTAGAGGTGGGGCTTCATTGTTCAAAGTCATGCCGGAGTTCAGCTTGCTCTCTGAATCTCTTCTTAGACAACTGAGTCTCTTGTTCCTTCAACAACAAAGCTTCTTGTTCTTTCAGTATAGCCTCTGGCACTGGCTGAACCACTTTCTCTATGATGACATTTTGCTTTCCCTCAGGTGGGCTGTACATTGACTGTATATCAGCATGTATCATATCAAAGTCTGGTGGAGGATAAATTACTTGAGCCACTTCAGCTTGCTCCCCTCCAAGATATGCAGGATTAATCCCAGACTCTACTACATTGTCATCATCACACAATGGAGGATATCCAAGGGTGGCTCTGATGGAATTGGAAATCCATTTTGCATGATCAGAGCTGGCTTTGACTAACACCCTCTCCCCCTTTATGACTTCTCTAACAATATGATCTCTCAGATCATCTTTCTGAAACCTTATTTGGGCATCCAAATAGTTTACTCCATCCTTAAAGAAAGGTTTCAACCTTTGGAGCTTGTCTGTTATAGCCTTTTGAGAGTCTTGTATAGCAGTTTTAACAGCAGTTATTCCCTCTTGTAATGCTTTAGCAAATTCTGCCTTAGCAGTGGCAGTAGCTGTAGTCTGTCCAGCAGCTATATTTTTCATTTCTGTTACTATGGCATTGTGTGAAGCAGTTAAATTATCATTCATCCTTAGCTGGTTCTCCAGAACATAGCCTTGCTTCACTTCAAGTTCATCCACTTGAGCTTTGATCTTCTCTTGATGAGTTGCTAGATAGACTACTGCATTCCCTCCTTTATGGAAGCAGTCAGTCATCTCTTTCTTATTCAGATTCATCTCAAATCTGATGGACTTAATATCTTGTGCAAGATCAAATTGTAGAGATTTATTTCCTTCATCTACATATTTTTCCAGAGCTTGCCTTTGCTCATCAAGCTTAATTTGTAAGGCCACCATCAATGAACTCTAATCTATTGATGGGGCTGGCTGTGGTGCAGGCTGTGGTGCTATTGTTTGCAGAGCTTTCTTATAATTCTGGCTCCTCCTTTTGAAAACCTGAAATTTTCTCTTCTTGGCTCTTGCAGCCTCTTCATCTTCTGAAGCAGATGTGCTATCAATAGTCACACTATCCTTAGGACTTGGAGGTAACTCCTTCTCAGTCCTTTGTACCTGCTCAGCATCTTGTGGCACCTCAATCTCTTTGCCTGCAGTTTCTTCTATAAACTCCACTTGCTCCCCCTCAATGATTACTTTCTACCACTCAACAGCAGCACTTTCTTTCTCAAAGTCAGTTTGGAGTAGGTCAGGGAATAGTTCTTCCAAAGTAAATTCTTGTTGAGAATGGGGTGGAGAAACTCTTATCTCATCAACAACTTGATCAGATTCCACTTGATCTGCAATAAATGTGTCCTCCATGACAACATCTTGGTATTGGCTATGTGTTTGTGTGTGCTGATTAACATTAGGTAATGAATCAGACAAAACATCATCCTCAATAGGGAAATTTAATTTATTAATGTCAGTGATTACCTCAAGTATGGTATGAGTAGCTTGTTCACTTTCTAGTGGAGTTGGCTCTTCCACTAGTAGAGGCTCACCCTGGATGGAATCCTGGTGAAGTGGGCTAGCCTGTGGTTGCTCCCCCTGCCTCTCTGCATCATCTTGTCTAGCTGGAGACTTTCCAGCATTTCTAGTTTCTTCTTCATCAGGAGTGAACACTACTTGTTCCTCAGAACTGCTTGATGATTCTTGAGCCACAGGGGCTGATTTCTTCTTCCTTTTCTGGGGTGTTACCTTCTCAGGAGTTGGCATTTCCTTGGTTAAGACCCTATCCCATCTAGAAAAGATTCTCATGTCCATCTTCCGCATGTGATTGATCTTAGAACCTGCAACTTGGCTCATTACTTCTGGTATACTACCAGCCAAGTAAAGACTTAGAATCCTACCCAAATTGGGCTTCTTCATACTCTCCTTTATCTTTTCAAATACAACCGTAGACCAATCAGTTTGTAGTTTGAAGATTATTCTTGTCATGAGACTGAACATATAAGCTGATACTCTGTCATGCCCTCCAGGCTTGCTCAAGATAACTTTAACAACAATTTCAGATAGAAATTTCCCTTGCATGTTCATCCCCTTTCTATTGAACACTGATCCAATTTTCATGTTGGAATCCAGTCCACACCAACTCAAAGTTTGTCTTGTCTTAGATGCAGAAACATCTTCTTCCTCCTTGGTTCTTGGTAGGTGTAGTACCTTCCTCAGACTTTTATGAGAAACTTTCACCTTAGCCCCATGAACCCTTGACTTAATCTTTATTCCTGATTCATCTAGGGTTGCGCCATTCAGAAATTCCAGGACCTCCTTCTTCTATATCTTGATGGGTTCTAAAACAAGGAATTCTAATCCAGATTCTGCAACTAGGGTTATCACACCTTTGATCGCGGGTTCTGCCTCATCAAATGCGTGACGCACCAGTTTATATCCTTCATTCACGTTCTCTTCGAGCTTGGGCGCCATTAGGGTTTGAAGAAATTTGAATTGAGAGAAGAGAGGTGTCGACACACAAGTTTGGTCCCGAAACTTTGGTGAGCGTGTCAACAGACAATGGCGAAATCCTATTTATACCTTTCTAGGATCGAAGATGAAAGGGCGCGTCAAAATACTTAAATTGTGTCGACACTGTTGAAAAGTGTCGACACAGACTTATAATGTCTCGACACCTATGTGTCGACACAAGTATAGTCGATAGAATATATGTGTCGACACTTGTTTATGTGTCGACACCGCTTAGCTCGACACTTAGTCGAGACTTTACTTCACTAATTCTGCATAAAGTCTAAGTGTCGACACCACCTTGGATGTGTCGACACCTATCCTGTATGTGTCGACACTAATTCTCTGAAGTGTCGACACCAACTTCCTAGATGTGTCGACACCTTTTCTCTGAAGTGTCGACATCAATTCTCTGTCTCGACACAGACAACTCTGTGTGTCGACACTATTTTACTTAGCCATTTCTGTAAACTTATTCTAAGTTTATCATACCTAATTCAATTTTAAACCTATTGAACTTGGTTTCTTCTAATGGCTTAGTATACATGTCAGCTAGTTGATTATCTGTATTAACATACTCTAGTGAAATATCTTCTTTTTCCACATGTTCCCTTAGAAAATGATATTTTATTTCAATGTGTTTAGTCCTACTATGGGAAACAGGATTGTTTGCAATAGATATAACACTAGTAGAATCACAAAATAGTGGTGTTCTACTTACTTGAATACCATAATCTTCTAGCTGATGTTGTATCCATAGAAGTTGAGCACAGCAACTTCCTGCAGCCACATACTCTGATTCTGCTGTGGAGATAGCCACACTTGTTTGTTTCTTGCTACTCCATGATATCAGTCTTCCACCTAGGAATTGACAGGTACCAGTTGTACTTTTCCTATCTTCCTTGCAGCTTGCAAAATCTGCATCTGAATAACCTGTCAGTTCAAAGTCTCCATTCCTAGGGTACCAAAGGCCTAGATAAGGTGTGCCCTTAAGATATCTCAGTATTCTTTTGACTGCTGTCAAATGAGATTCTTTAGGGCAAGCTTGGTACCTAGCACAGACACATGTAGCATATATGATATCTGGTCTACTTGCAGTCAAATATAGAAGGGATCCAGCTATCCCTCTATACAAAGTCTCATCTACAGGTTTCCCTGCATCATCTTTGCTAAGAGACATACTTGGCCTCATAGGAGTTTTCATGGTACTGGATGATTCCATACCATACTTCCTTGTTAATTCTAGAGTGAACTTAGACTGTCATATGGATAAACCATTCTCAGTCTGTCTAACTTGGAGACCCAAGAAGAACTTAAGTTCCCCCATACTGCTCATTTCAAATTGTCCTTGCATAAGTTTTGCAAACTTTTTGCAAAGACTATTTTCAGTAGACCCAAATATGATGTCATCTACATATATTTGGACTAGTATGATCTTGCCTCTGGATTCCCTAAGGAATAGAGTCTTGTCTATTTTTCCCCTTGTGAATTTATTCTCAATGAGGAAACTAGACAGGGTTTCATACCAAGCCCTAGGGGCTTGTTTTAACCCATACAAAGCCTTCCTAAGTCTATAGACATAATTAGGTTGAGTTGAATCAACAAAACCTGATGGCTGTTCCACATAAACCTCTTCTTTCAGATTTCCATTTAGAAAAGCTGACTTAACATCCATTTAGTATACTTTAAACCCTTGATAGGTTGCATAGGCCAAGAACATCCTTATTGCCTCTAGTCTGGCTACTGGAGCAAAGGTCTGATCAAAGTCAATACCTTCTTCCTGCCTATATCCCTTATCAACCAGTCTTGCTTTGTTCTTTATAATCACTCCATGTTCATCCATCTTGTTCCTAAAGATCCACTTGGTTCCAATTATGTTGTGGTCTTTTGGTTTAGGAACAAGCTCCCAGACTTTGCATCTCTTGAACTGATTCAGCTCCTCTTGCATTGCCTCAATCCAATGAGGGTCTCGGATGGCTTCTTCAAATTTCTTTGGCTCAACTTGGGATAGAAAACTGGAGTAGAGTACTGCACTTAGATTTCTGCTCCTTGTTTGTACCCCTTGACTTAGATCACCAATAATTTGATTGGCTGGATGATCTTTCAAATGTCTACTAGCTGGAGGCAGTCTGGCTTCAGGTTGAACTCCTTCAGCTTCTTCAACTTGCTGCACTCCTTGGTCTTATTCTGCATCAGGTGCATGTAGTACTCCCCCTGGACAACAGCCACTATCATCTACATGCTGACTTGCAGTAGATCCTTCTTCAATAGTGAGCTTGTCCATCTTCTTAGTCACACCTGTGGAGCTGCAAATACTTCTAGATAATTCATTGTTAATAAGTCTAGCTTCATCAAATACTACATGTACTGACTCTTCTACAATTTGAGTAGACAAGTTGTAGACCCTATAAGCCTTACTATTATTACTGTACCCAACAAAGATCCCCTCTTGGGATTTGGCAGCAAACTTGGTCAAGTTAGACTTTCCATTGTTAAGTATATAGCATTTACAACCAAAGATCCTGAAATAGGATAAATTTGGTTTTCTGCCTTTCACAATATCATAGGGGGTCTTATTGTGGCCCTTGGTGATAGTAGCCCTATTAATTACATGACATGCAGTATTAACTGACTCAGCCCAGAAATATTCTGGGAGAGACGTGTCACTTAATAGAGTTCTACCAGCCTCAATCAAGGTCCTATTTTTCCTTTCAGCAATGCCATTTTGCTGAGGTGTTCTTGGTGAAGAAAATTCCTGAAATATCCCAAACTCTTCACATAGCTTTGTCATGCTATCAGACTGGAATTCAGTACCATGGTCACTTCTTATTTTGACCACTGTACTGTCTAACTCATTCTGAATTTGTTTGACAAAACTATAGAAGATACTAGGTGTTTCAGATTTCTGTCTAAGGAAGAACACCCAGGAAAACCTTGAGTAGTCATCTACAATCACAAATGTGTAGACCTTCCTACCTAGGCTTTGAACTGGCATAGGACCAAAGAGATCCATATGCACGAGGTATAAACACCTCACAGCATCTTTGTTTTCAATGCTATTAAAGGTGGATCTAGTCTGCTTGCCCTTTTGACAGCTGAATATATTCCATCTTTAATACACTTAACCTGAGGACCATTCCTCAGTAACTCTTTGCTAAAGAGTAAGCCAATTGTCTTGTAGTTAAGATGGGATAGCCTCTTGTGCCACTTGACACAATGAGAGACTTTCTCATCAGCTACAAGACACACTGGAGAAACATTGTTCTCACACATAATGTCTAGGCAATAGACATTTCTCTTTCTATAACCAGTCAGAATGATCTCTTGATCATTTGATCTCCTGATATGACAACCATCTTTGACAAATAAGATGTCATATCCTAAATCACTCAGTTGACTTATACTAATAAGGTTGTGTTTCAAACCTTTAACATAAGCCACTTGAGTAATTGTTATAAGGTTGCTAGAAATGTTACCAAAACCCTTGATGATTCCTTTTTCAGAACCACCAAAGGTGACTTTAGGACCATCCTTGATTGGTGTGTAGTCCTTTAGCAATCCCCTAGTTCCAGTCATGTTCCTGGAACATCCACTGTCCAAGTACCATATTGGGGCATGGCCACTTGGACTCACCTACAAAACAGATTAGTTGACCTTAGAACCCAAAGAATTCTTGGGTCCTTGGTGCTGGTTAGTTTGCCTTTTAACAAAGCTACCTGTAGATCTTCCAACAGGCACTTTGCTACTCATCTTGGCACTAGAATTGTGCCAACAGTCTATGGCAAAATGGCCTACCTTGCCACAGCACCAGCACTCAAATCTATTGTACCTTTGCTTAGGTACAGCCCTAGCTGTTCTATCTACAGCAGGCTTATTGAGTACTGGGGCTTTGCCCTTAGACTTGGACTGAACAGTCCTAGCAGGTTTAGTAAACCCCAATCCAGTTTTACCCTTGTGAGGTATAAACTCATCTATCAGAGGTAGAACTGATTTTGGTTTAGAGAACCTTGCTACTATATCTCTCTCCTTCTAAAGACTAATCTCCAGATTTCTGATTTGATCATTCTTGAATGTTATAGTCCCCATATGAATAACAGTTATGTTCTTCAGCCTGGCTATTTCATTTAGTTTTTGATCAATCAATTTATCAAAATCTGTTGCAGCCTCTTTGAGATTAACAATCTCCTTAGCCTGACTCTTGGCTAAGGATTTGCTTTTCTTAAAAGCATGCAACATCACTCTATATTCATCAATCAACTGATGAATATCCCCTTCAGATTCAGATCCACTGGCATCACTTGATGCTGATGTAACTGAATCTGAACTAGCACTAGAAATTGAACTTAAAGAATAATTTTGTACCTGACTAGGTCCAGGCTGCTCCTGGATTTTGGTTCCTTCTGATAAGGCCATCAATCCCTGACACTGATTGTCCTCTTGCTCATATATAGAGTTCATTAACTGGATGAACTCCTCTTCTTCTTCTTCTTCTTCAGCAAACAGTCCAATGTAAGCTTCTGCTTCTGAATCAGTTTCTGAAGATGATATGTCTGACAGACTTTTGTCCTTCTTGGCAACAAAGGACCTTTCATTTTTGCCCTTGGTATGAATCTTCTTCTTATCATTAGACTCTTTCCTTTTCTCTGGACAGTCAGCAACAACATGTCCTTGTCTGTTACAGCAATAACATACAATTTTTGATAAAGTTGCTTTGCTTGACTTGGGCTTTCTCCTGTCTTTCTTTGATGACTTCTTGTTCTGATAATAGTCATCTTTTCCGTGTGAAGTGGATGGCTTTGACCTCCACTATTTCTTCTTTAGGAACTTCTGAAAGTGTCTTGTGAAAGCTGCAAAGTCCTCATCACTCTCACTGCTTTTAGAATTCCTGCTTTCTGATTCATCTGACTCAGTCTCAGCCACTTTTGGAGGTGGAGATGGAGACTTACTTTTATATTTCTTGGTGGCTTCTGTCTTGAATGCCACTGCTCTTTCTTTATGCTCAACTCTGGTAGTCTTCTCCTCTTCTTTCCTTATCATTAGCTGCATTTCATAGGATAACTGCTTTCCAAACAAAGTTGGAGGAGGAATATCTGCTAACTTGGCCATTTCCCTTATGACACAGATCTTGGTGTCCCAATCCTTTGTTAGGGACCTCAAGAACTTATCATTCAGCTCATAATTGCTGAAATCTCTTCCATAGGACATTAACTCATTAACTATCCTATAGAATTTCTTATAACATTCTGTTATGCTATCAGACCTGCCTTGTCTGAAGCTCTAATATTCTTGGTTTAACAAAGACTTTCTGTCCTGTCTAACTTCTTCTGAACCCTCCATGTACACTATCAAAGTATCCCACATCTCCTTTGATGTTTTACATTGTATCAAGTTCTGAAATGTAGCATCATCTATGCTACTTACAATGATATTCTGAGCCCTTTTGTCCATTGTAGCTAGAATAATCTCATCTTTTGTCATTTCAGAAAAGTCCTTAGGTGTTCTCTGATTTGCATCCAGGACTGAAACCTTCATAGGCACATATGACCCTTCTTTAACTGTGATATAGATTCTAGGGTCTGAAGCTTCCATAAACAGTCTAACCCTTTCTTTCCAGATGCCAAAAATCTCTTTTCTGCAAATTGGCAACTTGATGGATCCAAGTTCTTTATGATTCTCTGTTGAACCCATTTTCTTGATTTTCTTGATTATGTTGAATCTGTCCTTGCTTTCACTGAATCTGCCAACAAGATCTACTCAGACAGTTATGTCCTTTTTGAGAAACCTCCCTCTGATACCACTTGAAAGAAATTGTACCTAATCACCTAGAGGGGGGGGGGGTGAATAGGTGACTAAATCTTTTTAAACTTTTAGGCAGATTATATCACAGATTTATAACTACTTCTTCACAGCAATCAATCATCAATCACAGAATAAAGCATGCACACAGTGAACACACAGATTTATAGTGGTTCCCCAAGGTTTGGGTACATCCACTTTCCCCCTTCGCCTATCTAGTAGTGTACTAGATTCGGCCAAACTCCTCCACTATACCTCAGATCCTCAGATCTTACACTCAGAACCCCAAATGGTTCCTACAACTCAGAGTGCTTCCACTCCTACAACTCAGGCTCAACATCCCTACCACTCAGTCTTCTCCAAAGACCTACACTCAGCCACAAAGCCTACACTCAGCCTACAACAGGCCTACACTCAGAGAAATAGATCTCCTACACTCAGGCACACAGGACCTACCACTCAGCCTTTATAATTTCAGGCTTACAACTCAGATCCCTAAGGATCCTACAAGAAATTAAAAATACAATGGATATAACCTCAACTCAGAATAAGAGAGAAGAGTTGACAGGTTTCTTGATGAGTTCTTGGAAGAACTCTGCTGAGATCAACCTCACTTGGCTTTCTTCACAGATTCTTGAATGTAGAACACAATAGGGTTGATACTCTCTACAGCTGATCTTCAGTCACTGCAACTTAAGAATCAGAACTAGGTCTGAAACTTTCTTCACAGCCTGGTTCCAACAGCTGTCTTCTTGGAAGGAGCTCTCTATCTCCAACTACTTAGATCTTCACTTGAATTGATTCTTCAATGAATAGCTAGATCTTCTTCTTTTATTATTGATCTCTTGTTGTTAATCATATTCTTCTGTTGACAGAATAAGCCTATATATATAGGCCTTCTTCATGGTGACCGGCTGATCCGATTCCTAACAGTTTTCTGACAACTCTGACAGTTGTAGTAGACCGGCTGGAATGGCAGCTGTCATGTCATCCAGTCACTTCTTGAAATATCTGTAAATATCTGAAAGTGTCGAGACAATCTGTCTTTAAGTGTCGACACTTATAGACCAAGTGTCGACATAAGTAGACTAAGTGTCTACATAAGCCTTCAAGGTGTCGACACAACTCCTTGTATTGTAGAATTTATATCTCGACACTACTTCTTCATCATGTGTCGACACTGATATTGTGTGTCGACACAACTCCTTGTTCTTCAGTATTTAGTTGAATTCTGCTAAGTGTCGACACAACTCCTTTGTGTCGACACATCTTCTTGTGTTAAACTTGTTCAGTGTCGACACATCTTCTTGGTGTCGACACATGCCTTCTGTGTTGATACTTTCTGAGTGTTGACACAGCTCCTTGTGTCGACACATTCTTCTTCTGTTGAGACTTCTGCTGAGTGTCGACACATCTCCTTTGTGTCGACACTTGTACTTAGAAATTGTTGAACTTTGCTGAGTGTCGACACAGCCTCCTAGTGTCGACACTTTCTTCATGTATTGAGTCTTTTTATGTGTGTCGACACATTCTTTATTATGTCGACACTTTCTTCATGTGTTGAGTCTTCTGCTGTGTGTCGACACATTCTTCATTATGTCGACACTTATACTTAGTCTCTGTTGAAATTTGCTGAGTGTCGACACTTTCTCCAAGTGTCGACACTTTCTGATGTTGACAAAGTTCCTCTGGGTGTCGACACTGCTTCTAAGTGTCGACACAGCTTCACTGGACCTTTCTTCATTGAGTGTCGACACAACCGGTATGTGTCGACACTTTCCTTTTGGTGTCGACTCTGCATCCCTGGTGTCGACACAATTACTCCAAGTGTCGACACTTCTTGTCTGGGTGTCGACACAAGTCTTCTTAAGTGTCGAAACTTTCCTTCTGGGTGTCGACACATGGACTTAGAAACTTTTCAGCTTTCCCTGCAAATACTTAACCGGTACAACTAAACTCAAAACACATCAAATACATTTTGATGTATATCATTGAGTAGGGTGAGGCTTCTTCAAATCAGGTACATTTATTCCAATGTACCCAACAAGAAGTACTACTCGAGTATATATAAAAATAAACTACTCGAGTATATCAAAAACTTACTCGAGACAAACACTTGGAAAAATTCTGGATCAGGAAAAATTGAACTACTCGAGTATGTAACATGGACTACTCGAGACAGAATGATCTACTCGAGTACATAACATGAACTACTCGAGTAAATCACTTAGAGAACTTTTCTGGAATAGAATTCTGGATTACACGAGTGAACGCATTCGACTACTCGAGTAGTAGATGAACTACTCGAGTATATGAGTTAGACTACTCAAGTAACTAGAAACTACATGAGAGTTAGAGTACCATTAACTCGAGATGGGAGATGGAACTACTTGAGTATATATAATACTACTCGAGTATTTCACTTAGACAAATTTGAGAAGAGAGAATCTGGAAACTCGAGAGATAAGAGGAAATTACTCGAGTATACAAGATGAATTACTCGAGAACCATAATTGGACTACTCGAGTACATCTTAACGACTCGAGTAAGTGAATTACTACTCGAGTATAAGCTCTGTAACTTACTCGAGTAAATCAGAAGGTACTCGAGTACTTTACTTAGGAAAAAATTTTCTGACATATTTTCTTCTTATAAGGGAAATCAGCATCAAGACTTTTGTCATAGTCCTAGAGCTTGAATATTAAGTGTATCCCAATAGAGAGGCTACACATGAGTCAACACTTTGGAACACACAATGAGGGATTACATTGTATGGTCCTATGTTTGGTGACCCATTGTAGACTTACATTGGTCTACACTTCCCATTGGAATCCTGCAAACACATAACTCAAACCAAGCATCAAATATAACTTAATTCATCTTAGTTCAAGGGTGACTTCATCAAATCTGGGTTAGTGTGGATACAATACCCAACAAGTTCTTATGGTAAGACTTTCACCTTATATTAATGTTCCTGGTTCATTTAGAGTATAAGATGTTTAAATTTTTTTAGGGCTTACGCTTATGGTAAATGTTTCGATGTCGTTGAACGTAGGATGCGTTGCGCTTAGTATAGGTCGATTGTAAGTCGTGGTCTTCGATTTAGTGTTGTAATACTTAGGTGTTGTGCCAATTTTGAGATGGTGATATTAGGGGTATGAGTGTTGGTTGTGGTTAGCATACCACCCAACCGGGAGGCCCCTTCTTTCTATGGATCATCGCAGTCGGGGTATGCTTAGTTTCTCCTTTCTTGGACTGTTGGGTTCTGGTTGGTCCGGTTTGGCCATGTTTGTGGACCACAGTATTGACTGTGAGATGGTTGAGGATCCGGAGTTGGGCTTAGGGCGCTTGAGGTCGTCGCCCTCTCCGGCCTGCAACGCAGTCATACTACGTGTTGATGATCTACCCTCTTCCGAGCTGTATTGTGATCAGTTGTTTTTTTGTGGTTTATGCCACAGTTTTGCTAAATTTTGCTGGCTGTGCCCAGACTTGTTCACCTTCGCACTTGGTGCATTCTTTTTAAATTTAGAGGTTATTATAATGACTAACCTTACTCCATATATTCTATTTGGCTAATTGTTGTTGTTTTCTTTTGCATTCTTCCTCCTTTGGTTGGGTTTGGTACACCCTCCTTTATTTGGCTTACTCACTTGCTTACCTATTCTTTTGTCACTTATTTTTTTTTCTGCTTGCTGAGGTGTTCTTCTCTTGAATGCCTCAGGTTGAGGGCAGTAGCCTGTGGTGCGGCTGAGTAGTTTTATTGCTGGGTTTGCTGAGGTTGCCTCGAGGTTGCGAAGTAGCTTTTGTTCTTTTGTAGTATGCTTCAGACTTAAGAACTTTTAGTAGGTTCGTGTCAGGTGTTTGACACCCACTGATTGTTTATTATCGTTCTTGGATATTTGGCTAGTTGCTAGTGTCTACTTTTGTGTTAGTTGTTCTTGCTCTCTGGGAAAGATTTATGCTAGGATGCCTATATGTATTTTCAACTATAAAACCAACTAATATTACTATATCATGCACATCATGTTTTAAAACTCTAAATCACTATATTTAAATACTGTACAAACTACTTCGATATTATTACTATAAATTTTGGGTAATGCATGTCTTGAGTTTTTTTGGGATGCTATACTCATGTAGGATGCCTAACCTATTTACTATAGTATTTTCTGCTGCATTTAATTACTTCCTTCTGGTGGACTCGTGAGCCACTAAGCCGAGGGATACGGCTTATTGCCTCACTTAAAATAAACTCCTTCAATAAAATATTTAAATCATATTTTTTTTTGTTGAGTCGGAGTGTTGCCTGAGTGTCTACAGTTACCCCCTGCTGACGTGGCATCATGACACGCATTTTCCCTTACTCTGATATTTCTTCATTGTGGTGAAAATGCGGGTTGTGACAGTTGGTATCAGAGCCATGTTTTGCAAGAGGAGCAGTTGGTTTGGCAAGTTAATTGAATAGCTTGTGCTCAAGCAAAACTCTCGTCGTGTCATTCATTGCATACACACCGGTATGTCATCACTAGATCTTGATGGAAGCATGAACACTATACTCATAGCACAAAAGAAGAAATATACGAGGCATATTATGTAGTATGGGATGCATAATATGTGTTTGTATATGGATCCACCATAGGTGGTGACATGTGACGGTTATGTAGTATGGGATGCATAACCACCATCACATGGATGCCCATTAGCACGTTTTACCTTTTTCGTTACATACAATATTATGTAGTATGAGATGCATAACATTGTATGTGTACGCCGCTCATACATGCATTAAGGATTTTCTTTAGAATGCATAATACTGCATACATATCATATCATTGCATAAGCACACGTGTCAAGTTAAAGATCTACAGGATGACATATGTACACACATGATTTGAAAAAAAAAGTGATCATTCATGCACTCATATAATAGGCACAAGAGTCATAAGGATGAGGGTGTTTCCCCCTAAGTAGGCATGCCATCATTTATTTTAAATCTTAGAGCAAGCTAGCAGCATGAGCAAGTATCTAAGGTTTTATGTCTGAGCTAAGTTGTTAGTCTAGCATGTTACGCTAGGTGTTGATAGATCATTTATTGATTGTTTAGAATGCCGCCTAAGCGTCCGGTGATGAGGGCTACTCCCCAGTCGGTGGTAGAATCTTCTGGTTCCTAGAGTGAGGCCGTGATAGAGGGATTGCGACAGAGCAATGAGGCCCTGTCGAGGCATATGCTGGAGATGCAGTCGCAAATTCAGTCGTTGTTGTCAGTCGTGGCGAGTCAGCCACAGAGGATGCAAGAGCCCGCCGTGGATCTAGCTGTTCCCGTTCCCCCCGCTCCTCTGGTGCCCCCGGCGGTGTTGCCACCAGAGATGACTTTCATTTCGCACTTTCAAAGGTTAGGACCCCCTACGTATGATGGCAAGGAAGATATTTGGGCATTAGATGACTGGATGATTTCCATCGAGGAGATGTTCACCTACTCTGGTATCTCTGCGGACCAGAGAGTGATGGTTGCCGCTTATCAACTCAAGGGCATGGCCAAGAGTTGGTGGTTGAGGGAGAAAGAAAGCTTGAAGGATGGATGCTCGTGGGAGTCCTTCAAGGAGTTGTTATTGAAGAAGTTCTTGCCGTCTGTGGAAAGAGACTGATTGATGAATGACTTTCTTCACATAAAGCAGAGGCAGCTTACTGTCAGTGAATACGAGGTGGAGTTCAGTAAGCTAAACCGCTTTGCTCCTGACTTGGTATCTTTAGAATCCAACTGAGTCAAGCGATTTCTGGGTGGTCTTCAGAATGACATCCAGCATATTACCAGTGCCTACGGATCCGAGACTTATTCGGAAGTGGTAGAGGCTGCTCTGAAGGTGGAATCCATTGACAATGCTAAGGTCAGAGGTCAGCGGATGAGGAAGGATAAGAGGAAGTCGGTTGAAGGTAAGGAATCATTGGAATCCGGGACTATTGGGAAGAAAAGAGGCAGGGAAGTGTGCAGTTTCTGTGGTCGGGCAGGCCACCCATTCGAGAGATGTTACCAGAGACTGGGAGCTCGGAAGCAAGGGAAGGTGCACGTGATTCAGTGCGCCCCCAAAGAAAGACCAGTTTGTTCCAGTTGCAACAAGACAGGGCATGATGCAGCCCATTACTGGAAGGACAAGACCTATTATCTATGTGGGTGGAAGGGGCATGTCAAGACCCGTTGCCCGCAAGCTCAACCCCCGTTGCAGCCAGTGCCACTTCAGGCCTTGCCGCCACCACAGCTCTTGGACAAAGGGAAGGGCAAGTTGAATGTGGTGTCCGCGGATGAAGCTCAGACGTCGACCCAAGTTATTTCAGGTTAGATCCTAACCTTGTTTTGTTTTCTAGGTATGATCTTAATGTCAACATTCTTTTCCCTTAGTCATATATTTAATCTTGTAGGAAAGTTTAAGGCAAGTAACCGCTGGGCGCGTGTCCTTTTTGATTCCGATGCTACCCACTCATTCATGTCTAGATCTTTTGTAGAGCGTCACCGTTTGACCCTCAATCCGGTTGGCGGCTCGTTCTGTGTCAAGTTCCCCTCAGGTGATTTCGTTGTGTCAGATTAGGGAATTCTGGGTTGTCCAGTCAAGTTGGGAGATTTTCTCGCGGTTGCGGATCTAAAAGTTATAGACCTGGAAGATTTGATGTAATCCTGGGCATGGATTGGCTATCAAAGTACGATGCAGTAATCCAGTGCAAGGTCAGGCGTTTGAACTTCAAGATGGATGACGGTCAACGCAGGAGCGTTTATGGTTATTCGCACCAAGATTCTCCGATCATTTCCGCGGTAAGTGCTCGAAAGCTTTTGAATTCAGGATGCTTTGCCTGTTTGGTTTCAGTGTTGGCGACCGTTGTTAGTTTGCCGCTTGTGGAGGAGATTGCTGTCGTGCGCGAGTTTCCTGACGTGTTTCCTGATAATCTTCCTGGTCTTCCGCCTGAGAGAGATGTTGAGTTTGTCATAGATTTAGAACCGGGTACCCGTCCTATCGCTAAGGCTCCATACCGTATGGCTCCGCGTGAGTTGGGAGAGCTGCATACCCAGTTAGACGAGCTGTTGCATAATGGTTTCATTAGGCCAAGTTCGTCACCGTGGGTTGCTCCCGTTCTGTTTGTAAAGAATAAAGATGGATCAATGAGGCCGTGCATAGATTACAGAGAATTGAATAAAGTGACCATCAAGAACAGATATCCCTTGCCGAGAATCGATGATCTGTTTGACCAGTTGCGTGGTAGCTCTGTATTTTTTAAGATTGACCTACGTTCGGGTTATCATCAGTTGAGGATTCGTGAGGCAGACATTCCAGAACTGCTTTTCGTTCGCGGCATGGACATTTCGAGTTCTTGGTAATGTCTTTTGGATTGACTAATGCACCCGCCACATTCATGGATTTGATGAATAGAGTGTTCAAGGACTTCCTGGATCATTTTGTCATCGTGTTCATAGATGACGTTCTAGTCTACTCCCGCAATACTGAAGAGCATGTACAGCACTTGTGATTGGTTTTGTCAACTTTGAGAGAGCATAAGTTGTATGCTGAGTTGAGTAAGTGCGAGTTTTGTTTCTCTCAAGTCTCCTTCTTGGGCCATGTGGTGAATAAAGATGGGATAAAGGTTGATCCAGAGAAGATACCTGTAGTGATGGATTGGAGTAGGCCTACCACTCCCAAGGAAATAAGAAGTTTTCTAGGGCCGGCAAGCTACTATAGAAGGTTTGTGGAGGGATTCTCTACATTATCTGCACCTTTGACAAAGTTAACGCAGAAGCATGTATCCTTTATTTGGAGTGATAGTGTGAAGAGGCGTTCCAGGAGCTAAAGAGGAGATTATGCACTGCACCAGTTTTGACCCTGCCTACTGAAGGCCTGGAGTATGCCGTGTATATGGATGCATCGCATGTTGGACTCGGATGCGTGTTGATGCAGGAGGGAAAGGTGATTGCGTATGGGTCTAGGCAGCTAAAGGTTCATGAACAGAATTACCCTACGCATGACTTGGAATTTGCAGCAATGATCTATGCTCTCAAGTTGTGGAGACATCTGTTATATGACGCTATATGCAAGATTTAAACTGATCATAAAAGTTTGAAATACTTCTTCATATAGAAGAAAATGAATTTGCGCCAGCGTAGATGGCTGGAGTATGTAATAGACAATGATGTTGAGATCTAGTACCACCCGGGCAAGGCTAATGTGGTATCCGACGCCCTGAGCAGGAAGACAGCTAAAAGTTTTAACCTTTTGGTGGATTCCCCGGTGGAAGAATTTCTACTGATGGGAATTTGAGTGGGAAGTGGCAGCTCGACTAGTGAATTAGAAGTGTTAGAGCCTTCATGGATTACACTTACTAGATTGCATCAAAAGGAGGATACAGATCTGTTGCATCTTTATAGTAGAGCTGTGAAGGGTGAGTTGCCAGAGTTTTCTATTGATGATATGGGAACCCTGAGATACTGTGGTAGGCTTTTCATTCCCGCTGTTAAGGATATTAGGTATCAGTTATGCAAGGAGGCACATGGTTCTAATGTGGCCTACCACCCCGGTTCGACCAAGATGTACTAGGATCTGAAATAGATTGCTTGGTGGATGGGTATGAAGGGTGATATAGCAAGGTTTGTATCTGAATGTTTCACCTGTAAGCGAGTTAAGGCTGATCATGGAAGGCCTGGAGGCAAGTTAACACCTTTGGAGATCCCGAGTTGGAAATGGGAGAGTATCTCGATGGACTTTATTACTGGATTGTCGAGATCTCCCAGAGGGCATGACTCAGTTTGGGTGATCGTGGATAGACTGACGAAGAGTGCTCACATCATGCCATTCAAGATTGACTATTCCATGAAGAAAATAGTTGAATTGTATTTGGACGAGGTCATCAGGTTGCATGGAGTACCTATCAGTATTGTATCTGATCGAGACTCCAGGTTCACGTCCCGTTTCTAGAAGAGCTTGCAAGAGGGGTTGGGTACCGACTTGAGATATTCCACGGCCTACCATCCGCAGACGAATGGACAAACGGAAAGAGTAAATCAGATCGTGGAGGACATGATTAGATGTTACATTTTGGACCACGGTGGAGCGTGTGATGAGCGTCTGAGGCTAATGGAGTTTGCCTACAATAATAGCTACCAGGAGAGCTTGCAAATGGCTCCATTTGAAGCTTTATATGGGAGACGTTGTAGGACCCCTTTATTTTGGGCTGAGGTTGGTGAGAGACCGTTGCTAGGTCCAGAAGCCCGTGAAGAGATGGAAATTTCAGTTAGGCTCATCCGAGAGAAGCTTCGAGTAGCCCAGGAGCGCTACGAAAAGTATGCCAATCGGCGCAGGACAGATTAGGAATTTGCTGTCGAGGATATGGTTTTCCTAAAAGTTTCCCCGATGTCTGGTGTGAAGCAATTTGGTAAAAATCATAAGTTGGACCCGAGATATATGGGACCCTTCCGAATTGTTGAGCGGATTGGTGTTTCAACTTATAGGTTGGACCTACGGGCAAATTTTCCCGGAGTGCACGATGTTTTTCATGTGAGTCAGCTGCGGAAGTGCGTGTTGAGCGACAGACAGATTATCAATGTTGTGCCCCAGTTGGAGCCAAACCGTTTTTTTGTGGAGGTGTCTGTTCGTATTTTGGAGTCTCAGGATTGAGTGTTGCGGAGAAAGACAATCCTCATGGTCAAGGTTCTTTGGAGAAATCAAGACGTCGAGAGCACGACGTGGGAATTGGAGTCGGCGATGAGGAAATCACATCCACATCTCTTCCCTTAGTTTTGGTAAGTCTCCTAGTTTTTGCAATATTTGATTCTATCGTTTTGGTTTGGTTTTGGTTTGGTCTTGGTGTTGCATTAAGTTTCGGGGCAAAACTACTTTTTAGGGGGAGTGACTGTAACGCCCCTGATTTTTTTTTCCGGTGATTTTATTTGATTTGATATCATCATATTTATAACGTCAGGGCGTTACCCTTTCCTTTTTTTACGTCATGTTGTCGGCGCAGTACCGTTAGTGCGTTTTCGCGTCCGTTTAGTCTGATTGACCAGATTTTTGGGATTTTCGACGAAACTGAAAGTTTTCGAGATGATAAGTTAAATTTTATGGTTTTGACTTCGCCGTTAAATTTTTAGCGTCACTATTTGCCTTCGGTGCAAGTTTCGTTTAATTCGGCGCGCGTTTGAGCTTCCGTTCTGAGTTTTCTCGAGTAGCTATGGCTCTACTCGAATAGATTTTGCTCGGACGCCGTTTTGAGTGTCAAAACAGTATTGAATCAAAAACTGGTTAATATGAAATTTGTTCGTATCGTCGAGATATACAACTTTTATGTTGACCACTTTTCAATTTGAACCCCTAATTTCATTTTTTTTGTTGGAACTAGAGTGTTGAGCTGCTACTCGAGTATATTATGCTACTACTTGAGTAATACATGTTGGAACTCGAGTAATGAGCTGCTACTCGAGTATATTATGCTACTACTCGAGTAGGTAAGCTGCTACTCGAGTAGGTATGCTGCTACTCGAGTAGGTATGCTGCTACTCGAGTAGATATGTTGGAACTCGAGTGGTTCATGCTGCGACTCGAGTAGGTCGTTCCTTGTCTGTATTCGGGCGCCGTTTTGAGGGTCAAAACGGAATCATATCAAAAAATGGTTAACATGGAATTTGTTCGTCTCGACAAGATATACAACTTTCATGTTGACCATGTTTCAATTTGATGCAGTTTTGAACCCCTAATTGCATTTTGTTCTGCTGGAACTCGAGTGTTGAGCTGCAACTCGAGTATATTATGCTACTACTCGAGTAATACATGTTGGAACTCGAGTAATGAGCTGCTACTCGAGTATATTATGCTACTACTCGAGTAGGTAAGCAGCTACTCGAGTATGTATGCTGCTACTCGAGTAGGTATGCTGCTACACGAGTAGATATGTTCGAACTCGAGTGGTTCATGCTGCCACTCGAGTAGGCCATTCCTGTTTGCGTTTGGGCGCCATTTTGAAGGTCACAACTGCGTCGTATCAAAAACTGGTTAACATGCAATTTGTTCGTCTCGACGAGAACTACA
The DNA here is from genome assembly GCA_039583875.1 of Platanthera guangdongensis. Lineage (NCBI taxonomy): Eukaryota > Viridiplantae > Streptophyta > Magnoliopsida > Asparagales > Orchidaceae > Platanthera > Platanthera guangdongensis. The sequence continues at coordinate 87,904,526 of CM077149.1, forward strand.
ACTTTCATGTTGATCAATTTTCGATTTGAAGCAACCTTCAATCTCTATTTCCATTTTTCGCGCACCCGCTCGTAAATAGTCCGTTTTTAGACAAAACCTTTTATAAATACCTATATATATATATATATATATATACTTAGAATGAGAACCGACCCCACTCTTCCTTTAGGACTTCTTCTTCTTCTTCACTAAACCGAACCAGAACTGAAGAAATGTGAGGACGACGATGGCGGAGCGTGAGATTTCGTGAACCTTCCGGTCGCCACCGACGGAGTTTCGGTGCTCGAAATCTTCATTCGAGCATAGATTTGAAATGCTCTCGGCGAGATCTACGTCACCGTGGTAATTTTTTCCCATTTCTTGAGATTTCTCGTTAGGGTTTTTTGTCCCTAACTTTTATTTCGTCCACTCTTGTCAAATTTCGGCTTCTCTCGTCTCCTTAGTCCCGATCTGCGACGAGGTGTGATTTGGAGGCTTTCTTTGATAAAGGCAAGGCAAGTGACTCCTTTCCTCTCCTTTTTCTTAAGTTCTTATGGTAAGACTTTCACCTTATATTAATGTTCTTGGTTCCTTTAGAGTATAAGATGTTTAAATGTTTTTAGGGCTTACACTTAGGGTAAATATTTTGACGTCGTTGAGCGTAGGATGCGTTGCGCTTAGTATAGGTCGATTGTAAGTCGTGGTCTTCGATTTAGTGTTGTAATACTTAGGTGTTGTGCCAATTTTGAGATGGTGATGTTGGGGGTATGAGTGTTGTTTGTGGTTAGCATACCACCCAACCGGGAGGCCCCTTCTTTCTGTGGATCATTACGGTGGGGGTATGCTTAGTTTCTCCTTTCTTGGACTGTTGGGTTCTGGTTGGCCTGGTTTGGCCATGTTTGTGGACCACAGTACCGACTGTGAGACGGTTGAGGATCCAGAGTTGGGCTTAGGGCGCTTGAGGTCGTCGCCCTCTCCGGCCTGCAATGCAGTCATACCACGTGTTGATGATCAACCCTCTTCCGAGCTGTATTGTGATCAGTTGTTTTTTTGTGGTTTATGCCACAGTTTTGCTAAATTTTGCTGGTTGTGCCCAGACTTGTTCACCTTCGCACTTGGTGTATTATTTTTAAATTTAGAGGTTATTATAATGGCTAACCTTCCTCTATATATTCTATTTGGCTAATTATTGTTGTTTTCTTTTGCATTCTTCCTCCTTTGGTTGGGTTTGGTACACCCTCCTTTGTTTGGCTTACTCACTTGCTTACCTATTCTTTTGCCACTTGTTTTTTTTTTTGCTTGCTGAGGTGTGCTTCTCTTGAATGCCTTAGGTTCAGGGCTGCAGCCGGTGGTGCGGCTGAGTAGTTTTGTTGCTGGGTTTGCTGAGGGTGCTTCGAGGTTGTGAGGTAGCTTTTGTTCTTTTGTAGTATGCTTCAGACTTGAGAACTTTTAGTGAGTTCGTGTCAGGTGTTTGACGCCCACTGATTGTTTATTGTCGTTCTTGGATATTTGGCTAGTTGCTAGTGTCTACTTTTGTGTTAGTAGTGCTTGCTCTCTGTGAAAGATTTATGCTAGAATGCCTTTAGGTATTTTCAACTATAAAACCAACTAATATTACTATATCATGCACATCATGTTTTAAAACTCTAAATCATTATATTTAAATACCGTACAAACTACTTCGATATTATTACTATAAATTTAGGCTAATGCATGTCTTGAGTTTTTTTTGGGATGCTAGACTTATGTAGGATGTCTAACCTGTTTACTATAGTATTTTCCGCTGCATTTAATTACTTTCCTTCTGGTGGACTCGTGAGCCACTAAGCCGAGGGATACGACTTATTTCCTAACTTAAAATAAACTCCTTCAATAAAACATTTAAATCATATTTTTTTATTGAGTTGGAGTGTTGCCAGAGCGTCTGCAGTTATCCACTGCTGACGTGATATCATGACGCACATTTTCCCTTACTCTGATATTTCGTCGTTATGGTGAAAATGCGGGTTGTGACATCTGCGGTCGGCTGGCTAACCCGTGACGTTGCAAAGTCATGTGTGGAGAGTGTCCTAGCGAGACAAGTCCCCTTCGATTGAACTGACGAGAACGCCGAGCTTTGGGCAAGCCCGTACGATTCCAGCTGGGTCCCACTGGGTCTTCTTCGGTGGGCTTGATCCCGGTATTGGAGCCGGGCCTGGGTCATCGCGAAGGGTGGGGTCTAGCAAGGGTTCCTATCGGTTTGTTTGTGTGGCGGCTTGTATGCCAATTGGAGGTATTTAGAGTAACCTTTTGTTTGCGACTTGAACGCCGAAGGGGAAATTTAAAGTATCTGATGTGATGATGTGTTAGAAGCATACGCTTTAGGGTGCCTTGGGTGAAACCCAGGATTGCATTCATGCTGCATTGTAGACTCATTGTATTATATGCTCAACATAGAAACATGTTTGTTGTATGAGACATCCAAACCTGTTCTATAGCTTTACATGTTATTGTATTTTGCATACGAAGTGTTGAACTGCAGGGTGATGGAGTGCCCCGGGGTCCGTTAGGGACGACCGGGAGGAGATGTGTTGGTTACACAGTTGAGGTTAGCCTTTGCTGACCCACGTTACAACCAAATTTTTTCAGGGCAAGGATCGTAAGCGGGAGCAAGCTCGTCAGTCAAAAAGGCCTAAGCTTCATGAAGTGTTACAGGATGTGCTATAACTCTGTTTTGCGGAATGTGATGCTTTATGTTCTATATTTTCCGGCTTGCACGCCGAGGTAGCCTAGGAGTGCTTATGCACATTGACACTTAATGTTATGATTGAGTTTTGGACTCTAAAAGTTTGTAAGGCCATAAGGCTGACACATGTGTTAGTGGATAACTTCTGGTCTTGCTCTTTTGTTTCCTCTGTATTTAGTCTGAGTTTTGAGTTGGGTAGTTTATATCATTTTATTATGCTTAAGCTGTGACATACGTATGTTGTGGGGCCCCGACCGGACCCATATTATACAGTCATTACAGGGGAGGTGTTACACTCTCACCTTCGTATGTTTGGTTGTTTCTGCTATCCTAACCTCTCTGACAATGTCCAACACAAACTACTCCCCCATTCGAAGCCTTGCATATTTCTCGGCTTCCCACACAACCATAGAGGCTACAAATGACTTGACATCCACACCGAAAAATTTATTATCTCCCGGCACGTTACTTTCGTTGAAAAGAACTTCCCGTTTTCATCAATAAAACCCGCCCCACCATCCCCTTCCATCTATCTCACTAACGAACCACCCTATCCTACCCACATTCTCCCCGCGACTAGGCCACCAATTTCACCATCACTCTTAAACCTCCAACCTGCTTAATCTACACCTCTCCACCATTAGCAACCATCCTGGTTGTCCCGCTTGATCCTACCGCCTTCTCGACCTACGCCTGTCTCCACCTAACCATCACACCCCATGGCTACCCGTAGCCAACACATCAATACCATACATAAAATCCCCCTTAACCTCACAATGCACACCATATCCATCTCGTCTCTTTCCCAATTGCACATCACTGCCCTCCATGAACCATACTGGAGAGCTGCTATGACTGATGAGTTTAATGCTCTCATTCAGAACGAGACATGGGAGCTTGTTCCCATGGTCTAAAGATGTAAATGTGATACACTGCATGTGGTTGTGTAAGCACAAATTTCACTCTGATGGGTCTATTGAGCGACACAATGCTCGTCTTATTATTAATGGCATGCCTCAATAGGTTGACGTGGATTGTGATGAAACGTTCAGCCCGGTGGTAAAATCGGCGATCATTAGACTTGTCCTAAGTATCGATCTCTCTAACTCATGGATAATTTACCAACTCGACGTCAAGAACGTGTTTCTATATGGCCGTCTGGAGGAACTCGTGTTCATTCATCAACCCCCCCCCCCCCCCCCCCCCCCCCCCCGACTTAAAAGACCCCGCTCGGACACAACATGTTTGTCGCCTCCGCAAAAGTCTTTATGGCCTCAAGAGGGCTCCTCGGGCCTGGTATCACCGGTTTTCCTCCTTCATCGTCACGATTGGCTTTGTTCACAATAATTCCGACCACTCTTGATTCATATTCTGGCATGGTCCTGATGTGGCGTACCTTCTCTCGTATGTGGACGACATCATTCTTGTTACTTTGACTGATGCTCTTCGGAATCAACTCACCACTCTCCTCAGTGCGGAATTCTCCAAGACAGACTTGGGCTCTCATTTTTTTCTTGGTATACAGGTGACTCGAGGCAAAAATGACATTTTTTGTCAAAAAAGAACTATGCTATAAATGTAATCCACCGGGCACACTTATCCAACTGCAATCCCGTCGCAACCCCCATGGACACTCATGCTAAGCTGAGCGCCGACTCAGGCCCTCTAGTATCAGACCCTACTATTTATTGCAGTCTAGAGGGCGTCCTTCAGTACCTCACCTTTATCGGTCCGGATATCTCTTATGCGGTTCAACAAATTTGTCTCATCATGCATGACCCGCGTGAGCCTCACTTACATGCTCTCAAACACATTATTCGCCATCTACAAGGTACTTTTCATTTCAGATTTACAGATTTCTCCTTTGTTGTTGAACAATATTGTCCACTATATAAACACTTATTGGGGTGGCTGTCCTGACACTTGCCTATCCACCTCCGGATATTGCGCTTTCTTGGGGGATAACCTCATCTCATGATGCTATAAAGGCCAACCAACCCTATTTCACTCTAGCGCTGAAGTAGAATACCGCAGCATTGCCAATGTCGTTGTTGAAGGTTACTGGCACCGTAACATTCTTCTTGAGATGTATTGTCTGCTTCATTCCGCCTTAGCCATTTACTGTGACAATGTCAACACTATATATCTCTCCGGCAACCCATTCCAACATCAACGTACAAAACAAATTGAGCTGGACATTCACTTTGTGTGCGAGAAAGTTGCGCTTGGCCACATTTGAGTTCTCCACGTCCCCTCCGCTTACCAGCATGCCGACATCTTCACCAAGGGCTTACCCCGCCAGATATTTCAGAATTCCAGAACCAGTCCGCGACATTACCGCTACTCCTGCGGGGGTGTATTAGCCAGTATATGAGGCATGGGTGATTATAGTATTTATATTTATTATTATCTAAGAGAGGCATGCAGACTCTATATTTATTATTATTTGGAGGCATGAGAGGCATGCATGCATTGTATTTAAATACTGGATCGTTGTAAATTCAAGGGAAGAAAGTGAATTCATAAATTTATATATATATATATATATATATATATATATATATATATATATATATATATATATATATATTACATTTAATTTTCATTAGCAAAAATATGAAATTAGTTCATAAATTTTTAGGGCCGTTCGTTTGGACGGAATTGCAATTTGATATTGAAATCAAATATTTGTGAATATTGTGAAATAGAATATTGATGACTAATTTCAATTCCAGTGTTCGCCTAATAAACAATATTGATGAATATTGTGAAATTAATCAATTCCATTGTTTGTTTGTTAAATAAAATTCAATTTAATAATTAGAAAATATTATGAAATAACTTTTTTCACATATATTATAAAAATGTGCGTCATGGGAAAAAAAGCGCGGTCGGTTATAAAAGTGTGTCCGAAAAAATAAGTGCCCAGACGACAAAACGTGCACTGAGGAGAAAAAACATGTCTGAGCGACAAAACGTTCGCCCTAGCGACAAATCGGGCACCCGAGCGAAAAACAGGCGCGCGAGAGCAAAACGGGCGGCCGGGCGAAAAAACGGTCGGCCGGGCGAGAAAATACGTGCCCAGACGACAAAACGTGCACTCAGGAGAAAAAACATGTCTGAGCGATAAAACGTACGCCCGGGCGACAAATCGGGCACCCGAGCGAAAAACAGGCGCCCGAGAGAAAAACGGGCGGCCGGGCGTAAAACGCGCGGCCGGGCGAAAAGCGGTCGGGCGGGCGAAAATCGGGCGCCCGGGCGAAAATCGGGCGCCCGGGCGAAAATCGGGCGCCCGGGCAAAAATCGGGCGCCCGGGCGAAAATCGGGCGCCCGGGCGAAAAACGGGACGGCCGGGCGAAAAACGGGCGCCCGGGCGAAAAACGGGCGCCCGGGCGAAAAACGGGCGCCCGGGCAAAAAACCGGCGCCCGGGCAAAATAGACAAGACCGGTTGAAAAACGGGCACTAAGGACAAAATACTTGCCCTCGGGCGAAAAAAGCGATCTCCAGTGAATAAACGCGCGCACAGACAAAAAATGCGCTTCCTGGCGAAAACAATCCCTCAGACGAAAAACACGTCCCGGGCAAAACACTCGCGCACGGTCAAAAAACTAGCCCGCGGGTGAAAAACGTGCGCCCGGGCAAAAAACGCGCGCCCGGGCAAACGACGCGCGCCCGAGCTAAAAACACGTTGATGGGCAAAAAATGGGCGACCGAGCAAAAATGGGGGCCAGGGTGAAAAAACGGGCGCTTGGGCAAAAAAAACATGTCTATGTCGGAATAGTACAATTTTTATATAGATTGGAAAGAATTGTTTTTAGTTCAAAATGAATTCCACTGAATTCATTAAAATTCCAATTCCAATGTCAAACATGCAAACGAACGATAAAATTGGAATTAGATCTTCAATTCCAATTTCAGGAACTCAATTCTGTTCAAACAAACGGACCCTTAAGCTCCGTTCGTTTTTATGGAATTGGAATTTGATATTGGAATTTAATATTGGTGAATATTGTGGAATTAAATATTAGTGACGATTTTCAATTCAAACGTTCGTCTAATAAAGAATATTGTTGAATATTATGTAATTGACCAATTCGTTTGTTCGTTTGTTAAACAAAATTCAATATAAGAATTGAAAAATATTATGAAGAAATTAATATAAACAAATGTGCATTATGATCACGACTTTTTCGCTTTAAAGCGATTTTTTTGGCATGACGCGATTTTTCGCTCAGACTCGATTTTTTGCCCGGACAAGATTTTTTTCACCTAGCCGTGATTATTTCTCAAGGGTGGGATTTTTTCATGTTGTTGCGATTATGTCGCCCGGGCCCGTTTTTGTTGCCCGGACGTGATTTTTTCGCCTGGGAAAAAAACGTGTCCGAGCAAAAACTCGCGCCCGAGCAAATAAATCGCGCCCGAAAGAATAAATCGCTACCGGGCGAATAAATCGCGCCCGGGCGAAGCAATCGCTCCCGAACGAAGAAATCGCCCCCGGGCAAAGAAAGCGCACCCTTGCGGCGAAAGCGCGCCCGGGCGAAGAAATCGCTCCCGGGAGAAGATACCGCGCCCGGGCGAAGAAATCACGCCCGGTTGAAAAAATCGCGCCCGGGACGAAAAAATGCGCCCCGATGAAAAAGAGCGGTCGTGGGAAATATTCGCACCCATGCGAAAAATTTGCGCCAGTGCGAAAAAATTCGCGCCCGGGCAAAATAAAACGCGCGCCGGCGAAAATATTGCCCCAAGTCGAAAAAATCGCGCCCAGGCAAAAAAAATCGCTCCCCGGCAAAAAAAATCGCGCCTGAGCGTAAAAATCGCGCCCGGGCGAAAAAAATGCCGTCGGACGAAAAATGAGCACCCGAGCGAAAAAAACTCGCCCTGGCGAAAAAATTGTGTTCGGGGGAAAAAATCGCACCCGTGCAAAAAATTCGCGCCCGGGCGAATAATCGCGCACGACCGAAAAAAATAGTGTCCAGGCGAAAAAACACACCCGAGCGAAAAAAGGCACCCGGGCGAAAAAAATGCGTCCGGGTGAAAAAATCATGCCCGGGCGAAAAAATCGCGCCAGGGTGAAAAAAACTCATCCGAGCAAAAAAAAACTTCGGCTGTGCAAAAAAATCACGTCCGGGCGAAAAAATCGCGTCCTGGTGAGAAAACGCTAGCCATGGCGAAATACGTCGCCGTGACGAAAAATGGCGCCTCAGCGAAAAACGCGCTCACTGGCAAAAAACGTGCGTTGTGGGACAACACGTTCTCCCGGGCGAAAATCGTGCGCTTAGCTTAAAAATGTGTCTCGACCAGAATTATCCAATTCTTATATATATTGAAAATAATTGTGTTTAGTTCAAAATAAATTCTATGAAATTCTGTAAAATTTAAATTTCAACGTCAACCGTGCAAACGAATGACGGAATTGGAATTAGACCTTGAATTCCAATTCTAGGTAGGGCTGAGTATATTATTCGAAACTCGAAAGTAGATTGAAAAACGTTCAAAAATTGAGCCGAATCGGAATCGGTTAAAATTGATTCGACTCAATTTAAGACGATTCAATTTTATTTGAATCTGATTTCGAGTCGATTTCGAGTCAGCCCTGAATCGCTCGAAATATGATTCGAATCAACTCGAATTCATTAAAAAAATTTATGTATTTATTAATATATCCTTATTTTGAGATTTAAAATAACAAATTTAAACCTAAATAAAAAGAATGAAAGTTTTTAAGTGTTTCATTTGCTAAATTTATACGTTGCCCAATTTAATTTTGAGCAAATTAGGAATAAAACAAAAATTGTTCAACTTCGAGCCGACTCGATTCGATTTCGAGCAGACTTGATTCGATTTCGAGCCGACTCGGAATCGAGCCATTTCGAGTCGAGCCGACTCGACTCGGAATCAATTTCGATTTTGAGTCGATTTCGAGCCGAGTTCGAGTCAAAAATTTCGATTTCGAGCCGAGCCAAAACCGCTCGAACTTGACTCGATATCAGCCCGAATTCCCGGAGCTCAATTCCGTGCAAACGAACAGAACCTTAGAGACTTTGAAATTAGTTCATAAAATTTACTTTATTTGAAATAAGTCTTTAAAATTTATTACTTTTTGAAACCGTTCAAACTTTTTATTTTTAAATTTGTCCTCAACTCTAAATCTAATTACATGCTCAGGTTAATCATTTCGAGCTAGTAAAACTTAACCACACTTGCTTGGTTGCCGTGACTTTTTGGCGTAAAACTTGACCGCATCTAGTAGTGGGCAAAAAGACAGTGTCAAGCGGGCGGGCCTGAGCCTAGCCCGGAGATAGCCTGTCTAGGCCCGACCCAGGAAAAGCCCGACTCGGGCTTAGGCCTGGCTCAAGTCCCTTGCAAGGCCCGGGTATGGAGGAAATGTCTGTCCCGATACCTGGCTCGGGCCGGGCAAACCCCGATTTTCAGGCCGTCCCTGGCCACGGCCCGGGCAAAGCCCTCCCTAGGCCTAGGCGACAACCTCACCCAGGCGTTATTGAGCTAACAGCTCTTATAAAAGCTCTTATAGGAGTCGTTGTTTGGGCTCTTATAAGAGCCGTTAATCAATAACTCTTATAAGAGCCGTTAGTCATCGACTCTTTAAAAGAGTCGTTGGCCATTGGCCAATGGCCGACAACACAGCAATAGAACAACAATTGTACAATAGTACAACTGCACAACAACAATTGTTGTACTGCTGCACAGCAGCACTACCTAGGGCCTAGGCTGCACAACCTAGGACCTAGGCTGAACAACCTAGGACCTAGGCTGAACAACCTAGGACCTAGGCTAATTTTTTTAACCTTTTTTTTTATAAAATCCCGCTCTCTAGTCTCTTCTCTCTCTCTCACTCTCTCACTCTCACCCACTCTCTCACTCTCTCTTTCTTAATTTATTGTCACGCTAGCATGACATTGTCCTCCTCAATGCAGCGTGCTGCTCAACGTCAGCATTGTCTGCTCAATCTACGGCTGTAGTGGTGGAACACAGCCGTACGACATCAGTTTGTGAGCATTTCGATAAGATTAAAGTTTGCATCGAATACAAGGCGCGGTGTAATTACTATTTATTTTTGTTCAATATTAATAAAATTCATTTTTATTGTCCATGAGAAGATAATTTTTTTATTATCGTAATAAATTAATAATTATAAATTTTTACTGTATAATTTTTTTAAATAATTCAATTTTAATAAAAATTTTAATTAATATATTTTTAAAAATATATATATAAAAGTCGGGCGCGTCCCGGCCTAGACCGGCCCTGAGGGCCGGATCAGGCCTCTTCTCGGGCAACTGCCCGAGCCCGGCCCGATATAACACCTCCATCTGTCAAACAAAATATAACAGAGGGACTGGTCGGGGCCCCATGCCATGTCTCATAGACAGTTGGCGGAGTTACATGTTAATATCAAAGACTAAACGAACCCTAACTCAGAGCATTTTAGTAGAAGCCTCAGAGGTTGCACTTTGAACTCACGCAGAACAAATGTCCACTAATAGAAAAAACCTTATAGGAATGTTTACAAAAATATACACAAAAGTCATGGTCTTATGGCTTTACAAATGTTCTTCCCAAACAAAGTGGTTCACATATATCGGCGCGCAGGCCGACCACACATGAAATGTTGTTGCAACCAAAGCGATCTGGAAGCGAGCAAGCATATAGCCTCACTGCCAACTCAGTATGAGTCTATCAGGGTCGCACATAAGATTGTGGAGAAATTGAGAGATTGGATCTGCACAGTTTAGCTTATATGATGAGTTGAAGGATATTGAAAAGGGGCTTAAAATATTCTAAGGCATTTGTCGTTGAGTGTGTTGAGCTCACTCAACGCCATGTGGCTGAATGCGTTGAGACCAGTCAACGCTTTCGTCGAGTTAAGTGTTAACTCGGCAAATGATGGCGTTGAGTGTGTTGAGTTGACTCACCGATTCGTCGAGTATCAAGTGTTTATTCTTCGACTGTCGCACTTAAGCGTTGAGTGCGTTGAGTCCACTCAATGCCTTCGTCGAGAAAAGGGTTTACTTGGTGAATCTGGCACTTAGGCGTTGAGTGTATTGTATTCATTCGACGCCGTTAGACGTTCTGGCTTTTGGCTCAGAGTCCATCGAGCTGAGTTCGACAAATGAAGTTCGACGAATGCTGGCCTTTAGCGCAGAGTTCGTCGAGCTGAGTTCGACAAATGATGTTCGACGTTTTGGCCTTTGGCGCAGAGTTTGTCGAGCTGAGTTCGACGAATTCCCGTACTGAGTCAAATGTTGACTTGCTGAATTTATCTCCAGAGTATAAATATGAAGTTTTAGGGTTTTCTGTGGACGGTTCCTTTCTTTCTGAAAAGCACACGAGCTGATACTGTGCGATAAGAAGAACCCTAGAAACCTGACAGAAGCGTTCCATCAATCCCGTCGCCGATTTCGATCCTGATCCCGACGAGTGTAGTCGTTGCCTCTCCTACAACAGATCTAGCAGTCTGTGGAGACGCTGAGTGTCCTCTCCCGACCTAGCACTTGAGTGACCAGTTGCTGCGGGTTCTCCCGATCGTGTGGATTACTATAGAGGCGCAAATATACTTTCTGCTCTCAAGACTATAGTCGCTGTGTGGCCGGCTTGATTTTTCTAGAGCATCTATATTGAGTATTGACTCAATTCCTCAAAGGTAATTTTTATTACAGTATGTTTTACTTCTTGATTCATGAATATTGCTAGATCCGAACTCGTTTGAGTTTTTCTTGTCCTTTTTTCTCTGCGTGCACAAGTGTTGTGTCATCCCCCAAAACTCAACGGTGGTATCAAAGCGAGGTTGCCAGCAATATTTATTGTTTTAGAAGTTGTTAAATCCATGACATGTAGATTTTGAGATTTTGAAGTGTTCCAAATGCCTAAATTTAGTCTTGGATCATTCCAAGAACGCATGTGATTTCTTTGAAGCTTACTCCTTAACAGTAACCCTCAATTTGTTGGTTTGTGAAACTAAGCATGTGTTAGATTTTGAATCTCACATGAAGTGACGAGCTTGTCTACTATGTAAGTGGAGTTGGTGTTGCTCATGTCCCGTGCACGTAGGTCTGAAGATTTGGACATGTTCTAGATGTTCAGACTTAGCCTAGTTCATCAAGTGTTGATGATTCTTGTGCACATCTGGGATGCATTTGGATTATGCTTGTTGTATTTTATTATGCTTGATGTGCAAGCTAGTTAAGTGTTAACCATGATTAAAGATTTAATCAGCTATCTAAAGTCCTGCCTTGATCGATGAAGTGTGGGTTTGCCAAAGCAAGGTGCATTAATCTATCTTGGTGAGGGTGCGAGTGGATAATTGTGATATCCCACTGTCGACATCGGGTCTAGCTTAACTGGCTGACCTTAAAGGTTGAGTGCCCAGAGGCATGGGGATGGCATGCACCATATCATGGTTGCGTATAAAGAGTTATTCACCAGCCATACAAGAATTGCATTGTGATGCAATTGACAAGTGTTGCCTACCTAAATAGCTGCATTGTGAGAGAAAAGCCAAAGTTGACTCATAGTGTTTGTGAAATATGGATCTTGTCCACTAAGAGGGTTACTCGCCAAACTCTTCGAATTGATATCGAGGGTTATCAGTTTGATAAAAATAGTGAGAGATTTTAATTAAAGTCCTAATTGAAAGATAAATTGTATTTTGAAATGTGGTACTAATTTGCTTTGTTTGTATTCTTATAGAATTTTCATGGCAAGTGATTCACACTCCACCCTGTCCCTTAGAGCGATCCTTGAGAAGGAGAAGCTGAGTGGTGCAAATTATTTGGACTGGTATAGAAACCTGAGAATTGTTCTCAGGAAAGAGCGCAAGCTCTATGTTTTATAAGAGATATCCCCTGATGAGCCTGCCGGGAATGCACCCCGTGCTGATAAAGATGCTTATAAGAAGTATCTTGACGACTCCTTGGACGTCGAATGTCTAATGTTAATGACCATGAACTCTAAGTTTCAGAAGCAACATGAGAACATGGGTTGCACGAACATTGATGAGCATCTCAAAAAATATTTCAAGGGCAAGCTCGTCAAGAGAGATTCGACGTGACTAAGGCGGTGTTCCAGTGTAAGATGGGAGCTCGGGACCTAGTAGGGACTCACGTACTCAAGATAATTGGGTATATCGAGAACCTTGAAAGACCAGGTTTCCCTATGGGCAAAGAGTTCACTACAGACCTGATCCTACAATCGTTACTGGACAGTTATGAGCAGTTCATCTTGAACTGTAACATGAATGATATAGACAAGACACTGTCCAAGCTCCTAGGCATGTTGCAAACCGCTGAGATAAACATGAAGAAGGCTAAGTCTACTAGCCCCATGTTGCTGGTGCATAAAGTCAAGGGCAAGACCAAGGGCTTCAAGAAGATGAAGGTGGGACCTAAGTCTGGCCTGGAGCACAAGTCTTCTACACTGAAAAAGAAAGGCTCAGGGAAAAAAGGAAAGTGCCACCATTGTGGCATGGCTGGTCATTGGAGGAGGAATTGTCCTTCATATATTGAGGGTCTGCAAAAGATAAGAGGAGGAATGACCTCCACTTCAGGTATATATGTTATAAAGATAAACCTTCCTGCTCCTTCATCCTGGGTATTGGATACCGGATGTGGTTCTCACATTTATATAAATGTGAAGGAACTGGGAAGGAGAAGAATGTTGAGTAATGGAGAGGTGGACCTGTGCGTTGGTAATAGAGCAAGAGTTGTTGTTGTTGCCATGTGGGTTTATGGTGTAAGAACCTATTTTTTTTCTCTTAAACCACCGGGGTCTTATGCCCAGAACCGTCGCTTTGCGGTGACACCAACACACTCGGGAAGGTCGTCACTACAAAACGCTGATCTTGCTGGCCATTCCGATCGCAGAAGAGTAGAATAAATATAAGAGTACATGAAAATAGAACTCTAATACTGGTCCACAAAGATCACTGAAATAAATAATTCTCCGCAAAGGGAGAGTCCATAAAAATGATAAATCCAAGTACTAATAAAAAAGGGCTCCTGCCCGATACATCAAAATCCTCACTACATATCACTCAATCACGGAAGCAAATCTATAATATCTACTAAAGATCGAAACTCACTGTCCCTGCTGCCTGAACTCCAATGCTAGACTGTTGATGAGTACACATTTTACACCGATTTTTGGACTCATCTGTGCTAGTTTTATTGTCTTAGCACTACACTTGAGAGCCTTTATTGCTTATTTGTGCTTATGTACCTATTTCACGATTAAGTGCACTGTAGGCCCGCTTCTGTGTGCTTTCTGTGTTTCCATTTTGTTGTTATTCTTTAGCCCTATCTCGGGGATGTGGTGTGCACGTTCTGGTGGCCTTTCTGCCCCTTCTGCTGGTACAGTGGTCGTGTGCGTGCTCCGGAACTGCTCGGGAGACTCTGACGATGCAGGAATACTGCGCACGACCACTGGACTTACTGCGCACGACCACTGGTCGTGCGCCACTGTTCGTGCGCATTACACCCCCTTTTTCATAACCCTGTCTCGATAATCGCACAAGCACTGGCCATAATGCGCACGACCACTGGTCGTGCGCCACTGCTCGTGCGCTTATATGTTGATGTTTCTTGTCCAGGTTGCAGGTTTATTTGGAAAAGCCGCACGATCATCGACCTACAGTGCGCACGACCACTGGTCGTGCGCCACTGATCGTGCGCACTGCTTCTGCTGCCTCCGTATATAAGGCCCTGCTATGAGTTTTAGGTCAACACCCGTCATTTGCTGCGATCGGATAGTGCGCGGGAATCGCCTTTTCACTTCTCCAGCTGCTCCATCACTTCCACCTTCGTCGAGAAGCCATTTCCAACTACTCCGAAGCTTTTCAACACTCCGGCGAAGCCCTCGGCCATTGATGACTTCAACTCCAAGCTTTCCTGCAGAGTTGGTGAAGTAGATAACCTAGAGAATGGACTTAAAGGCCTTCGAGGTGACAGATCGTTGGTACCGGAAGCCTCCTTGGACTGAGCCCGGAAGCGGATTGACAACTCGCTACTCCGACCACGACCCGCGGTGGATCTTCATTCTCTTTTGGTTTACTCCTCTTCCCCTTCCTCTGTGTTATGAATGTTTTGAGCAGTGTAACGAACATTTCCATCCCTGAACATCAAGTTTATTTTATAGTTAATGGAATGTTAGTCACTTCTTATGCTTGTGAGTTCTGTCTGTGAATGCGCCTCGCTCACCCCACATCCACTTCATTCCTGTGCCTTGTCCGATTGCAATCTACACAAGAATGCTGCAATTCATTAGCTTCCCTCCCACTCGCCCAACTGAAGTTCGGCATCGCGGCCGACAAACCCACTTCACCTTGCGAAGCGGTGCCGTCGACCCGCATAGCTTTTACTAGTTCAGTAGATCAAATATCCATAATCTCCCTAGTCCGCTATTTCCTTTTTGTTCTATTTTTAACTCTCATAACGATATTCTCGGTACTGTTGCCGTTCTACGCTAATTGCATTCCTCAAGAGACCGACACTTGGGGATTTATTCCCAAAACTTTATTACTTGTGCGACCGGTACGCTTGCCGAATTACACGCATCAAGTTTTTGGCGCCGTTGCCGTGGAATGCAACTGTAGAGCGACTTCGGATGACTTCCAATATTGTTATAAGAGTTAGTATTATTTTGTTTTGACTGCTGTTTCCTTCTAGTGTGTAGTGTTTGTCGCAGTGAATGCAGGGTCGAGGCACAGGAGATCTAGTAGCTTACTACCCCTTTTTCATTCAAGCCTCTTTTAATGACGACAATTCAGCAGCAGACTTATAAAGCAAGCCTTATCAACCTCACATACCGAGCAGAAACGAGAAATAATAGTTTCGAGATCTCGCTTGACCTCATCGAATACATCATCGAAAACTGTCAATTCAGCGGAGACGGAAAAATAGATGCACTATGCCACGTGCAGCGGTTCTTGGAAATTTACAACACTTGTACGCCAAATGCTGCCAACAACGAGCAGCAGAGGATCCGACTCTTCTCCTTCTTCCTGAAAGACGAAGTAAAGCGATGGTATCAAAATATTCGGAAGGGAATATCCTCATCCTGGAAACAACTCGAAAGGAAATTTTTGGCCAAATTCCAACAACCGATGCTAGCAATAGACAATTACAAGGAGCTAATCACCTTCACCCAAAGAAATGAAGAGACCTTGTTCGATACATAGGAGCGTTTCCAGTCCCTGCGAAGGGAATGCTGCAGAGTGGAAATGTCAGACATCCTCCTAATCCAAACTTTCTATTTCGGCATTGCAGACAGATTCCGGCCATTACTTGACATCGCAGCTGGTGGAACCCTGTTTAACAAATCCAGTGAGGATGCCTGGGAAGTTATAGACAACATTGCCCAAACTAGTAGGCATTGGAACTACCAGCCTTCTTCCGACTTTCCGGTAGAGATAAATTCAGTAGTCTTTGATGAAGCCACCGACCACAATCTCTCGTCAAAGACAGAGCAATTTTTTTCTTACGCGTGCAAAATGATGGAGATGTTCAATGACCAAGCCACCACCATTCAGCGCCTACAAACCGCCATAGGGATTCTCACGGAAACGTTACTATGTTCAGTCAATCAGAAACAGGAAACGGTACATACTATGGGATTGAGAAGCGGAAAAAGCCTAGAGAGGGCCTCGCCTCCTGACCCTCCCACACAATCACTCCGCGAGCCCAACGTCGATTTGATAAAGGAACCCCCGTCCTCACCTACCGCACAAGAACCCATGGCAGTACTACAACCTGTGAAGAACGCAGCGAAGCCGCCATTTCCCCACCGACTGCAAAACGAAAAGGCTGAAAAACAATTTCATAAATTCCTTGAGATCATGAAAGGAGTGCAAATAAGTATACCTCTGACAGAAGCTATCACTCAGATCCCAGGATATTCCAAGTTCCTAAAGAAACTAATCACACAGCGTAAATCTTTAGAAGGACTGAAAACGATCAATCTCACTGAAGAATGCTCAACTCTCCTCGCCAACTATTCCCCAACCAAACGAAGAGATCCGGGCAGTTTTACCATTCCCTGCAGAATTGGCCTCCACCGATTCGGACGCGCATTATGTGATTTGGGAGCTTCAATAAATCTAATGCCGCTCTCCGTCTTTCGTGAGCTAGGAGTTGGGATTCTACAGCCAACCCACCTGAGATTGCAATTAGCTAACAGATCGGTAAAACAACCGGCCGGAATAGTCGAAGATCTTACTGTCATGGTCAACAACCTCGCCTTCCCAGCAGATTTCGTCATTCTTGACATGATGGCCGATCCCAAAGTGCCTATAATACTAGGACGGCCCTTCCTTGCCACGGCCCGTGCCATTATCAATGTTGACCAAGGAGAGCTCACCCTAAGCCTGGGGGACGAAGCGATTTCTTTCAACGTCCATGAACCTTCCCAACATCTCAGAATCACTAATTGGGACGAAGCAGATTTGATCGACGAACCGGACTTGTACAGCGAAATGATTCTTGACCCAGCCGAGCCAGTGTGGGAAGAGGAGGATTCCACTAATGTTCCGAGCACCCCGCATCCAACCAAAGAACCGTTCATCACATCTGCCATCACAACCACTGCCACAACTCTGAAGACACTGCCTGAATCCCTGAAATACGCTTTCTTAGAGGAAGGCACAGCATGCCCAGTCATTATCTCTGCATCTCTCTCCGTCGACAACGAACTCGCCTTGGTCAATGTCTTAAAGAAATACAAAAATGTGTTTGGACGTTCATTAGCTGACATAAAAGGGATCAGCCCGGCGTTTTGCATGCACAAGATTCTGCTTGAAGATCAATACAAGCCGTTGGCACAACCTCAAAGGTGACTGAGCCCCAAGATGCATGAAGTGGTACAGGCCGAAGTAATAAAATTGCTTGATGCAGGTATCATTTACCCAATCAGCGACAGCAAATGGGTCAGCCCAGTGCAAGTGGTGCCCAAAAAGGGCGGGATTACGGTGGTGGCCAACGAAAAGATTGAATTATTACCCACCTGCGTGGTCACCGGGTGGAGAGTCTGCATAGACTACCGGAAACTGAATGAGGCCACCCGCAAAGATCATTTCCCGCTGCCCTTCATCGACCAAATGCTGGAAAAATTGGCCGGTCAGGAATACTATTGTTTCCTCGACGGGTACTCTGGATACAATCAAATCACAGTTGACCCCGATAACCAAGACAAAACGATGTTTACAAGCCCTTTCGGCACCTTCGCATTCAGGAGAATGCCATTTGGATTGTGCAACGGCCCAGCAACCTTCCAGCGATGCGTGATTGCCATTTTCGGTGACATGATTAGAGACTTTCTCGAAGTCTTCATGGACGATTTTTCCCTTTTTGGTAACAGCTTCGATTCCTGCCTTGTGAATCTAGACAAAGCTCTGAAGCGTTGTGAGGATACAAACCTTGTCCTGAATTGGGAAAAATGTCATTTCATGGTTCGCGAGGGCATTGTCTTAGGCCACAAAGTCTCTCACAGGGGGCTCGAAGTCGACCAAGCAAAAGTCAGTATCATCAAAAATCTTCCTCCTCCATCTTCCGCCAAGGGGATCCGCAGCTTCTTGGGACATGCCGGTTTCTACAGAAGATTCATCAGTGATTTCTCCTCCATATCCAAGCCCCTCACAAATTTGTTGGCCAAGGACATCCCGTTTGACTCGAAAAAAAATGTATGCAGGCCTTCGAGACTCTCAAAGATCGAGTCATCTCCGCTCCAATCTTGGTGGCACCAGATTGGACTTTGCCTTTCGAAGTCATGTGCGACGCAAGCGATGTTGCAGTCGGAGCAGTGCTCGGTCAAAGGAAAAACAAAATCTTTCATACTATTTCCTACGCCAGCCGGACTCTCAACGATGCTCAACTGAACTATACCACTACAGAAAAGGAGCTATTGGCAGTGATCTTCGTTTTCAAAAAATTCCATTCATACCTAGTGTTATCTAAGGTCATTGTGTACACTGACCATGCCGCACTAAGGTATTTATTCAAAAAAAAGACGCCAAGCCCGACTAATCCGTTGGATTCTTCTTCTACAGGAATATGACATCGAGATCCGAGATAAGAAAGGGGCCGAAAACATCATCGCCGATCACCTATCAAGATTGGAGAGCAACACCGCAGGAGTTGTCCCCATCTGCAACCGCAACGAGATTGCCGACTGCTTCCCGGACGAAAAATTATTCACCATCTATTCGCTCACTCCGACAATCCCGTGGTACGCAGATATGGCCAACTACCTCGCCTGCAAATCTGTCTCCCCTCACCTGTCATCGCAGCAAAAGCGAAAACTATTGTCCGACGCCAAATATTATTTCTGGGAAGACCCGTTACTATTCCGTACTTGCAACGACAGCATCATCCGGCGTTGTATACCCGAGACCGAATTTCAATCCGTCTTAACACACTGTCACGATCGGGAGGCCGGCGGTCATTTCGGCGCCACCCGAACAGCACACATGATACTGCAATGTGGCCTATTTTGGCCAACCCTTTTTAGAGACACACAAGCTTACGTAGCAAAATGCAATGAATGCCAAAGGACAGGGAATATCTCCAAGAGGGATGAAATGCCTCTCAACAATATGCTCGTCTGCGAACCATTCGACGTTTGGGGAATTGACTTCATGGGACCCTTCCCCATGTCGTATGGAAAACTCTATATTATTGTCGCAGTAGACTATGTTTCCAAATGGGTCGAAGCCGAGGCTGTCGCAGCAAATGATGCCCGCACCGTTTTGAATTTCCTACACAAGAACATTTTCTCTCTATTCGGCGCCCCGCGCACCATCATCAGCGATGGAGGGAGCTATTTTTGCAACAAGTCATTCTTGCAACTCATGAAAAAATTTGGAGTACACCACAAAATCTCTCTTGCCTACCATCCCCAAACCTGTGGGAAAGTCGAGGTCTCCAATCGCGAGCTCAAAAGAATCATCGAAAAATCCATCCATTCCAACCGAAAAGAGTGGGCCAAAAAGGTCGACGACGCCTTATGGGCGTACAGAACCGCCTTCAAAACCCCTATCGGTATGACCCCTTTTCAACTCGTCTATGGAAAAGCTTGCCACTTACCAGTCGAGCTGGAACACAAAGCACTATGGGCAACCAAATTGCTAAACATGGACATCGAAGTCGCAACCGATAAGCGCCGCACTCAACTGAACAAATTAGAGGAGCTCCGGCATTTTGCATACGAAAATGCACGGATATACAAAGAAAGAACAAAAAAATGGCATGACCGTCACATCATCCCCAAAGACTTTCAACCAGGCGACCAAGTCCTGCTGTACAATTCCCGCCTCCGCTTATTTCCCGGCAAACTCAAATCGCGGTGGAGCGGCCCTTTCACAGTGATCGGAGTCTCCCCTTTTGGCGCCATCAAAATAGTCGGGAAAAGCGGAGACAATTTCAAAGTCAATGGGCACCGGTTAAAATTATATGATGGCGGCGCAACCACCGGCGACTCTCAAAGCCTGCAGCTCGCCGACCCCACGCAAAGCAATGGAGACACTCCTTGAGTGAGTGGAACTCACCACAGAGCTAGTCTACCACGCCTTCTGTTTCTTTTCTATTGTTTATATTTTCTGAGCAAGACAGCTACTACATTTTTGTGAGCGCCCATCTGGGAGCCGACTGTTGTCTTTTTTTTATGTATCGAACTCTCTATTTGAACTGCTAATACAGGTATTTGGTCCACCTTAAGGACGGTAAAAAAAAGGGCTTTCGGGAGACAACCCAAGTTGGACCGTTTGGTCCTATACTGTGTTTTGAGTTCGGTTTATTTCTTCATATATATATATATATATATGTCCAGATTTTGTTTGGCTTGCATTCTTTAATCGCAGGTGCAGGAATATTTGAGGCGCGGCAACTTGGCCGCACTTGGACATCTCATTGCACGACTGGTATGCTCAATTTTGAGCATAGGTACTTCCTACCCTAGCTATTTCTCCTATTTGGAATGCTTATTTTTACTCGTTGTCAACTTTAAGTCTGGGGGGGAGTATGCCTGTGGTCACTACACCGCACTTTCTGTTGCATTCCAGTTTCTTATTTACTTATTTCTTGCTTTTTGTTGCACACACTGAATCACCCACACGAGTGTGCTCTTACCCACGCGCACAACCCGAGTTAAATTTATTGCTTTTGTGTAAACTTTAAAATAGTGGTACTGGCTTAGGATTTCAGGATTGAGTAGTTCGAAACTCATGCAGTGCTCCTAATCGAATACTCATGGTTTGTGTAGAGTTAGGATAGAACTAATTTTTATTTATGCTCATAGATTTATTCTTTTCTGCACACGTAAATATTGTTTGTACTGCTCAAAATCTGAATCTGGGATAATCGAACGATAGTGTAGGAATGTGTGTAGCCGCCACTAGACTCGTATTGCTCGAGTCGGGGGGAAGGATCATCTTTCTCGGTGGCTAAGAACTTGCCCTAAGCTACTCTTGAAGCATTAGTGCATGGTTAGTTAAGCGTGAGCATGACGTAGGCCTTCTTTTTGGCTAGTTTGAGCCTTGTTTAGCCATTCCTACATGTTAACCATTGCATGCCAAATTTGTGCCTACACTTCCTTTGATCCAGCTCCACTCACTTTCACCAAGGCCTGAAGCTAAGCCCACATTCGCAATCCAATGCTTGAGCTAATTTGTATTTCCTGTTTTGCCGAGGTTGTGATTAGTGGACATTGTTTTTGGGGGTGCTGATTTTATTCCCGTTTTGATAGTTTCGTTTGGGGATTGCTAGCGCAGAAAAGAAAACAACAGTTTACGAAAATAAAAAGCTGTTTCGTGCAATAGAAAAAAAATATATTTATGAAAGAATTGCTTTGAGATTTCGATCCCCATCCTCTTTATTGAATTTGGTCGGGTTCAGCCGTGTTCACACCTGGATTTCAAGCTAAGTCTGGGGGTGTGTGCCCCATTCTTTTCTAAGTGGCTGTTTTGGTTTGGGTTGTTTTCGCTCGCTTTGGTTGCATAGAGCCTTCATGTTTATCTTTGACCACCAAGCCGTCGCCTAGGCCCCATTTCCTCCTACAAGTCCTACTGATTCACGCTTGAGTCTAACACGCGCCGTGGAGAGAGTGTGAACGTGCAAGCGTATGGTCCCCGACATTGGTGGATTCCTTGGAGGTGATCCCGAGTCCCGAACTTTGGCAATGCTCACCTTAGTGGCCTGCCTACTTTCTTCCTGCACATGATCGCACGATTCTCCAGAATTCTAATTTTGAGCAATTACAATATTTATTTACGTCTGTCGAATAGTTTAAACTACGTTGTATAATTAAAAAGTTTTTCTATTATATCTTCTATACTCATGACATATTTGATTTCTCGTCTTACTTCTTTTTGAAATTTCTGAGCCAGTTAGCTATCTTCGAGTCCATGGAGTAATGATTTGCTCGGGACGTGCAAATGGTTAAGTCTGGGGGTGTGATGAGTCCACATTTTACACTGATTTTTGGACTCATCTGGGCTAGTTTTATCGTCTTAGCACTACACTTGAGAGCCTTTATTGCTTATTTGTGCTTATGTACCTATTTCACGATTAAGTGCACTGTAGGCCCGCTTATGTGTGCTTTCTGTGTTTCCATTTTGTTGTTATTCTTTAGCCTTATCTCGGGGATGTGGTGTGCACGTTCTGGTGGCCTTTCTGCCCCTTCTGCTGGTACAGTGGTCGTGTGCGTGCTCCGGAACTGCTTGGGAGACTCCGACGATGCAGGAATACTGCGCACGACCACTGGACTTACTGTGCACGACCACTGGTCGTGCGCCACTGTTCGTGCGCATTACACCCCCTTTTTCATAACCCTGTCTCGGTAATCGCACGAGCACTAGCCATAGTGCGCACAACCACTGGTCGTGCGCCACTGCTCGTGCGCTTATATACTGATGCTTCTTGTCCAGGTTGCAGGTTTATTTGGAAAAGCCTCACGATCATCGACCTACAGTGCGCACGACCACTGGTCGTGCGCCACTGATCGTGCGCACTGCTTATGCTGCCTCCGTATATAAGGCCCTGCTCCGCATTTTAGGTCAACGCCTGTCATTTGCTGCGATCGGAGAGTGCGCGGGAATCGCCTTTTCACTTCTCCAGCTTCTCTGTCACTTCCACCTTCGTCGGGAAGCCATTTCCAACTACTCCGAAGCTTTTCAACACTCCGGCGAAGCCCTCGGCCATTGATGACTTCAACTCCAAGCTTTCCTCCAGAGTTGGTGAAGTAGATAACCTAGAGAACGGACTTAAAGGCCTTCGAGGTGACAGATCGTTGGTACCTGAAGCCTCCTTGGACTGAGCCCGGAAGCGGATTGACAACTCGCTACTCCGGCCACGACCCGCGGTGGATCTTCATTCTCTTTTGGTTTACTCCTCTTCCCCTTCCTCTGTGTTATGAATGTTTTGAGCAGTGTAACGAACATTTCCATCCCTGAACATCAAGTTTATTTTATAGTTAATGGAATGTTAGTCTCTTCTTATGCTTGTGAGTTATGTCTGTGAATGCGCCTCGCTCACCCCACATCCACTTCATTCCTGTGCCTTGTCCGATTGCAATCCACACAAGAACGCTGCAATCCATTAACTTCCCTTCCACTCGCCCAACTGAAGTTCGGCATTGCGGCCGACAAACCCACTTCACCTTGCGAAGCGGTGCCGTCGACCCGCATAGCTTTTACTAGTTCAGTAGATCAAATATCCACAATCTCCCTAGTCCGCTATTTCCCTTTTGTTCTATTTTTAACTCTCATAATGATATTCTCGGTACTGTTGCCGTTCTATGCTAATTGCATTCCTAAAGAGACCGACACTTGGGGATTTATTCCCAATACTTTATTACTTGTGCGACCGGTGCGCTTGCCGAATTACACGCATCAACTGTCCCGTCTCCAAGCATACCGACCTCTGGGGCTGCATCTCCTGGTTCGGCTCTACGATCCCCCAAAATGATTTGGTCAATGACCGTTAGTCTAAAAGACGAAGTCCTATCATCCCCTACCCCTCCCCCATGACTCCTAGGCACCGAGCGGGGAGGAGGAAAGGAAAGGTAATGAAGGTGGAGAGTAACAAAGTAAGCAGGTTACGACGGAACTAGTCTAACATGAGCATATAACCATAACAAGTATAAGTAAGCAGTAGTAAGTAAGCAGCAAAAGTATACACAAGAACAAGTAAGCAAGTATAGTATGAGAAGCTAAACTAAGTAAGTAACCATGACCTATAGGAATGCCCATACAAACCTATAGATCAAGGGGTCATTTTGCAAGGTCTATTGTATAAATAGTCACATACCAATTTATATAATAGGTATCAAAGGTTATATGCAATGATGATGCTATGTCATGCAAGTATGCTATGGTATGAACATGCAAGTACAACACACAAACTCGACTCTGTGCACACAGACTTTTAGTTCCCCCTTTCTGGAGCTTACCTCCCAGGATACCTCCGTAGTGGCAAAAAAAAGTGGTGGGTTGGGCCTCGCCCACCTCTAAACTGTTATCAACACTACCAGCCATACCTATCGTACGCCTCAATATTGGTGCACTAAGCGAAGCTCCTGCGTACTCTTACTGATTGCCGCACCAGACTTTATTTGGCCAAGTGCTAAACCACACTTGCCGAGTCAACGTATTGGTGTCGGTGCGATGAATCTCCAATACCGAAGACCCACCACCTTATATCTTATGCACATGCAACCTTAATATGCTTTTCTACCGAGCCAAAGCTTGCCGGACTATCCCGTCGGTCACCAATATCTACCGAGCCAAAGCTCCCCAGACAAACCCGTCCATCACCAAAACCATCGAGCCTACCGCTCGTGTGACCCAACCTAACTCCCACCACACCTGGGAGTGTGAGTGTAATCCTAGAATAATTCTAAT
Source organism: Platanthera guangdongensis (assembly GCA_039583875.1). Taxonomy (NCBI): domain Eukaryota; kingdom Viridiplantae; phylum Streptophyta; class Magnoliopsida; order Asparagales; family Orchidaceae; genus Platanthera; species Platanthera guangdongensis. The sequence goes on from CM077149.1 coordinate 87,929,132, forward strand.
TACTCTTGTAATTCATTTTGTCTTACGGCTTACGTTAACCTTGGACTGCCCAGGGCATTCCCTATGAAGGGCTCTCGGGGGCACTAGGAACTACGATGGGCTGAAGCCCAAAGCTCCCTTTCGCAAGGCACTTACTATTATTGGTATCTACCCATATCCAACCACATCTAAAGTTATACTTAGTCTATCCCTAGTGTATATTGATTCTTTCTCTCATCCCCCAGGAAGGACGATGTTTCGTCGAACCCGAGCACCACCTAATCTTTAGGCAAACCAACACTCTTCACATCACGACTCCTGATGATGATCACATTTCCTCCTCTACCTAAACAATATACTTTTAACACCAATTCCCAATAATCATCCTGCTTGCTATTCTAATCTTGCAGTTTTACTATATGCAGACCAACCAAGCCTAAGTGTGTACTTGAATGGCGACACCCTTAAATACTCATCCAACTTCCCTAGGATAATTATTGGGGGTCTATCATAATATAATTAGACTAAATCCAGAAACTTGTAATTTTCCTAATTAAGTTGTCATTTATTTAAGTTTTCCAAATATGTGTCCATGAGTGATTTTGAACATGAAGTACTAGATTCCCTTAAGCTATGACCACCCAAAATTATGAACACTATATGATGCCAATATATCAGAGAATACCAAGTTTCATAAATTTTCATAATACTTACAACCCTTAATTAAATAATTCATGATAGTTCCACTCTTCAAGGGTAAGGAAGGGAATAATAAAATAATTCATCAAAAAATTATGGAAAAATTACCAGAACCTAAGGGAGACCAGAAAAGGTCCATGACCAGAAATTATAATTTTCCAAGTTAAATGGATACCCAAATAAAATCATCTAAATTAAATTAAGAACAACCAATTTGTGAAGCAACCCTCAAAAATAGATTTTCAAAAATTTCATAAAAATTCACAGAACTTTGTAATATCATAAAAGTTCCTCTGACTAAATTTCAAGAAATTCCAAGGTCAGAAAGCTACTTATAAAAAATACTTCAAGGAAACCTACTATAGTGCAGTTTGTGAATAAACATGCTTGTAAATTCATCCAAACTACTTGCAACAATTTCCTAAGCCTCAATATGCCCAAAAAGGATTCCTGGCTAGGTAATATAATTTTCCAACAAGTTATGATATTTATTACCTATTTATCAAAATATGGTGCACTAATTCACTTAACAAATGAAGTACCATGAAAATAAGTCCAATCACCCATAATACTTACTAGAGCACTTTAGTGATATTTGATTAACTTTCCCAGAATTTCAAATCATTCTAAGACAATTAAACCCTAGTTACTTCAATTTCATCAATATAACAAGATGGAGATTAAACCTATAAGTTTGGGTTTTTGATTTCTAAACATCCTAAAATAAATCTCAGAGGTTAATAACACTATAAATTTACTCCTACCAAAGTTCCATGAAGACCCAAGGTCATTTGACCCCTTAATTATTCTACAAAGTGTAAGACTTAGATTATTTTCAAGGGACTTAAGTGGGGTGCATGTGTCAAAATACAATTAAATTTCTCCGTAGGGTATTCAACCACCCAAGAACACATGGACTAAACACCAAGCCTATACAAGGACATGTCACCCTATGTCCTTCACAACCCCCCCCCCCCTTTCAACCTTAGGGTTTGCTTATTTCCAAACCAAATAATCTCCAAATGGGATGAAAATTTACACAGAGCCTTATAATGACTCTAAGGACCACTAACCAAAATTTAGGAGGATTTGGAGGTCATTAGACCCCTTAATTAAATCCTACATGTTAAATTAAATGTTTTCCAAAACTTTAGGAAAATTTTTTCCCAAAATTCCCATTTTTGGACATGTTGTGGGTATATGTAAGAGTGTCCCACAGTCCAAATTTCAAGTTATTTGGGAAAGTGGTTTAGTGAGGGAACTCAAATTAGTCTCTGATTAACCCTATGTACAGACCTCACCAAAATGAGTGCTAAGGTCTAACCTGAACTCCAAATTGGTCCAAATCAATTTTAACATAAAGTAGACTCATAGGGCAATTTTCATGTTGATCATTTTCTCTGAAACGACCCCTAGGTATTTTTAAAATTTAATTCAAAACATCGAAAATTTTGTGACCGAACAATACATAGTTATAGTTTGATTTTATTTAATGCCGCACGAATCTTGGCACAAGATTGGACGACGCTGGCTCATCTTCTGCCTCCAGCCAACGATCGTGATTAACCCGACCTGGAGCACTTTCCAGCCCCAATTCCTGGCCATTCGGCCACCTACCCAGCCAACCACCGCCACCACCACCTCCGTCGAAATGAGGGCTATCGGCTGGTGGTGGTTTGGCCGCCGGAGATGGCGGTTTCCGGCGAACCCGACACCCACATTTTTTTTGGAAAAACCAGGGAAAACCTTCACCCGATCGTGCTCAATTGATCTCGACTCATTGCCCTAACAGTTCCTAAGATCTAACCCATGGAAGAGGAGTAGTGGAGGACCTGAGTTGCGACCTGAGAGAGGGTGGTTTGTCTCCTTGCCATTTTCGGCTGCCGGCTTGAGCTCCTCTACAACCTCCACAGCAACCTTCACGAAATCGAGATTAGAACGGGGGAAACATCTGCTCTTGTCCTGGGGAAGGTTCTTAAAGGAGGAATTGGGGAGAGGTGGCTTGTAACTCCCCAATTTTTGAAATCCCCATTAATGGCCATGAAGGCCCTTTTTGGTTTCTTCTCAATTGAGGGGGTTGAGTCCCCCCAAAGGTCAGCCAACATCAGGAAACTCCTCCCCTGCCTCCAAGGAGTAAAAGCCCCATTAATGTGTGTGTGTGTGTGTGTGTGTGGGTGGGGGGGGGGGGGGGGTTATGGATCCTCCATGGCCATGATGGCCATTAAGCCCCCACTTTCTCTCTCCTCCAAATTGGGTAACTTCCTCCCTCTCTCTCCTAGTCACCAATCTCTGAATTTGGTGGGCATAAAATGTGTATGTCCACCTCCTAGACTAATGGACCACACCAATTGGGCTTAGCCCACTTGAATTGGGCTAGGTTAACCCAAATTGACCACTTTAACCCATGAGTTGAGTTTGGTCAATTTGACCAATTGGGTCGACCCCAATGAGTGACTAGTGACCCTTTAGCTTCCCTTAAAAACTAGGAAGGTCTAGGTAGGGTCAATTGGACACCTTGGTGGTCAATTGCCCTTAGTTAGGGCACTTTGACTAAAATAGGCATAAGGTTGACTTTGCCCAAATTGGCCACTTGGGTGGCTTAGGCATGGGGATTTTGGGTCCATTGGGTCCCCCATGATGCCATGAGACTATGAGTGAGGTCAATTTGACACTTAGGTGATTAATTGACCCAATTTGGGCTAAGTTGACTCCGATAGGCTTATGGCTGACTTTGGTCAACTTGGTCTTTTATGTTGAGTTCAATGGGTCCCTATGGCTCCAATGGACCCTCCAATGGGTTAGTGATATTGTGATGGGGTCATGAAGTCATGGTGAGGCCCTATGATCATCCCTATGCTAGTAATTGGAATTCTACTATTTGCAGGACAAGGTGGTTCACACACTAATTCCCAGGTTCACCCCAACCTTTTGATACTTCCCAGGGTTTTATCATGACCCAGTCATGATAAAATCATCCTAGGGGTCTAGAAGTCTGAGGGATGTTACAAATCCCAATACAAAAAAATAAAAATTTACGCCTCGAAATTCAAGTTAGGCCTACAGGGTTTCAAGTATGAGAAGTAAAATGTAACATCCCGAGAGGTTATAGGGAATACCTTACGTGAAAAGCTCTGGGTACCTTTCCTGCATCAAGTCCTATGGCTCCCACGTGTACTCCTCTTATCCATGATTCCTCCACAAGACCTTGAACAGCGGAACCATCTTACGTTGCAAGACTCGTATCCCAGTATCGTCTATCCGGATCGGCTCCAGGTGCACCGATCGATTAGAAGCTATAGGCCCATCTGTCGTCGTAATCCACTGCTCTGGCCAAAGTAGAGCTCTCCTAAGGGAGGAGACGTGGAAGTCATCATGTAGACCCGCTAGCTTTGGTGGTAGCTCCAGTCTGTATGCCAAGGGACCGATCCGCTCCAGGATCCTGTAAGGCCCCATGTATCTCAGACAGAGCTTTTTCCGACCATGCACCCGTGAGACTTCATGCATCGGTCGTATCTTCAGAAACACCTAGTCTCATACCGGAAACTCTACCTGACGATGTCGAGCATCGTAATACTTGACCTGCCTGCTCTGGGACTCCAACATCCTGTCTCGATTCAATCACACCTGAGCATCCGTATCCTTGACGAACTCCGAGCCAAGTGCCCTCGGATCCTCATCCTAAATCCAAGACAAAGGAGTCCTGCATCTCCGCCCGTATAAAGCCTCATAAGGGGTCATACCGATGCTGGACTGGTGGCTGTTATTGTACGAGAACTCAATCAATGGGGGCTACCTCTCCCATGGCTCTCTGCGGTCCAGTATACAAAGACGCAATAAATCCTCTAGTGTCTGATTGGTGCGCTCTGTCTGTCCATCCGTATGAGGGTGGAAGGCGGTACTAAATGTCAACCTGTTCCCCAAGTAAGCCTGGACCGAGCTCCATTCCTTAGACGTAAATCGTCCATCACGATCAAACACTATCGTCCTCAGCACTCCATGGTATCAGACGAACTGCTCCACAAACCTCCGTACCAATTCACCCACTGAAGTGTCCTTCCTGATCGGTAGAAATCTGGCCACCTTTGTCAGTCGATCGGTGATCACCCATATCGAGTCGTTCCCCGCATGTGACCGAGGAAGATCATGTATGAAATCCATGACAATATTGTCAAACTTCCACTCTGGCACCGGAAGTGGCTGCAATAACCTGGCCGGAGTCTTACACCCTGCCTTCAATAACTGACAAGCCTCGCAATGGGTCACGAAGTATGTGATGTCCCTCTTCATGCCCGGCCAATACATCATCCTCTTCAGGTCGGCCGTCATCTTGGTGATGCCTGGGTGCACTGAGTACCTGCTGTAGTGAGCCTCGGTCATAATGTCCTCCTGAATCCTTCCCCAAGCCGGTATGTACACCCATCCTCTAAAATATATCAACCCATCTCTCTCTATATATTCCCCGGCCATGCCTGCCTCCAAGGCCCTGAATACTGGCTCTAGCATGTCATCCCTTCTCTGCTTAGCCCTGATACTATCTCGAATATCATCAGTAGTGCTCATTGTGGCCAGACACTCCTCATAAATCTCTGCGTCATCCGAGGACACCAAGGTAATCTGCATATCCTCCATCATCCGTACCAGCTCCATAGCCATAAACTAGGACTCTACTCCTTTTCTCAAATCGGAGGAGGAAAACAGTGTCTCAATCCGGTCTCTGCTCATGTACGCAAAGAAGAATTCACAGCAACGTCGTTGCTGCTTGATCTATTCTCCACTGGGGAACAATAGATCGTCGCTGGGATCTAGATCTATCTTCAGATCTAGTTTACGAGGAGGAAATCCTGTGCGTTTTTGTCTGATCCTTGCACCGCTGGGTGACCTCTATTTTGTCCAGATCTATAGGGATCAAAGCTTTTGAAAATACATTGCCTGCAACCAAATAATCTCTTGGGTCGCATGACAGTGGTGATACTCAGATTTGTGAATTCTGTATTCTTTAGGTTGATCCAGAAGGAGAAAGGCTTGATATGCTTCTGCACATCTGTGGATTTTTTTGCTGCTCAAATCTAGTCGGAGTGGAGGAGCAAAATTATTTTTTCTGGATTGGATCCGAAGGTTTTGTGACGTGTCCACACGTTTCAGGTAACCTCGTTCTAGCATTTTAATTTCTATTTTAAATATGGAAATATGTCGAAGAAAAGCCCACTCGACACCGTAAAGCCGCAATCGTTCAACGCCTCCGACATTCTCAGTTGGAAAATACAAGTCCAACTAGGAATGAAGGAACACGAGATTTTTTATAATGTTCAGAGCGATTTCGCCTCTACCGTCGAGAACGTAAACGAGTACCAGTGGAACAATGATGAGGATTTTTGCAGGGATTACCTGTTAAATTCTCTGACTCCTCACCTCGCGTTGACTACCATGCTTACAAGTCTGCAAAAGAGATATGTGATCGACTGAACGGACATTTACAGAAGGAGGAAGAACTGTTATAGTCACTCATCGGAGAGACGTTCTTCAACTTCAGATTCAAAGTAAACATGCCTATCACTTTTTAACTCTTAGAGCTGGTCAACCTGCGTTATAAGCTGGATGATGATCATTCGAAGATGGATGACAACCTCTTTGTGTACATGATTCTGAGTAAGCCGCCTTCTGAGTGGCTCTTTTTCAAGACCGAGATGCACAGACTGAAAGAGAAGATCAGTTTGGATGAACTCAAAAGGTTCATCCATATTGAGGATCAAAACATCGTTGGGAAAATCTTGGAGCAGGTTGCAAAATTACATGTTGCATCCCTCAATCTTTTGAAATTACAAAATCCCCCCTGCAAGTTTATATTTTGTAACATGCATGCACAAAAATATGAAACTTCTAGAAAGTATCGAGGACCTGATCTGTGGTCTTAATATCGCAGACTTAAAGCTTCCTCAAGTAGTCATCCATGAAGATTAGAAGTGCAAATTTGGCCCAGGCCTGGTTGCCCGGCCCGGGTCTGAGCCCGATCCAGGCCCAGCCCAAGAGGGCTCACCAGCCCCCATATATGGCCAGGGCCCAATCTGGTGCCTGGCCCGGGCTGGCCCCAGACCCGCTCGTGCATTAAAGCACATTGGGCGGCCAACAATTTAATATTAGTCACCCAACATAATTCTGGCTGCCATGCTGGCACCCATCATTAAATGCTGGCCTTACCAAAATTTAAATGTTGGTTGCCCAACATAATGCTGGGCTGCCGGCATTTGGGCTTAATTTGGGCCTGATTGGGCCATGTCTAAATGGCTCAATCAGGCCCCCTTATTTTAGTGTGGCCCGGGCCCGATTTGAGAAGGGCCCGACAACAAAAAAGCCCGGGCCCAAAGGGCCTAAGTCCAGCCTCAGCCCGCAGGGTTTTTCTACACCCCTAATGAAGACGCTCATCCTCTAAGCTGAACCTTCAGTGGCCCACAGACATCAATGCAAATAAGCTATAACTTCTCCGATCTTCTAGTAGAGGTATGGATATGAAATGAAACTTTGTTCTACTGCCCTGCCATATAGGAGGATAAAATCTCATCAACTGATCAACAGATAGATCATTGATTGTCTTTTTTCTAGCGAGGCATCCTAAACCCTTCTGGCTGATGTGACTTAATGTCCTATGACATAGATAAATGGATTCCTCATCACTAACAGTGTCGTCCTCAACTATCGTATAAATCAGTATCTTTGTAACCTCTGGAGACTACGAGCAAAACTTTAATCAACTTCCAAAAATCTCCACCAAAGACACTAAGATACCCTTCATCATCCAACCTCGCAATTGAAATCATGTTAAAACAGAGTTTAGACATATGTCGCACATCCCTCAAAATCCTCAATTCTATTGTATTAGCCTTTAGGTGCATGTCTCCTCTTTAAACAACCTTGGAAGTGTCTTCATTGCCCATTCTAGGAATCCCACATTCGTGAGTGGTTTTGGCGGTCAATAACTTCCTATTGTGTGAGACATGTGCAATGCAAAGGTACATTAATCTACAATTCAACTCCTATCATCATACACGTGTGCAACAATGACGTCATGTTCAACAATGATGACATGGTCCTCCTTTGTAAAAATAGTAACTGTAGTTTGAACATTAGTTCTTTTATTCATATCCACTCTTTTTGTCTTTTGATCATTCTTTAGAGAATGTCAAAGCTTCTGAATATATTATTTCTTGTGCCAGTAGTGACACTCCATGTTCTGGTAGCGGGACTTTAACTTCCCCCTACTCTAACTCCTATCACTATTCCTTCCTTTGATCCTGCTTCTACCTTTCCCCTTGGGCTTAGTGTAGAGGGCATATTCTTGTGAAGAAGAGCATAATGTGTTTGATACTTTCTTACAATTTATTTTATTCAGGATGGCACTTTTGACGATCTCCATAATGCAAATGCATTGGGGAGAATAATTGATTAGAGAAATTCTAACCATCTCCCATGAATCTATAAGGGGCTTCAATAACCATAATGCATTTACTTTATCTTCAAAGGTCACTTTAATAGCAGTGAGGCGATTGATGAATTCTTGAAACATATTTGCATGATCAAAGATAAGTGAGCCCTCTATATATTCGAACTCCCCACAACTTCTTCAGTAGATATAATTTATTGATTCCAATACTTTTGACTTACAGTGTCTCAAAGGTTTTTTAGAGAGTCTTTACATCTGCGATGTTAGCCTCATTTTTATAGATGTTTAGTTCGACGAACCATCTGATGAAACCAAGCAGCTTTTGTTGCTCCACCTTTCATTTATTGAGATCCATATACTTCGGGATCTCATTGAAGATAGGAGCATGTCATACCTTCATATAATTGTGTTCTTCCATGAGTAAATTTTACTGATTATAGTTTGCGTCATTTAATTTCATAATCTGCTCTGAACTTGAACCTGAACGTGAACCTGAATCCATCATACATGTACAGTCAAATGGCCGAACTGACCGCAATTCTTTGAACCAACTATTTCAAGGTGTTGAGTGAGCTCAAAACTTGTATGTATTGCTTGTGTATCAAAATACAAGGAGAGAATACAAATATATAGGAGAGAAAAGGAGAGAAGAAATCCTATAAAATGATGTGGGACTAATAGGAGAAGAAGAATAAAAAATACATTGGCCCAATACTGGGTCATTTACATGGGCTTTTCTAACACTCCCCCGCAAGCTGGAGCATACAAATCGTATGCACCAAGCTTGGACAAGCACAGATAGAAGAGTGTAATGGGAAGAACTTTAGTGAGTACATCTGCAACTTGTTCTATCCCAGGAACATGCTTCAGGTCAATCTTCTTCATTTGAACCTTTTCTCTGATGAAGTGGCAGTCAACTTCAATATGTTTAGTTCTCTCGTAAACTTAATGGGATGACCTGGATTCTTAAATCAACTGATTTGACATTTAAAATGAGTTGATTTAATTATAGACGGCCCGTCTCAACGGATATGCTGAGGCAGTGTAATAAGGCACTGGGACAGGGTAATTCATATACCAGTGGGAACCTCTGAGACTGTCTCAACGGTCCCAACAGTTCAGCTGTATCTGTCTTAGGTAATTTAGCTGATCTCATTGATTATCAGTGAATAATGTCAAACCATGTTTCATATACAGTAACAGTTAATTCTGCCATTTTATCAAATTAATTAGGAATAAAGGTTGTTAACCTAACATGTTGATAGGGTTCTTTTGGCAACAAACCAATTTGATAATTCAATTGATAGTTAACCTAGCTAAATAAAGTGATTAACATCTATATATCTAACAAAATGGCAGATTGATTTCATTATGAAATCAAAACAGAGATATAGACAAGTAGATCTATAACTGAAACACTAAATGTACCTGAGTCATTCAACGTTAACCATTCCTAACTCAATTTTGAAAGAATTGAATTTAGCCTCATCCAATGGCTTAGCAAAGATATCAGCAACTTGATTGTTAGTAGAGACAAATTCATGGCAAATGTCTTCACTTTCTACGTGTTCTCTAATAAAGTGATATCTAATTTTTATATGCTTAGTCCTACTATGTGAGATAGGATTCTTAGTAATAGAAATTGCACTGGATGAGTCACAATATAAGGGTGAATGACTTACCTTGATATTTTAGTCCCATAGTTGATGTTGTATCCACAGAAGTTGTGCACAACAGCTCCCTACAAAAATGTAATCTGACTCAATAGTGGATATAGACACACTGGTCTACTTCTTACTACTCCATGAAATAAGACTTCTTCCTAAGAATTGACAAGTTCCACTTGTGATTTTTCTATCTTCCTTACAACCTGCAAAATATGCATCTGAATATCCAAGGTATTGGCTGCCCTTAAGATATCTCAAAATCCTCTTTGCTGCTGAGTAGTGAGATTTCTTAGGGCATGCTTGGTACCTAGCACATACACATGTTGCATATATATTATCTGGCCTACTACCAGTCAAATATATCAAGGATCTAATGATACATCTATATATGGATTCATCAATGGGCTTGCCCTTGTCATCCTTGTCCTGAGAAATATTGGAACCCATGGGAGTTCTCATGGTGGAAGCCTATTCCATCCCAAATTTCTTAATATGCTCCCCAATGTACTGGGTCTGAGAGATAAAAATCCCTTCAACAAACTATTTCATGTAGAGGCCAAAGAAGTACTTGAGCTCTCCCATACTAGTCATCTCAAACTCCCCCTGCATAAGGTTAGCAAACCTTTTGCAAAGGTTGTCATTTGTAGAACCAAATATTATGTCATCCACATAAATTTGGACTAGGAGACACTTGCCCTTTGTTTCCTTAAGAAACAATGTTCTATCTATCTTTCCCCTCATGAATTTGTTCTTGATGAGAAAGGTAGACATAGTTTCATACCAATCTCTAGGAGCTTGCTTTAACCCATATAAAACTTTCTTTAACTTGTAAACATGATCTACAAGAGTAGGATGTACAAAACCTGAGGGCTTCTCGACATATACCTATATAACCCCGTGTTCGTCGAGCGGGCCCCGCCTAGCCAGGCGAGTGAACCAGGTCGCCCGGCCCGCACCAGAACAACATGCGAGGGGGAGGTGGCAGGAGGTCGGCTCGCTCTCACCCAGGTCGGGCGGGCGAGCCACGCGGGTTGGCCCCTTCAACCTTCTCGCTTGCTTGTCATTCGTCGAACAGAGTCTCGCTTGCCATTCGTCGAATAGAGTTTCGCTCGCCATTCGTCGAGCAGAGTTTGGGTCGCCATTCGTCGAGCAAGGCTTTTCGGTCGGCATTCATCGAGAGGCACGGGGATGGGTTCGACGAGTCCAGATCAACGAGCCCTCCTCCGAGGCTCCCATGGTTACAGTTGGAAGCCTGGCCGCCAGCCCGCTCTCCTATACGTGACTGGGCCGCCTGTCCGCCTTAGTAGAGGATTGGCGGGTCGCGGTGGCCTGGCTCACGCTTACCCAAGAAGAGTAGGCGAGCCTCTAGATCCAGGTCACCCCCGCCTCTCGCGGGGAGAGATTAGTGATGAGCTGACCTCCCTATCGCTAGATGGGGCCCAGTAGCAGCCCCAAGGTGAAATTACCTGGATGCCCTCCCCATGGGTGCAAATAGCTTGTTGGAACAACAGAGCTACGCTGTTGGCAGACCAAGTTGTACTGCACATAGCTGTTCAAAACAGCGGAGGTTGGCTATTTGCAGGCCATTTTCAGAATTCTATAAATAGAACTCAAGGGGGCACCTCAGAGGGCACGTTCTAATACTCCATAGCTTCTTGGTCCTGTAGTGCTTTCTGAGGTAGCCTTAGCTCGGCATGTGGCTAAGGAGGGGAAGTACTCTCATGTCTTCCGGGTGTGTGGTGGGTCCTCCTTGTCGAGCCCTTGGTTCAGTTCTTCCCTTGTCTATTTTGTTGTCTTGTTTGCAGGAGCGAAGTAGGTGCACAATCACCCCTTCCCCACGGGTGAACTCTACAAGAGACTGAGATTTCGGTTTCAACATTTTGGTGCAGTGAGCGTGAAGAGTGGTCAGAACAGAAAAACTTCAGCGAGCTCAATGACGGCAGGACAGGGATCTGACAGGCCGAACTCGCCCCCCCCCCCCCCCCCCCCGCCTCTTGCCACGGTAGGGATGTTCGAGGATTTCAGGAACGAGGTGTTGAACCTTGCCAAGTTCGCACTCGGCACACGGGCCGAGTGATCGACTCCAGCAGTTCAGATCGCAGCTGCCCCTTCTCTGGGCGAAGACACCCCCGGCAGGCGAGCCGGTAATTAGGTTGCCGAGGAAGGCTGGGGGTGAGAGCTCCTCGGGTTCGAGCTCTTCGCCGGGTCAACAGGCGAAGGTCGGTTCGGCGAGCTGGGCTCACGAGATGGGCCAGCTCGCCCAGTAGGGGAGGGGGGGGGGAAAGCCCCTTCAGTGTTTTGGTTTCCTCTGCCCCGGTTCCAGATGGGTTCAGGGAACCCGAAATGTCCAACTACACCGAGAAGGGAGACCCGGTCCAACACGTTCAATGGTTCGAGCATGTAGATCGGTTCATGCTGAGGTTCACTACCTCGAAGAGGAGGAAGAAGGAATCAGAGTCCATGTTCTACATCAAGCAGGGTGAAAGATATGGTACCTAAACACCTAGAGGGGGGGGGGGTGAATAGGTGACCTAAACCTTTTTAACTTTTGTTTGGCAGCACAACAGTTTTTCACAGATTATTACAGTTAACAGCAATTACAGAAATCACACAGTAAAGCCACAACACAGCACAGCACAGCAGACACACTAATTTTATAGTGGTTCCCCAATCTTTGGGTACATCCACTTTCCCCCTTCGCCTATCTAGCAGTGTACTAGATTCGGCCAAACTTCTCCACTAGCTCAGAACCCAACAAGGTTCCTACCTCAGGCCCAAAGCCTTACACTCAGCCAAAAGGCCTACACTCAGCCACCCAGGCCTACACTCAGCCAATCAAAGGCCTACACTCAGAGTTCTTCAACTCCTACACTCAGGCACCAAGCCCTACCCTCAGCCTTTATAAAATAGGCTTACAATAACTCAGATCCAATGGATCTTACAAGTTATAATAGAAATTATAAATGCTAACTCTACAACCCAGAAAAGATGAGAGGAGTTGAGAGTTTCTTGAAGAGTTCTTGGAAGAACTCAGCTTGATCCAAACTGACTTAGCTTTCTTCAAAGCTTCTTGAGTAGAACTGAATTAGTCTGAATCTTCTGTAGTTGATCCTTGATCTCTGCTTCTTGAAATCCAGATGACTCTGAATTCTTCTTTTCAGCCTTAGTTCCAAAGACTGAATCCTTGGTTGGAGCTCTCTCTCTCCAACTACTTAGATCTGCAGTTGGACTGCCTGATCTTCTTGTGTTGATCTTCTGTGTATCACTTCTTGATTAAGTCTGATCAACTACTTCAATTATTATCACACCATGTAATGATTGTGAACTTCTTAACAACTACTCCTTTCTCACTTTAAACTGTGGGTGCCTATTTATAGGCTTCCTTTATGGTAACCGGCTGATCCGGTTTATAACAGACTTTTGACTTCTCTGACAGTTGCTGTAGACCGGCTGGATTGGCAGCTGTCTTGTCAACCAGTCACTTCTTGAAATTCCTCTAACTGTCAGTTAGTGTCGAGACTTTCTGTTCTTAAGTGTCGACACTTATAGACCAAGTGTCGACACATGTTGTGTAAGTGTCGACACAAGTCTACAAGGTGTCGACACAATTCCTTGTATGTCTCGACACAGTTTCTTCTGCATGTGTCGACACTGAAATTGAGTGTCGACACAAGTACTTATACTTCATTCTTTATCTGTATTCTTCTAAGTGTCGACACATCTCCTTTGTGTCGACACATGTTCATGTGTAGAAACTGTCAAGTGTCGACACTGCTTCTTGGTGTCGACACAAGTCTTCATTCTTGATTCTTCAGCTGAGTGTCGACACATTCCCTTAGTGTCGACACTTATACTTAGAATATTTTTACAATTTCTGTTCTTTGCTAAGTGTCGACACAGCTCCTTGTGTCGACACTTTCTTCAAGTGTAGAGTCTTCAACTAAGTGTCGACACATTGTGCTGAGTGTCGACACTTTCTTCAAGTGTTGACTCTTCTGATTTTGTGTCGACACATTGTGCTGAGTGTCGACACATTCTTCAAATACTGAGTCTTTAGCTAAGTGTCGACACATTGTGTTGAGTGTCGACACTTTCTTCCAGTGCTGAGTCTTCTGCATAGTGTCGACACACTGTGTTGAGTGTCGACACTTGTACTTGGAATCTGTAGACTTCTGCTGAGTGTCGACACTCACTTCAAGTGTCGACACTTTCTGGTGTAGACACAGCTCTTCTGGGTGTCGACACTTCTGCTAAGTGTCGACACAGCTTTTCTGCATTCTTCTACACTGAGTGTCGACACAGCTCCAAGTGTCGACACTTTCTGACTGATGTCGACTCTTCTTCCCAGGTGTCGACACAATGACTCCAAGTGTCGACACTGCATGTCTGGGTGTCGACACAAGCTTTCTCAAGTGTCGACACTTTGCCTCTGGGTGTCGACACATGGACTTAGAAATTTTCAGCTCCAGTCCAGTGTATATCTAACCTGCACAAGTAACTCAAACAAACATCAAATACATTCTGATGTATATCATTGAGTTAGGTGAGGCTTCTTCAAATCAGGTACATTTGACCAATGTACCCAACAATCTCCCCCTATTTGGAGAAGTCATAACCCTTAGTCAATGATATACACCACTCATAATTAAAAATTACAAAATGATGTAAAACATATAAATGACAATAGGGTAAACTTGAACATGTAGTAAAGCACACATGTATACTTATTAAACATTGCAGAACAATTAAGAAACACATATTTCAGAACATTCATACTATATTTATCATATAATGTTCCAATAATGTTCCTTATACATTGTCAAAGAAGTATTACAATGTTATTCACTTAACAGATTACAACAAGCATCAAGTTAATTCCTAATCTAGTGCTGATCAGGTTCTTTGATGACAATCCCTTTTCCAGCTTTAACTTGAGCTTTCACAGCAGCAGCAGCAGCAGGCTCAGCTTCAGCAGTCTTCTTCCCTTTTAGATCTTTCTTCTTCTGTTCTTCAGCCTTGATCTTTTGCCTTTCAAAATAATGATAAGGCTTAGGAAAGTACTTGCTAGGCTCCACAGCTGTGGGAGGTAGCTTTCCTAACTTGGCCTTCCTTCTATGTTGGACAATGGCTTCTTGCCTACTTTCATGCTTTCTCCATTCAGCCTCTGAGAACCACTTGTTCCTCTCATGGGCATTGTCCTTGGCTGCTTTCCAGGCTGTAAGAATTATGTTCCTAGAAGTAGGGCTCCATTGTTCAAAATCTGGCTTTTGCTCAGCAATTTCCCTAAACTTCTTCTTTGACAGCCTAGTTTCTTCTTCCTTGTCCAAAGCCTCTTGCATTGCAGCTGTGATAGGTTGAACAACCTTTTCCAAAATAACAGTTGGCTTGCCAGCAAGTGGACTATACATAGTGCTTATATCTGCATGAATCATTTCAAAGTCTGGAGGTGGATAGATTACATCAGCCACTGCTTGTTGCTCACCTCCAAGATATGCTCCTTGAATGCCAGATTCAGCCACTTCATTGTCATCACACAGGGGAGGATATCCAAGTGTAGCCCTGATTGAATTTGAAATCCATTTTGCATGCTCAGAACTGGCCTTGACTAACACTCTCTCCCCCTTTATGACTTCTTGAGCCATATGATCCCTTACATCATCTTTCTGAAATCTGATTTGGCTATCCAAATATCTTATGCCCTCTTTAAAGAAAGGTCTAAGCTTTGTAAGCTGTTCTGATATGACCTTCTGGGAATCTTGTATGGCATTCTTTACAGCAGCAATCTCTGCTTGAAATAACTTATCAAAATCAGCTTTGGCAGCAGCAGAGGAAGTTGAAGGTTCATCTGACTTATTCTTGATTTCAGTGACTATTGCATTGTGAGATGCAGTCAAGTTATCATTCATCCTCAACTGATTCTCCAGCACATAGCCTTGTTTGACTGCTATATCATCCACTTTCTCTTTAATAGTTTCTTGATGTTTAGCCAGATATACCACAGCATTAGCACCCTTGGTAAAATTATCAGTCATCTCCTTTTTATTAAGGTTCATTTCAAACCTTATTGACTTGATTTCCTGTCCCAGATCAGATTGGAGAGCTTTGTGTCCTTCATCAACATAAGTTTCCAAGGCCTTTCTTTGTTCATCCATCTTGATTTGCAAGGCAAGCAATAGAGCACTGTAATCAGTGGATGGTGATTGTTGAACTAAGGAATGCTGAGCAACTGTTTGTAGAGCCTTCTTATAGCTCTGGCTCCTTCTCTTAAATACAAAGAACTTCTTTTTCTGAGCTTGCTCAGCTTCATCATCTTCAGATTCAGATGTACTTGCTATATCCACCCTATCCTTAGGGCTGGATGGTTTTTCAGTATGCACATCTTGTGCCTTCTCAGAATCTAGCCTTATAGGCTCTTCCTCAATTTCCATGTTCTCCCCCTCAGCAGCAGCATCCTTTCCTGTATCAGCAGTATTCTTTTCCATATCAAAATCTTCTTGATCTAAGTTCAAAAACAGATCTTCCATGGTATACTCTGCTGGAGTCTGTGCAGGAGATGTACTTGGTTCTTCAACCACTTGATCAGGTACCACAACAGATGTGTCTGGAAGAACAACATCTGGTTCTTGGTGTGCTGGCTGATATTGCTGATGGTCATCAGACAAATCAGAATTTATTATAAAAAAATTGAAAGTTTTAAGGTCAACAAGTACCTCTTGAATGAGGAGGGTGGCTTGTTCACTCTCCAGTGTAGATGGTACTGCTACACCTGGAAGCTCCCCCTGAATGTCAGCTGCCTCCTGAGGAGCAGGTGTCTTCTCTGCAGTCACATCAACTGGACTTTCAGGAGTGAAGACCACATGTTCTTCACTGCCTGAGCTGCTGGAGGTCTCTTGAGGCACAGCAGCTGTCTTCCTCTTCTTCCTGGGAGGAGAGTCTCTCTTAGAAGCTTGTTTCTCAGGGGTGGCCAAGTCCTTTGACACCAGCACCCTTTCCCATCTTGAGAATATCCTGGAGTCCATTCTCCTCATATGATTGATCTTTGTTCCTGCTGCAGAGCTCATTACCTCTGGAATTGATCCAGCCAGGTAGAGACTTATTATCCTGCCCAGATTGGGCTTCTTCAGGCTTTCTTTAACTTTCTCATAAACCACCATTGACCAATCTGTCTTCAGAGTGAAGATGATTCTGGTCATGATTTCAAACATGGAGGCAGACACCCTGTCATGCCCTCCTGGTTTGCACAGGATTACCTTGCCCACTACTTCAGACAAGAACTTGCCTTGATTGTTCATCCCCTTCCTGTTGAAGACTGATCCCACCTTCATTTTTGGATCCAGGCCACACCAAGTAAGAGCTTCCCTGGTCTTGGAAGCAGTTACCTCCTCTTCTTCTTGAATCTTAGGTAGCTGAAGTACCTTTCTTAAAGACTTGGGGGATAGTTTGACTTTGGTGCCATGCACCCTGGACTTAATCCTGAATCCAGAGTCGTCCACAGTTGCTCCAGTAAGAAATTCAATCACTTCTTTCTTCCATATCTTGGTTGGCTCTGAAACCAAGTATTCCAGTCCTGAATCGCTGACTAGGGTAATTACTGATTTGAATTCTTGATCGCTGTCGTCAAATGCGCCTCGCACGAGCTCATACCCTTCGTTAACATTCTCTTCCAGCTTGGGAGCCATTAGGGTTTTGAGAATTAGTCTTGAGATAAGAGAAATGTCGACACAAGAGTTTAGGTCTCGAAACTTTGAAAGCGTGTCGACAATCAAAGACAGAACCCTATTTATACCTTTCCTGTTTGAAGACGAACAGGCGGGATGAATTTCTAATGATGTGTCGACACTGTCAATAAGTGTCGACACAGACTTATAATGTCTCGACACTCATGTGTCGACACAAATTTAGTCAACAGATTTTATGTGTCGACACTTGGTTAAGTGTCGACACCACTATACTCGACATGTGTCGAGACTTTACTTAGAAAAATTCTGAGTAAAACTTAAGTGTCGACACTTTATTGGAATGTGTCGACACCTACTCGACATGTGTCGACACTAACATTCTGAAGTGTCGACACTAACTTCCTAGATGTGTCGACACCATTTTTCTGAAGTGTCGACACTTACTATTCTGTGTCGACATAGACTTGTCTATGTGTCGACACCTTTTTACTTAGCCAATTTTTGTTCTGTATACTTAGTCTAAGTTTATCATACCTAGTTCAATTTTGAACCTATTAAACTTAGCTTCTTCTAAGGGCTTAGTGAACATATCAGCTATCTGATTATCTGTTTTAACATATTCAAGTGCAATATCATTTCTTTCTACATGCTCCCTAAGAAAGTGATATTTTATCTCAATATGTTTAGTTCTACTATGTGATACAGGGTTATTAGCTATGGAAATAGCACTAGTAGAATCACAATAAAGTGGAGTTCTACTTACCTGACATCCATAGTCTTCTAGCTGATGTTGAATCCACAGAAGTTGAGCACAGCAACTTCCTGCAGCTATATACTCTGACTCAGCTGTGGAGATGGCCACACTGGTTTGCTTCTTACTACTCCATGAAATGAGTCTTCCACCTAGGAATTGACAGGATCCAGTTGTGCTTTTTCTATCTTCTTTGCATCCTGCAAAGTCTGCATCTGAATAGCCTGTTAGATCAAAATCTCCATTCCTAGGGTACCAGAGGCCTAGATAAGGTGTGCCCTTTAGATATCTCAAGATTCTCTTGACTGCAGTCAAGTGAGATTCTTTGGGGCAGGCTTGATACCTGGCACAAACACATGTAGCATACATAATGTCAGGCCTACTTGCAGTCAAGTATAGTAGGGAGCCAACTATCCCTCTATACAAGGTTTCATCTACAGGTTTCCCTGCATCATCCTTGCTTAGAGACATACTTGACCCCATAGGAGTCTTCATGGTACTGGAGGAATCCATACCATATTTCCTTATGAGTTCTAGGGTGAACTTTGACTGACATATGGACAAGCCACTTTCAGTCTGTTTAACTTGGAGACCCAAGAAAAACTTCAGCTCTCCCATACTACTCATTTCAAATTGACTTTGCATAAGCTTTGCAAACTTTTTGCAAAGGCTACTTTCAGTAGACCCAAATATAATGTCATCTACATATATTTGGACAAGTATTACTTTGCCTCTAGATTCCCTAAGGAATAGAGTCTTATCTATTTTCCCCCTTGTGAACTTGTTCTCAATGAGGAAACTAGATAGGGTTTCATACCAAGCTCTAGGAGCTTGCTTTAACCCATACAATGCTTTCCTAAGTCTATAGACATAATGTGGAAAAGTAGGATCAACAAAACCTGAAGGCTGCTCCACATATACTTCTTCTTTTAAATTACCATTAAGGAATGCTGACTTCACATCCATTTGGTATACTTTGAATCCTTGGTAGGTTGCATAGGCCAAGAACATCCTTATGGCTTCCAGTCTGGCTACTGGAGCAAAGGTTTGATCAAAATCAATACCTTCTTCTTGCCTATATCCTTTTGCAACCAATCTTGCCTTATTCTTAATGATGACTCCTTGTTCATCTAACTTGTTTCTGTAGATCCACTTTGTTCCTATCACATTGTGATCTTTAGGCTTAGGAACTAAGTCCCAAACCTTGCACCTCTTGAACTGGTTTAGCTCTTCCTGCATAGCTTCAGTCCACTGTGGATCTTGTATTGCTTCTTCAAATTTCTTTGGTTCTATTTGAGACAGAAAACTTGAATATACTGCAGCATTCTGATTTCTGCTCCTTGTCTGAACACCTTGTCTTGGATCTCCAATGATCAGCTCCACTGGATGATCTCTTAGATGCCTGTTGGCTGGAGGCATCCTTACTTCTGGTTGTACTTCTTCAGCATCTTCATCATGCTGAGTTCCTTGTACTTCTTCAGCTCCTGGTACATGTAGTTCTCCCCCTGGACATAAGCCATCTTCTTCTACTTGCTGTCTTGCAGCAGGTACATCTTCCATGGTTAGCTTGTCCATCTTCTTAGAAAGACCTGAGGGGCTGCACACACTACTAGACAACTCATTGTTAATTAGTTGTGACTCATCAAAAACTACATGCACAGACTCCTCTACAACTTGTGTAGTCAAGTTGTAGACTCTATAAGACTTACTATTACTGCTGTACCCAACAAACACTCCCTCTTGGGATTTGGCAGCAAACTTAGTTAAGTAAGTCTTCCCATTGTTAAGTATGAAGCATTTACAACCAAAAATCCTGAAATAGGATAGATTTGGTTTCCTGCCTTTCACTACTTCATAGGGGGTCTTGTTTAACCTTTTAGTGATGGTAGCCCTATTTATCACATGGCATGCAGTGTTTACTGCTTCAGCCCAGAAATATTCTGGCAGTGATGAATCACTTAATAGAGTTCTACCAGCCTCTATCAAGGTTCTATTTTTCCTTTCAGCAATGCCATTTTGCTGAGGTGTTCTAGGTGAAGAGAATTCTTGAAATATCCCATAGTCTTCACATAATTTTGTCATGCTTTCAGATTGAAACTCTGTACCATGGTCACTTCTAATTTTGACCACTGTACAGTTCAATTCATTCTGAATTTGCCTAACAAAACTGTGGAAGACACTAGGTGTTTCAGATTTCTGCTTTAAGAAGAACACCCAGGAAAACCTTGAGTAGTCATCAACAACTACAAAGGTGTAGACCTTCCTACCTAAGCTGTGAACTGGCATTGGACCAAATAGATCCATATGCAAGAGGTATAAACACCTCACAGCATCCTTGTTGTCAATGCTTCTAAAGGTGGATTTAGTCTGCTTGCCCTTTTGACAAGCTGAGCAAATGCCATCTTTGACACACTTAACTTGAGGACCATTCCTCACTAACTCTTTACTAAAGAGTTTGCCAATAGTCTTGTAATTAAGATGAGCAAGCCTCTTGTGCCACTTGACACATTGAGAGACTGTCTCATCAGCTACAAGACAAACTGGAGAACTATTGTTCTCAACCATAATGTCTAAACAATAGACATTTCTCTTCCTATAACCTGTCAAAATGATCTTTTGATCACTTGACCTCTTGATATGACAACCATTTTTAACAAATGAGATGTCATACCCTACATCACTTAATTGACTTATACTAATGAGGTTATGTTTCAAACCTTTAACATAAGCCACTTGAGTAATGGTAACAAGGTTAGAAGAAATGTTACCAAACCCTTTGATGATTCCTTTTTCAGAACCACCAAAGGTCACCTTTGGACCATTTTTGATTGGGATGTAGTCCTTCAGTAGTCCCCTAGTTCCAGTCATGTGTCTGGAACATCCACTATCCAAGTACCATGTAGGGGTATGGCCACTTGGATTCTCCTGCAAAACAAATTAATGAACCTTAGAACCCAAAGTAAACTTGGGTCCTTGGTGATTGTTAGTTTGCAAATTGACATAGCTACCTGCTGTCTTTCCAACAGGTAACTTGCTACTCAACTTGGCACTGGCATTGTGCCAACAGTCCAAAGCAAAGTGGCCAACCTTGCCACAGCACCAACATTCAAATTTGTTGTACCTTTGCTTAGGTACAGACTTGGCTGTCTTAGTGAATGTTGGGGCTTTGCCCTTGGACTTGGACTGATTCTGAACAGTCCTAGCTGGATTAACAAATCCCAGTCCAGTCTTTCCTTTATGATGAACAAAATCATCAATCAAGGGTAGCACTGATTTAGGTTTTGAAATACCTAGCTGCTAGCTCTTTCTCCTTCTGAAGATTAATCTCCAGTTTCTTAATTTGATCATTCTTAAATGTAATAGTACCCATCTGAATCACAGTAATGTGTTTCAGCCTGGCCACTTCATTCAGTTTTTGATCATAATTCTTCTCATAATCTATTGCAGCTGCCTTGAGATCAGCAATTTCCTTGGCCAAATTTTTGGCTAGGGTCTTGCTTTTCTTATAGGCTTGCAATAGTACTTGATATTCATCTAGGAGTTGATGAATATCTCCCTCAGACTCAGATATATTCTCATCACTTGATGAAGAATAATCTGACTCTGAACTAGAACTGGAATCAGAACTTTGAGTTAAACCTTGTACCTGACTGGGTCCTGGCTGCTCCAGGTTTTTGGTACTTTCAGTCAAAGCCATCAGTCCTTGGCTTTGACAGTCTTCTTGCTCATAGATAGATTCCATGATCTGCATAAACTCTTCTTCTTCTTCAGCAAATAGCCCAATATAGGCTTCAGCATCTGTCTCAGTGTCTGAAGAAGACATATCTGAAAGAGTCTTCTCATTCTTTGCAACAAAGGACTTCTCCTTCTTTCCTTTGAAGTGTGTTTTCTTTTTGTCACTGGATTCTTTCCTTCTTTCAGGACAGTCTGCAATAACATGGCCCTGTCTATTGCAGCAGTAACAAATTATCTTGGATCCAGTTGCCTTACTAGTCTTGGTCCTTTTCTTGTCCTTCTTTGAAGGCTTCTTTTCCTGATACTGAACCTCTTTCCCTTTGGAAGATGAAGGTCTAGACCTCCACTGTTTCTTCTTAAGGAACTTCTGAAAATGTCTGGTGAATGCAGCAAAGTCTTCATCACTTTCACTGCTTGTAGATTTTGTACTTTCTGACTCTTCAGATTCTGATTCAACTACCTCAGGAGGAGGAGTTGATGACTTGGTCCTGCTCTTTCTGGGTACATCTGACTTAAAGGCAACAGTCTTTTCTCTGTATTCAGTCCTTGTTGACTTTTCTTCTTCTTTTCTCACTGACAATTGCATCTCATAAGATAACAACTTGCCAAAAAGTGTGGGAGGAGGAATTTCTCCCAACTTTGCCATTTCTCTGATGGCACAGATCTTGGTGTCCCAGTCTTTGGTGAGGGACCTTAAGAATTTATCATTCAACTCATAGTTTGTGAACTCTCTTCCATATGACATGAGTTCATTTACAATTCTATAAAATTTCTTGTAGCATTCAGTGATGCTATCTCCTCTTCCTTGCCTAAAGCTCTCATATTCTTGATTAAGCAAGGACTTCCTATCTTGCCTTACTTCTTCAGAACCTTCCATATAGACAATGAGGGTGTCCCACATTTCTTTTGCAGTTTTACAGTGAATAAGGTTCTGGAAGGTGGCATCATCAATTGCACTAACTATTATATTCTGTGCTCTTTTGTCCATGGTTGCTAGGACAATCTCATCCTTGGTCATTTCAGAGAAATCCTTTGGAGTCCTCTGATTTGCATCCAATACTGAAATCTTCATGGGCACATATGGCCCTTCTTTGACTGTGATGTATATCCTAGGGTCAGAGGCTTCCATAAAAAGCCTAACCCTCTCTTTCCAGATCCCAAAGATCTCTTTTCTGCATATAGGTAGTTTCATTGAACCCAACTCCTTATGATTCTCTGAAGAACCCATGTTCTTGATTTTCTTGAAACTGTTTCCTGTTTCCTGACTTATACTGAATCTGCCAAACTGGATCTCCTCAGACAGTTAGTCCTGATTTTGAGGAACCTCCCTCTGATACCACTTGAAAGATATGGTACCTAAACACCTAGAGGGGGGGGGGGGTGAATAGGTGACCTAAACCTTTTTAACTTTTGTTTGGCAGCACAACAGTTTTTCACAGATTATTACAGTTAACAGCAATTACAGAAATCACACAGTAAAGCCACAACACAGCACAGCACAACAGACACACTAATTTTATAGTGGTTCCCCAATCTTTGGGTACATCCACTTTCCCCCTTCGCCTATCTAGCAGTGTACTAGATTCGGCCAAACTTCTCCACTAGCTCAGAACCCAACAAGGTTCCTACCTCAGGCCCAAAGCCTTACACTCAGCCAAAAGGCCTACACTCAGCCACCCAGGCCTACACTCAGCCAATCAAAGGCCTACACTCAGAGTTCTTCAACTCCTACACTCAGGCACCAAGCCCTACCCTCAGCCTTTATAAAATAGGCTTACAATCACTCAGATCCAATGGATCTTACAAGTTATAATAGAAATTACAAATGCTAACTCTACAACTCAGAAAAGATGAGAGGAGTTGAGAGTTTCTTGAAGAGTTCTTGGAAGAACTCAGCTTGATCCAAACTGACTTAGCTTTCTTCAAAGCTTCTTGAGTAGAACTGAATTAGTCTGAATCTTCTGCAGTTGATCCTTGATCTCTGCTTCTTGAAATCCAGATGACTCTGAATTCTTCTTCTCAGCCTTAGTTCCAAAGACTGAATCCTTGGTTGGAGCTCTCTCTCTCCAACTACTTAGATCTGCAGTTGGACTGCCTGATCTTCTTGTGTTGATCTTCTGTGTATCACTTCTTGATTAAGTCTGATCAACTACTTCAATTATTATCACACCATGTAATGATTGTGAACTTCTTAACAACTACTCCTTTCTCACTTAAACTGTGGGTGCCTATTTATAGGCTTCCTTCATGGTAACCGGCTGATCCGGTTTATAACAGACTTTTGACTTCTCTGACAGTTGCTGTAGACCGGCTGGATTGGCAGCTGTCATGTCAACCAGTCACTTCTTGAAATTCTCTAACTGTCAGTTAGTGTCGAGACTTTCTGTTCTTAAGTGTCGACACTTATAGACCAAGTGTCGACACATGTTGTGTAAGTGTCGACACAAGTCTACAAGGTGTCGACACAATTCCTTGTATGTCTCGACACAGTTTCTTCTGCATGTGTCGACACTGAAATTGAGTGTCGACACAAGTACTTGTACTTCATTCTTTATCTGTATTCTTCTAAGTGTCGACACATCTCCTTTGTGTCGACACATCTTCATGTGTTGAAACTGTCAAGTGTCGACACTGCTTCTTGGTGTCGACACAAGTCTTCATTCTTGATTCTTCAGCTGAGTGTCGACACATTCCCTTAGTGTCGACACTTATACTTAGAATATTTTTTACAATTTTCTGTTCTTTGCTAAGTGTCGACACAGCTCCTTGTGTCGACACTTTCTTCAAGTGTAGAGTCTTCAACTAAGTGTCGACACATTGTGCTGAGTGTCGACACTTTCTTCAAGTGTTGACTCTTCTGATTTTGTGTCGACACATTGTGCTGAGTGTCGACACATTCTTCAAATACTGAGTCTTTAGCTAAGTGTCGACACATTGTGTTGAGTGTCGACACTTTCTTCCAGTGCTGAGTCTTCTGCATAGTGTCGACACACTGTGTTGAGTGTCGACACTTGTACTTAGAATCTGTAGACTTTGCTGAGTGTCGACACTCACTTCAAGTGTCGACACTTTCTGGTGTAGACACAGCTCTTCTGGGTGTCGACACTTCTGCTAAGTGTCGACACAGCTTTTCTGCATTCTTCTACACTGAGTGTCGACACAGCTCCAAGTGTCGACACTTTCTGACTGGTGTCGACTCTTCTTCCCAGGTGTCGACACAATGACTCCAAGTGTCGACACTGCATGTCTGGGTGTCGACACAAGCTTTCTCAAGTGTCGACACTTTGCCTCTGGGTGTCGACACATGGACTTAGAAATTTTCAGCTCCAGTCCAGTGTATATCTAACCTGCACAAGTAACTCAAACAAACATCAAATACATTCTGATATATATCATTGAGTTAGGTGAGGCTTCTTCAAATCAGGTACATTTGACCAATGTACCCAACACAGGGAGTGAACGAGACGTTGGGGAGTTACGTAGATCGGTTCCAGGAGGAGGTCACCCAGGTCCAGGAGATGCCAGAACATAGCTTGATGATGGACTTTACCCTGGGCCTGCAGTAGGGATTCTTCAGGATGGAGCTGAAGAGAGTTCCCCCCTCTCCTATGAGGAGCTGATGGAGAGGGCGACGAGAGAAGTTGACGGGGAGGCATCAAACCCGGATTTTGCACGGAAGCTGGCCAGGTGGGCCACGGAGGAGGAGAAGTAATCGAGAGGAGGAAGAGGACAAGAAGAGAGGAGAGGAGAGCCCCGACATAGGGAGCAGAAGCAGCTCCAGGGGCAGCAACAACCTAGGTGGGGGCGTCAGGAGCCCGACCGTTGGGCTGGAGGCCTGAGTGGCAAGGGCAGGGGCCATAGAGAGGGTACCAAAGAAGGGATCGTCATCAGGGGGGGCAAGATCAATTCCACCCCCCGGACTGGAGGCAGGCCCAGAGGCCCCGACTCCCCGATCAAGAAGAGGCTATGACCACAGCCGTGGGGGAGAGGAGGAGAGTAGCAAGGAGGAGGAGGAGAGAAGTTAGGGTGGAGTTGCCCTATTGCGACTTTAATCAGGAGGAGGGGCACGCCACAGCCACGTGCCCGTAGTTCCTTGAAATGAGAGGGAATAAGGAGCAGCAGCAGCAGCAGGGCGCCAAGAAGTGAGGATCGAGGAGGTCCTACCTCGGGCGGAGGAGGACCGTTGCAAAGACCGAGTAGACGTTAGGACCCGAGGAGGGATCGGAGTGATCCACGGGGGGGGGGGGGGGGGGTCAAGGCTTCCTGGAAGGAGAGACTCCACACCATGTATCGTCGGAGCGTTGCCTCCATATCCTAAACCCCACCCCCAGAAGAGAGGATCACCTTATCCAGGAGTGACATGCCGGATCACGAGGATCCATTTTGTGATGCGCTGGTCATCAAGACATCCATCAAAAAATTTACCATCTCTCGGATCCTCGTTGACAACGGAAGCTCCATCAACGTCATCTTTAAGAAGGCATTTGATGCGATGAAGGTGGAGGCAAAGGGGGTGCTGGCCTCGGATGGACCCTTGTTCGAGTTTTCGGGGGAGAGGAAGGAAGTGGAGGGAGGATTCGACCTCTATGTCACCCTGGGGGGGGGGGAAGTCCAGGAACTACAGGTTCGTCATCGTGGATGCCCCCAGTAGCTACAACGCCATCTTCGAGAGGCCCCTTATCAGTGCCTTCCGCTGCATCCCCCTGTCGTTCCATCTGTGCTTGAAGTTCAATGCCGAGGGGATTCAGGTCAGGGTCAGGGGGAACCCAAGGTGGCGTGGGAGTGCTATGTCACCACTGTGAATTCCATATCTTGGCAGGAGGGAGCCGAGGAGATGGGACGAAGGATGGAGGAGGCTGAGCAGGAAGCTGGCAGGGAGGAGTTGGAGGTGGAGAGTTGCACTGTGTGGGAGGCGGCAGGAAGAGATCAGGAGGAGATGGCCGAAGTGAAGGCCGTGGAGGAAGAGGTGGAGGTGGAGGTCCCTGTCCCGGAGGAGAGGGATGCTGAAGGATGGGGGGAGCAGTCTAGGTTGGAGGCTGCAGAGGATGTGGTGGAGTTGGAGGTCGTCACCCGTGGAGGCAGGGTGGAGAAGGTCCGCGTCAGTGGAGGGCTGACCCCGGAGGACCAAGGCAGAATGCTGGAGTGCATACAGAAGAATGTGGAAATCTTCGCATGGAATGCCGCGGAGATGCTGGGGGTTGACGCGGATGTGGCCTGCCACCACCTCAACCTGGACCCGGGAGCACGCCCCGTCCAACAAAGGAAGTGGTCCACCGCGGACAAGCTTGCAGAGCCTATCAGAGAGGAGGTGGCAAAGCTTCTCAAGGCCGGCTTCATGTCCGAAATCCAATACCCCGGTTGGGTCTCCAATGTAGTCATGGTCAAAAAGGGAGACGACTGGTGGCAAATGTGTATCGATTTCTCTTTACTTAATAAATCTTGTCCTAAGGTCTGTTATCCCTTTCCTCGAATCGACGCGTTGGTTGACTCAGCCAATGGTGTAACACCCCCTATCCGTCGCATAGTATATAACAGTAGGTCCGGCCGGGGCCCGACGCCATATACCACAGACAGACTGGGTGGTTACGTATGGAAACCATCCAACCAATCTCAACGTCCTACACAGAGCATTCTAGCGGAAGCAGTTTATATAAGTTGTAAACAAGAACCCAGCATTAGAGCACGAATGTCCACTAGTACATAATTAGGAATGTATACAAAAATATCCAAAATCGGCCTTAAGGCCTTACAGAATGTTTCACTTGAATAATACATGATTTACAAACCTCGGCACGCAGGCCGGTCATACATGAATAAAACAGAAAACATTTCCACTTGGGCCTTCGAGGGCCAGCTTTGCAAAAAGGGCTTTAGCCCGCTATTGACCGCTTGGACCAGCCGCACCTGCAAGCACCAAACCACCGCACGGTGGCAAAACAAGGCAACGGTCAGCAATGCTGACCAAATTATAACGATCCCGCCCCCAACTCGGGGAGGCGATGCTCCTTCCCTGCATTTCATTAGCACAAGCGAGCAATGCATATAACCATAGCCATTTCATCACAGACGTTGGCTCATACGGCCACACGTCCCGTGCACTCAGGGCACATTCTCGGTGAACCGGTCGATGTCACGTCAATTAAAGCCATTAACATTCCGGACTCACCACCGCCACTTAGACGACCAAACCTATGAGCAATTCGTCTTCCTGGCCTGGGTCACGATAATTTAAGTCATTGACCGCCGAAGACTCCCATCTATGCCAACGGCGAGTGCCACGTAACCTTAGGTCTCTCTAACCGAACGACATAAAGCGGGTACGGTTCCATCTAACCCGTGCTCACATCGCAACGACAATTTAAGCTATTTGCGCGGGTCAACTTTCACCGAGTCCCATTCTACCGCAAGACACATAACCCAGTTATGTTCGAGTTGGCTCTCAGGCCACCAAGTTGGCAAGATCTCATATCCGCCCAGTTTTCGGGTGCACCTTTGGGTTAGTCCCCAAGGCTCCCTGCTGCAATCTACCGCGTAGAAAACCCGAAAAACACCAATAGCACGGAGTCTTCTCCGGCCTTATGCAATGCAACATCACCGATCCAGACTAACATGTCCGGGTAGGCTTCACACAAAATGCCTACGTCCGTTCTCGCATACGGACTCTAAACAACGGGGACTTTACATATCTACCCGAAGGAACGCCTCCAACTCTCCGCAAACTCGCGAGAGCAGGCTTCCTATGCTAAGAAAAGGAGCGATTCATGCTCAAGATGAGGATCGTTACCCTTGAGTTCCTCTTTGGCGCCATCGAAAAGTAATCTTATAGAAATCACCGCACTTGCGTTGCCTCCGTGGATCCGGAGTCGGCTTGCGATTCGGAGCTCCGAAGCTCCTCCAATTGCGGATCTAGCTCTTCTTCCTCCAAGGGCTCTCCTCTTTCTCCAAGGTTTGGAGAGATGAAAAAGGTAAGAAAGTGATGGATTTTCTAAGTCAAACCCGGGTATATCCTCTCAGGAACCATCCCCAGCCGTTAGATCTTCAATCAAGGAAACGAACGGCTTTGATTCGGGGCTGAAATGCCCAATCTGGACCGAACACGGCCTGACACACGCCCGTGTCCAGGGCCGTGTGCCGCATTCGCCGTCAAAATCGAATCTCCTGGACCCTCACACGGGTATCGAACACGCCCGTGTTCGAGCTGACACGCCCATGTTCCAGCTGACACGGCCGTGTAGCCGGCCGTGTACCCCATGATTTTTCCCCCATTTTCAACCCGAGCACTGCACGGGTCCTAGGACACGCCCGTGTCCTTGCCCGTGTCACCTTGACACGCCTGGACCCCAGGCCGTGTACACGGGACATTTCGTCGAGGGAAGATCGACGACTTGATGACACGGCCTTGGACACGCCCGTGTCCTAGGCCGTGTTCCTTGTCTCGACGATCGTCGAGTGAATCTCGACGACTCCCCGGGACGATCGTCGACACGGGTCGACACGCCCTGCGACACGCCCGTGTCGCAGGCCGTGTGCCCATTCTCGACGAATCGTCGAGTATAACTCGACGACTTCACGCCTAAGTGTCGACACGGGTCGACACGCCCTGCGACACGCCCGTGTCGCAGGCCGTGTGCCCATTCTCGACGAATCGTCGAGTATAACTCGACGACTTCGCGGCTAAGTGTCGACACACGCTTGACACGCCCTGGGACACGCCCGTATTCCAGGCCGTGTGCCTTCTGCCAGAACCCAAACTGGCCCAAAACGTCCCCCTTTGCTCCTTTGAGTTTCGGGGCGTTACAACTCTACCCCACTTAAAAGAATTTCGCCCACGAAATTACATAAGGAAAAAAAAACATGTACAAAAACAAAATTTGTACCTGAGCGGAACAACTCCGGATATTCGTCAAGCATCGTCTGCTCTCGCTCCCAAGAGAGCTCCTCACGACCGCAATTGTCCCACCGGACTTTGACCATCCTGATCTCTTTATTGCGTAGCCGCTTGACCTCCGAGTCCTCAATCCGCACGGGCTTGACCTTTGTCGTTAGCCCACTATCCACCGGCACTTGATCGACCGCGATCACTTGCGTAGGCTCTTGCACCGTCTTCCGAAGCACCGAAATATGGAATACATCGTGTAAACCACTTAGCTCCACTGAAAGCTTCAATCTATAGGCCGCTTCTCCAACTCGCTCCAGAACCTCGAACGGTCCAAGGTATCTTGGGCTTAGCTTTTTCAATCGCCGCACCCGCGAGACACCCTTGAATGGCTTGATCTTCAAGTATACATAATCGCCCACAGCGAACTCCACGTTCCTGTGCTTGGCATTATAGTACTTTGCTTGCCGGTCCTGAGCGATGAGCAACCTCTCCCGAATGGTTCTCACCAAAGAAGTAGCACCCTCTACTTCCGATCGCTTATACAACTTTGACTCACCCGTTTCTAACCAAGACAACGGCGTGCGACATCTTCTACCATAAAGGGCCTCGAAAGGCGCCATCTGAATACTTGCTTGGTAGCTGTTGTTGTATGCGAACTCCACCAAATAAAGGTGGTCTTCCCATTGCTTTCCAAAATCCAAGACACACATGCGAAACATGTCTTCCATGGTTCTATTCACCCTCTCGGTCTGCCCATCCGTTTGTGGGTGGAAGGCTGTGCTAAACTTCAGCTTTGTTCCCAACATTTGCTGCACCAGCCTCCAATCATTGGACGTGAACCGCCCATCTCGGTCACTCACGATGCTGCGGGGCACACCATGAAGCCGCACTATGTTATCCACATATAGCTTTGCCAGCTTCTCCACCGGATCATCCTTCTTATGCGAAATAAAATGCGACACCTTCGTTAATCGATCAACAACCACCCAAATGGCGTCGTTCCCCTTTTGCGACCTTGGCAAACCATGTACAAAGTCCATAGAGATGTCGTCGAATTTCCACTCTGGAATAGGCAAGGACTTAAGAAATCCTCCCGGCTTTTGGCACTCCGCCTTTACCAAGGCGCAGGTTTGGCACTTCGCTACGTATAGCGCCACATCCTTTTTCAAACCCGGCCACCAAAATAGTTTCTTTATATCACGGTACATCTTCGTGCTCCCCGGGTGAATTGAGTACTTGGTATGGTGTGCCTCGTACAACAACTCCACCCGTAAATTGCCCACACAAGGGACGCACAGACGACCGTCTTTCCAAAGCAATCCGTCCTCCACGACGAATTGGGAATTTGACCCATTCAGAGCCTCTATCATGAACTGCTTCATATGAGCATCCATATCCAAAGCCTGCCGAATACGATCAGCCAGGTCATATTGGACTTCAGTCCAATTCAGAACTCCTTCAGCACTTGATTGTCTGTCCACACAAACAATCTCCAACGCCTCCAACTCCTGCACCAACCGCTCATCATGCACTGATAGCCAATTTGCTTGAGCTGGGGCTCGGCGACTCAACGCATCCGCAACCGCATTCCCTTTGCCAGGCACGTAGTGGATCTTGAATGTATAGTCCCCCAGGAACTCCATCCATCTACGCTGCCGCATATTCAGATCCTTCTGATCTATTAGATACTTTAGGCTCTTGTGATCGGTGTAGATATCAATCTTCACACCGTACAAATAGTGTCTCCACAGCTTCAAGGCAAAAATCACGGCCGCTAACTCCAAGTCATGGACCGGATAATTCCTCTCGTGCACTTTTAGCTGTCTCGAGCCATAAGCTATCACGCTTCCGTGCTGCAGTAGCACGCAACCCAAACCGATGCCCGAAGCATCGCTATATATCTCATAGCCTTCGGTTCCACATGGCGAACTCAGCACAGGCGCCGTGGTCAACCGACACTTCAATTCCTCAAAAGCTCGCGCGCACTCCTGCGTCCAAACGAACTTATGCTCCTTCCTCGTCAAAGTAGTGAGAGGTAGCGCTATCCGTGAGAAGTTCTCAATGAAGCGCCTATAATAACCGGCAAGCCCCAAAAAGCTCCGGACTTCTGCTACCGTAGCAAGCTCAGGCCACTCCCGTATCGCAACAATCTTCGCCGGATCCACCGCAATACCCTCTCCACTCACTATATGCCCGAGGAACGCCACTGAGGATAGCCAAAACTCGCACTTCGAGAACTTGGCATACAACTGATTTCTCCTTAGCATCTCCAACACCAAATGAAGATGCTTGAAGTGATCTTCCTCACATTGAGAGTACACCAAAATATCGTCGATAAAGACGATCACGAAATGGTCCAAGTACTCCCTGAACGTCCTGTTCATCAAATCCATGAATACTGACGGCGCATTTGTCAGCCCAAACGGCATGACCGTAAACTCATAATGCCCGTATCTCGTACTAAATGCTGTCTTCGGGATATCACTCTCCCTTATCCGCAGCTGATAGTACCCAGACTTGAGATCTAACATCGAGTACACCGTCGACCCGACTAACTGATCAAAGAGATCATCAATCCTAGAGATCGGGTACTTGTTCTTCTCAGTCAGCTTGTTTAGCTCCCGATAATCAATACACAACCTCAAGCTTCCGTCCTTCTTCTTAACAAAGAGGACCGGTGCGCTCCAAGGCGAAGAACTCGGGCGCACATACCCTTGCTCCAACAACTCTTGTAGTTGAACTTTCAGCTCCACCATTTCCTTAGGCGCTAGCCGATACGGAGATCGTGACACAGGCTTTGCACCTGGCACTAGCTCGATCGTAAAATCTATCTCCCGTTGAGGCGGGGCTCCAGGAAGATCTGCGGGGAACACATCAGGGTATTCCGATACCACTGAAATACAATCCAAAGCAGGCTTCGGCTTTGTAACCTCCACTAGTGTAAAGAACAGTTCTGCTCCAGCACGAACCGCCTTCACCACCTGAAGAGCAGACATCAACGTCTTGCTCGACCCCTATAAGCCCGTAAACGTCGTCTCACGACTCGCTCCCAGCTTAACTTCCTTGCTACCGCAATCTATATGGGCTTGCTGCTCCGAGAGCCAGTCCATGCCAAATATGACGTCGAACTCCACTAACGGAAGTAAAGACGCTCGCAGGTCGAACTCCTGCTCCCCAATACGAATCTTAACATCGCAGATCCTATCCGCTCGCATCGAACACCCATTGGGCAACAACACATCCAACTTATCCTTCGCCATCGAGGAAGGGACCCCGATGCGTAATATAAATCCTTCGGACAAGAAGGAGTGTGAAGCTCCCGTATCGAAGAGTGCTCGTGCCGGATTTTCACAAATCAATACAAATCCTAAACAAGTAGTGGTAAGGTAACATGTGCATAACAAGCATATAAAGGAAATTGACTTGCTATAAATTAAACCGTACCTGTCACCACATCAGCTTGTTTAATGGCCTCCTGTTGGCCAAGATTGTAGACCCTTGGTTGGGCCGGAGCATAATGGGATGCGGTCGACTCCACCGCCTTTCCCTTCTCTTCATAAGTGGCTCCCGGCCTCCTCTCGGACTTAGGACGTCCGCTCCAACAATCACGGGCAAAGTGCCCCATCTTTCCGCACGTAAAACACGCGCCCGGGGTCCGACTCGTAGTCGCCCCAGAAGCACCAGAAGGAGCTGGACCCGAAGTCCTATGCTTCTTGAAAGACCTCCGATAGCCGGACTTTGAAGTAGTCGGCACTCTGAACTCAGATTTCTTTTCACCCAAGCTTTTCTTCGCTTGCACGCTCTTCATGTCCTTCTCCAAGGACCAGACAGTATTGACCAAGGTTAAGAAACCCTGCGTCATCGGCCCCGACAGTAATAGTCTCAGCTCATCCCTCAAGCCTTCATAAAAATGATTAGTCTTGCGCTCCTCATCCATGATGGTGGAGCTAGCATAACGACTCAAACGCGTAAACTCGTGGAGATATTCATCCATGCTCCGCTCACCCTGCACCAACCTCAGGAACTCATTCTCCATTGAAATCCTCTGAGTAGAAGGGAGGTATCTTGCCAAGAATAATCTCGAGAACTCCTCCATCGAGACATCACAAAGTTGCCTACCTCTCAGTAAGTGCAGCTCCAAACCTTCCCACCACATCCTCGCTTCACCGTCCAGCAGGAACGTAGCGATGGTGGTCATTTGCCACTCCTCCGTCTCCGTCGCCATCATGACTCTCTTCACCCTAGAGAGCCAGTCTTCAGCCTGAGATGGGGTTCCCAACCCCGAGAATAACGGAGGGTTAAAGCTCATTACATGCTTCAACTGCCTCTCAGTTGCCCTCCTTGGCACTACCGGTTCCAAAACCACTTGCTCCACCCTCCTCGGCTCAGCCTCTCGCAGAGGTACTTGCTCCATCACAGGAGCGGGCTGCTGCGCTTGCCTTCCAGGCTGCGCATTTATCACGGCCAACACCGCTTCAGCCACCAAACGTATATTCTCAGCCTACAGAGGTGTTGCGGGAGCAACATCCGGTGCACTGCTAGCCTCAGAAACTCGGCGTTCTGATGGCCCAACACCACTTCTGGTCACCTATAGTGGTACAAAACACCGTTAAGCGACCACATAACATTGCAAACAGCAATTATAGGAACACGCAGGTTCCTCAAACACGAGTATTTTCATTCCTAAGTGGACATTCATGGGTTCTTTTACCATTATAACGATGACGCACACAATGTGCTCACCACCCCTTAAAAAGAATTCGCCCCGAATTCACTTTAAGCCCGACCAAAACCAGTAGTCTGATACCAAATTGTAACACCCCCTATCCGTCGCATAGTATATAGCAGTAGGTCCGACAGGGGCCCGACGCCATATACCACAGACAGACCGGGTGGTTACGTATGGAAACCATCCAACCAATCTCAACGTCCTACACAGAGCATTCTAGCGGAAGCAGTTTATATAAGTTGTAAACAAGAACCCAGCATTAGAGCACGAATGTCCACTAGTACATAATTAGGAATGTATACAAAAATACCCAAAATCGGCCTTAAGGCCTTACAGAATGTTTCACTTGAATAATATATGATTTACAAACCTCGGCACGCAGGCCGGTCATACATGAATAAAACAGAAAACATTTCCACTTGGGCCTTCGAGGGCCAGCTTTGCAAAAAGGGCTTTAGCCCGCTATTGACCGCTTGGTCCAGCCGCACCTGCAAGCAACAAACCACCGCACGGTGGCAAAACAAGGCAACGGTCAGCAATGCTGACCAATTTATAACGATCCCGCCCCCAACTCGGGGCGGCGATGCTCCTTCCCTGCATTTCATTAGCACAAGCGAGCAATGCATATAACCATAGCCATTTCATCACAGACGTTGGCTCATACGGCCACACGTCCCGTGCACTCAGGGCACATTCTCGGTGAACCGGTCGATGTCACGTCAATTAAAGCCATTAACATTCCGGACTCACCACCGCCACTTAGACGGCCAAACCTATGAGCAATTCGTCTTCCTGGCCTGGGTCACGACAATTTAAGCCATTGACCGCCGAAGACTCCCATCTATGCCAACGGCGAGTGCCACGTAACCTTAGGTCTCTCTAACCGAACGACATAAAGCGGGTACGGTTCCATCTAACCCGTGCTCACATCGCAACGACAATTTAAGCCATTTGCGCGGGTCAAACTTTCACTGAGTCTCATTCTACCGCAAGACACATAACCCAGTTATGTTCGAGTTGGCTCTCAGGCCACCAAGTTGGCAAGATCTCGTATCCGCCCAGTTTTCTGGGTGCACCTTTGGGTTAGTCCACAAGGCTCCCTGCTGCAATCTACCGCGTAGAAAACTCGAAAAACACCCAATAACACGGAGTCTTCTCCGGCCTTATGCAATGCAACATCACCGATCCAGACTAACATGTCCGGGTAGGCTTCACACAAAATGCCTACGTCCGTTCTCGCATACGGACTCTAAACAACGGGGACTTTACATATCTACCCGAAGGAACGCCTCCAACTCTCCGCAAACTCGCGAGAGCGGGCTTCCTATGCTAAGAAAAGGAGCGATTCATGCTCAAGACGTGGATCCGGAGTCGGCTTGCGATTCGGAGCTCCGAAGCTCCTCCAATGGCGGATCTAGCTCTTCTTCCTCCAAGGGCTCTCCTCTTTCTCCAAGGGTTTGGAGAGATGAAAAAGGTAAGAAAGTGATGGATTTTCTAAGTCAAACCCGGGTATATCCTCTCAGGAACCATCCCCAGCCGTTAGATCTTCAATCAAGGAAACGAACGGCTTTGATTCGGGGCTGAAATGCCCAATCTGGACCGAACACGGCCTGGCACACGCCCGTGTCTAGGGCCGTGTGCCGCATTCGCCGTCAAAATCGAATCTCCTGGACCCTCACACGGGTATCGAACACGCCCGTGTTCCAGCTGACACGGCCGTGTAGCCGGCCGTGTACCCCATGATTTTTCCCCCGTTTTCAACCCGAGCACTGCACGGGTCCTAGGACACGCCCGTGTCCTTTCCTGTGTCACCTTGACATGCTTGGACCCCAGGCCGTGTACACGGGACATTTCGTCGAGGGAAGATCGACGACTTGATGACACGGCCTTGGACACGCCCGTGTCCTAGGCCATGTTCCTTGTCTCGACGATCGTCGAGTGAATCTCGACGACTCGCCGGGACGATCGTCGACACGGGTCGACACGCCCTGCGACATGCCCGTGTCACAGGCCGTGTGCCCATTCTCGACGAATCGTCGAGTATAACTCGACGACTTCACGGCTAAGTGTCGACACGGGTCGACACGCCCTGCGACACGCCCGTTTCGCAGGCCGTGTGCCCATTCTCGACGAATCGTCGAGTATAACTCGACGACTTCGCGGCTAAGTGTCGACACACGCTTGACATGCCCTGGGACACGCCCGTGTCCCAGGCCGTGTGCCTTCTGCCAGAACCCAAACTGTCCCAAAACGTCCCCCTTTGCTCCTTTGAGTTTCGGGGCGTTACAATTGGTTTTTCTGTAATGAGTTTTTTTAGATGACTTTTCAGGTTATCATCAAATCAGGATGCACCCCTCGGACATCAAGGATGTCTCGTTCATCACGGGGGATGGATGCTATTGTTACAAGATGATGCCCTTCGGGCTAAAGAATGCAGTGGCGACCGACCAGAAAATGATGGACAAGGTCTTCAAAGAGCAGAAGTGGAGGAACCTAGAGGTGTACGTGGATGATCTTGTTGGGTACATTGGAATACATGTACCTGATTTGAAGAAGCCTCACCCTACTCAATGATATACATCAAAATGTATTTGATGTGTTTTGAGTTTAGTTGTGCAGGTTAAGTAATTTCAGGGAAAGCTGAAAAGTTTCTAAGTCCATGTGTCGACACCCAGAAGAAAAATGTCGACACTTAAGAAGGCTTGTGTCGACATCCAGAGAAGCAGTGTCGACACTTGGAGTAATTGTGTTGACACTAGCGATGCAGAGTCGACACCTGAAGGAAAGTGTCGACACATACAGGTTGTGTCGACACACAATGAAGAAATGTCCAGAGAAGCTGTGTCGACACTTAGAAGCAGTGTCGACACCCAGAGGAACTTGTCGACATCAAAAGTGTCGACATTTGGAGGCTGTGTCGACACTCAGCAAAAGTCTCAACACATGAAGAAAGTGTCGACACTAGGAGGCTGTGTCGACACTCAGCAAACTTCAACAGAGATTAAGTACAAGTGTCGACATAATGAAGAATGTGTCGACACACAGCAAAAGTCTAAACACATGAAGAAAGTGTCGACAGTAGGAGGCTGTGTCGACACTCAGCAAATTTCAACAAATTCTAAGTACAAGTGTCGACACAAAGGAGATGTGTCGACACTCAGCCAAAGTCTCAACACAAGAAGAATGTGTCGACACAAGGAGCTGTGTCAACACTCAGCAAAAGTATCAACACAGAAGGCATGTATCGACACCAAGAAGATGTGTCGACACTCAGCAAGTATCAACACAGAAGGCATGTGTCGACACTAAGAAAATGTGTCGACACTCAGCAAGTATCAACACAAGAAGATGTGTCGACATAAAGGAGTTGTGTCGACACTTATAATAAATCAGCTAAGTATCAAATAAGAAGGACTTGTGTCGACACACAGGATCAGTGTTGACACATGTTGAAGAAACAGTGTCGAGAAGCAGATTCTACAACACAAGGAGTTGTGTCGACATCATGAAGGCTAGTGTCGACACTTAGTCTACTTGTGTCGACACTTAGTCTATCAGTGTCGACACTTAAAGACTGACTGTCTCGACACTTTCAGACAGTTACAGAAAATTCAAGAAGTGACTGGATGAGTTGACAACTGTCATTCCAGCCGGTCTACTGCAACTGTCAGAGCTATCAAAAAGTTGTTAGGAACCGGATCAGCCGGTCACCATGAAGAAAGTCTATATAAAGGCTTATACCTTCAACAGATGACAAGAGTTGGAAATCAACAAAGTGAAGAACAATACTAGAAGAAGACCTTCAAGTGAAGATCTAAGAAGTTGGAGAGAGAGAGAGCTCCTTCTAGGAAGATAGCTGTTGAACCAGGCTGTGAAGAAACATTTCAGATTGAAATCTGATTCTTAAGTTAGCAGTGATTGAAGATCAGCTGCATAGAGACTCAACCCTACTGTGTTCTAAATTCAAGAAGCTTTGAAGGAAGGCAAGGGAGGTTGATCTCAGCAAAGTTCTTCCAAGAACTCATCAAGAAACCAGACAACTCTTCTCTCTTATTCTGAGTTGTGGTTATATATATTGTAATTTTAATTTCTTGTTGGATCCTAAGGGATCTGAGTTGTAAGCCTGAAATTATAAAGGCTGAGTGGTAGGGCTTGTGTGCCTGAGTGTAGGAGATACTTTTCTCTGAGTGTAGGCCTTGTAGAAGGCTGAGTGTAGGTCTTTGTGAAGACTGAGTGGTAGGGTTGTGTGCCTGAGTTGTAGGAGTGGGATCACTCTGAGCTGTAGGAACCTATTTGGGGTTCTGAGTGTAAGATCTGAGGATCTGAGGAATAGTGGAGATGTTGGGCCGAATCTAGTACACTACTAGATAGGCGAAGGGGGAAAGTGGATGTACCCAGACCTTGGGGAACCACTATAAAACTGTGTGTACTCTGTGTGTGTGATTGATTCTGTGTATGTTGTGTTAAAGTTCTGTGAATTCTGTGATTAATTCTGCCTAAAAGTTTAAAAAGATAAGGTCACCTATTCACCCCCCTCTAGGTGATTAGGTACAATTTCTTTCAAGTGGTATCAGAGGGAGGTTACTCAAAAAGGACATAACTGTCTGAGTAAAAGATCCTGTTGGCAGATTCAGTATAATCAAGAAAATCAAGAAAATGGGTTCTACAGAGAATCATAAAGAACTAGGATCCATGAAATTTCCAATCTGCAGAAAGGAGATTTTTGGCATTTGGAAGGAAAGGGTTAGACTATTTATGGAGGCCTCTGACCCTAGAATCTATATCATAGTCAAAAAGGGTCATATGTGCCAATGAAAGTATCAGTTCTGGATGCAAACCAGAAAACTCCAAAAGACTATTCTGAAATGACTAAGGATGAAATAATTCTGGCCACCATAGACAAGAGGGCTCAGAATATTATAGTAAGTGCAATAGATGATGCCACATTCCAGAACTTAATTCACTGTAAAACATCAAAGGAAATGTGGGACACACTGATAGTGTACATGGAGGGCTCTGAAGAAGTTAGACAGGACAGAAAGTCTTTATTAAATCAGGAGTATGAAAGTTTCAGACAAGACAGGTCTGATAGTATAACAGAATGCTACAAGAAATTCTATAGGATAGTCAATGAATTGATGTCCTATGGAAGAGAATTCAGCAATTATGAGCTGAATGATAAGTTCTTGAGATCCCTAACTAAAGACTGGGATACCAAGATTTGTGTCATAAGGGAAATGGCTAAATTAGCAGACATTCCTCCTCCAATATTGTTT
Organism: Platanthera guangdongensis; assembly: GCA_039583875.1. Lineage (NCBI taxonomy): Eukaryota > Viridiplantae > Streptophyta > Magnoliopsida > Asparagales > Orchidaceae > Platanthera > Platanthera guangdongensis. Next base: position 87,968,961 of record CM077149.1, read on the forward strand.
GGAAAACTGTTATCATATGAGATGCAGTTAATGGTAAGGAAGGAGGAGGAGAAGACTTCCAGAGTTGAGCACAAAGAAAGAGCTGTGGCTTTCAAGACAGAAGCCACCAAAAAATATAAAAGTAAGTCTCCATCTCCACCTCCAAAAGTTACTGAGACTGAGACAGATGAGTCAGAAAGCAAGAATTCTGAAAGCAGTGAGAGTGATGAGGATTTTGCAGCTTTCACTAGACATTTTCAGAAGTTTCTTAAGAAAAAACAGTGGAGGTCTAAGCGGTCCACTTCACAGAAGTCATCAAAGTATGACAGGAGAAAGCCCAAGACAAGTAAAACTACATCTTCAAAGATAGTCTGTTATTGTTGTAACAAACAGGGACATGTTGTTGCTGACTGTCCAGAGAAGAGGAAAGAGTCAACTGATAAGAAGAAGACTCAGATCAAGGGCAAAAAGGAAAGGTCCTTTGTTGCTAAAAAGAATAAAAGTCTGTCTGATATGTCATCTTCAGAAACTGATTCAGAAGCTGAAGCTTACATTGGACTGTTTGCTGAAGAAGAGAAGATGAGTTCATACAGTTAATGAACTCTATATATGAGCATGAGGACAATCAGTGCCAGGGACTGATGGCCTTATCAGAAGGAGACAAAATCCAGGATCAGCCTGTACTTAGTCAGGTACAAAATTGTTCTGCTGATTCAATTTCTAGTACTGAGTCAGATTCAGATATATCATCATCAAGTGATGAGAGTGGATCTGAATCTGAAGGAGACATTCATCAATTAATTGATGAATATAGAGTAGTGTTGCAAGCTTTGAAGAAAAGCAAATCCTTGACCAAGAGTTAGGCTAAGGAGATTGCTAATCTCAAAGTGGCTGCAACAGATTTTGATAAGTTGATTGATCAGAAATTAAATGAAATAGCCAGACTGAAGCACATAACTGTTATTCATATGGGGACTATAACATTTAAATATGATCAAATCAGAAATCTGGAGATTAGTCTTCAGAAGGAGAGAGATATAGTAGCAAGGTTTTCTAAACCAAAGTCTGTTCTACCTTTGATAGATGAGTTCATTTCTCAAAAGGGTAAAACTGGATTGGGGTTTATTAAACCTGCCAGGACTGTACAATCCAAGTCTAAGGGCAAAGCCCCAGTACTCAACAAGAAACCTGCTGTAGGTAAAACAGCCAGGGTTGTACCTAAGCAAAGGTACAACAGATTTGAGTGCTGGTGTTGTGGCAAGATAGGCCACTTTGCTATAGACTGTTGGCACAATTCAAGTGCCAAGGTGAGTAGCAATCTGTTTGCTAGAAAAGCTACAGGTAGTTTTGTTAAGATTCAGACTAACTTGCACCAAGTACCCAAGAAGTTTTTGGGTTCTAAGGTTAAGTAATCTATTTTGCAGGTGAGTCCAAGTGGCCATACCCCAATATGGTACTTGGACAGTGGATGTTCCAGACATATGACTGGAACTAGGGGATTGCTGAAGGACTATACACCAATCAAGGATGGTCCTAAAGTCACCTTTGGTGGTTCTGAAAAAGGAATCATCAAAGGCTTTGGTAACATTTATAGCAACCTTATTACAATTACTCAAGTGACTTATGTTAAAGGTTTGAAACACAACCTCATTAGTATAAGTCAGCTGAGTGATTTAGGATATGACATCTCATTTGTCAAAGATGGTTGTCATATCAGGAGGTCAAATGATCAAAAGATCATTCTGACAGGTTATAGGAAGAGAAATATCTATTGTCTAGACATTATGTGTGAGAACAATGGTTCTCCTGTGTGTCTTATAGCTGATGAGAAAGTCTCTCATTGTGTCAAATAGCACAAGAGGCTAGCCCATATTAACTACAAGATAATTGTCCAACTCTATAGTAAAGAGTTAGTGAGGAATGGTCTTCAGGTTAAGTGTATTAAAGATGGGATATGCTCAGCTTATCAAAAGAGCAAGCAGACTAGATCCACCTTTAATAGCATTGAGAACAAAGATGTTGTGAGGTGCTTATACCTCTTGCATATGGATCTCTTTGGTCCTATGCCAGTTCACAGCCTAGGTAGGAAGGTCTACACATTTGTGGTTGTAGATGACTACTCAAGGTTTTCCTGGGTGTTCTTCCTTAGACAGAAATCTGAAACTCCTAGTATCTTTTATAGTTTTATCAAACAAATTCAGAATGAGTTAGACAGTACAGTGGTCAAAATAAGAAGTGACCATGGTACTGAATTCCAGTCTGATAGTATGACAAAGCTATGTGAAGAGTTTGAGATATTTCAGGAATTTTCTTCACCAAGAACACCTCAGCAAAATGGCATTGCTGAAAGGAAAAATAGAACCTTGATTGAGGCTGGTAGAACCCTATTAAGTGACACATCTCTCCCAGAATATTTCTGGGCTGAGTCAGTAAATACTGCATGCCATGTGATTTATAGGGCTACTATCACCAAAAGCCATAATAAGACCCACTATGAGATTGTGAAAGGCAGAAAACCAAATCTATCCTATTTCAGGATCTTTGGTTGTAAATGCTATATACTTAACAATGGTAAGTCTTACTTAACCAAGTTTGCTGCCAAATCCCAAGAGGGGATCTTTGTTGGGTACAACAACAATAGTAAGTCTTATAGGGTCTACAACTTGACTACCCAAGTTGTAGAAGAGTAAGTACATGTAGTGTTTGATGAAGCTAGACTCATTAACAATGAATTGTCTAGAAGTATTTGCAGCTCCACAGGTGTAACTAAGAAGATGGACAAGCTTACTATTGAAGAAGGATCTACTGCAAGCCAGCATGTGGATGATAGTGGCTGCTGTCTCAGGGGGAGTACTAGATGCACCTGATGTAGAAGAAGACCAAGGTAGTGCAGCAAGTTGAAGAAGCTGAAGGAGTACAACCTGATGACAGGCTGCCTCCAGCTAATAGACATCTAAAAGATCATCCAGCCAATCAAATTATTGGTGATCTCAGACAAGGGGTACAAACAAGGAGCAAAAATCTAAGTTCAGTACTCTACTCCAGTTTTCTATCCCAAGTAGAGCCAAAGAAATTTGAAGAAGCCATCCTAGACCCTCATTGGATTGAGGCAATGCAAGAGGAGCTGAACCAGTTCAAAAGATGCAATGTCTGGGAGCTAGTTCCTAAAACAAAAGACCACAACATTATTGGGACTAAGTGGATCTTTAGGAACAAGATGGATGAACATGGAGTTATTATAAAGAACAAAGCAAGACTGGTTGCAAAAGGTTATAGGCAGGAAGAAGGTATTGACGTTGATCAAACCTTTGCTCCAGTAGCCAGACTAGAAGCTATAAGGATGTTCCTGGCCTATGCAACCTATCAAGGGTTTAAAGTATACCAAATGGATGTTAAGTCAGCCTTTCTGAATGGAAATCTGAAGGAAGAAGTCTATATGGAACAGCCATCAGGTTTTGTTGATTCAACTAAATCTAATTATGTTTATAGACTTAAGAAGGCTTTGTATGGGTTAAAACAAGCCCCTAGGGCTTGGTATGAAACCCTGTCTAGTTTCCTCATTGAGAATAAGTTCACAAGGGGGAAAATAGACAAGACTCTATTCCTTAGGGAATCTAGAGGCAAGATCATTCTAGTCCAAATATATGTAGATGACATCATATTTGGGTCTACTGAAAGTAGTCTTTGCAAAAAGTTTGCAAAACTTATGCAAGGACAATATGAAATGAGCAGTATGGGGGAACTTAAGTTCTTCTTGGGTCTCCAAGTTAGATAGACTGAGAATGGTTTATCCATATGCCAGTCTAAGTTCACCCTATAGTTGATAAGGAAGTATGGTATGGAATCATCCAGTACCATGAAAACTCCTATGGGGTCAAGTATGTCTCTTAGTAAAGATGATGCAGGAAAACCTGTAGATGAGACTTTGTATAGAGGGATAGTTGGCTCCCTATTGTATTTGACTGCTAGTAGACCAGATATCATGTATGCTACATGTGTCTGTGTTAGGTACCAAGCTTGCCCTAAAGAATCTCATTTGACAGCAGTCAAAAGAATTCTGAGATATCTTAAGGGCACTCCTTATCTAGGCCTTTGGTACCCTAGGAATGGAGACTTTGAACTGACAGGTTATTCAGATGCAGATTTTGCAGGCTGCAAGGAAGATAGGAAAAGTACAGCAGGTACCTGTCAATTCCTAGGTGGAAGGCTGATGTCATGGAGTAGCAAGAAACAAACAAGTGTGGCTATCTCCACACCAGAATCAGAGTATGTTGCTGCAGGAAGTTGCTGTGCTCAACTTCTTTGGATACAACATCAATTAGAAGATTATGGTATTCAAGTAAGTAGAATACCTCTATTTTGTGATTCTACTAGTGCTATTTCTATTGCAAACAATCCTGTCTCCCATAGTAGGACTAAGCACATAGAAATAAAATACCATTTTCTAATAGAACATGTGGAAAAAGGAGATATTTCACTAGAGTATGTTAATACAGATGATCAGCTAGCTGACATGTATACTAAGCCTTTAGATGAAACCAAATTCAATAAATTTAAAATTGAATTAGGGATGATAAACTTAGAATAAGTTTTCAAAATTGGCTAAGTAAAAAGGTGTCGACACGCAGAGTTATCTGTGTCGACACATAGAAGTGGTGTCGACATTTCAGAGAAATGGTGTCAACACATCTAGGAAGTCTGTGTCGACACTTCAGAGAATTAGTGTCGACACATGCAGTGTAGGTGTCGACACATCCAAGGTGGTGTCGACACTTAGGATATACTCAACATTAGTCTGGTAAAGTCTCGACTAAGTGTCGAGCTAAGCGGTGTCGACACATAAACAAGTGTCGACACATATATTCTGTCGACTATACTTGTGTCGACACATAGTTTTCGAGACATTATAAGTGAGTGTCGACACTTTTCAACTGTGTCGACACAATTTAAGTATTTTGATGCGCCCTTTCATCTTCGATTCTAGAAAGATATAAGTAGGTTTTCGCCATTGTCTGTCGACACGCTCACCAAAGTTTCGAGACCAAACTTGTGTGTCGACATCTCTCTTCTCAAAATTCAAATTTCTTCAAACCCTAATGGCGCCCAAGCTAGAAGAGAATGTGAATGAAGGATATGAACTCGTGCGGCACGCATTTGATGACGCGGAAACCCGATATCAAAGGCGTGATAACCCTAATAGCTGAGAATGGGTTAGAATTTCTTGTTTCAGAACCGATCAAGATCTGGAAGAAGGAGGTCCTGGAGTTTCTGAATGCAGCAATAATAGATGAATCAGGACTCAAGATTAAGTCAAGAGTTCATGGGGCAAAGGTGAAGGTCTCTCCTAAGAGTCTGAGGAAGGTACTTCAGCTACCAAGGACAAAGAAAGAGGAAGATGTTTCTGCTTCTAAGACTAGAGAAGCATTGACATGGTGTGGTTTGGACTCAAACCTGAAGATAGGATCTGTATTCAACAGAAAAGGAATGAACATGCAAGGCAAGTTTCTATCTGAGATTGTGGGCAAGGTCATACTGAGCAAGACTGGAGGGCATGACAGAATATCAGCTCATATGTTTAGTCTAATGACAAGAATTATCTTCAAACTAGAGACTGATTGGTCTGCAGTTGTGTTTGAGAAGATAAAAAAGAGTATGAAGAAGCCCAATTTGGGTAGAATTCTGAGTCTTTACCTCGCTGGAAGTATTCCAGATGTAATGAACCAAGCTGCAGGTTCAAAGATTAACCACATGAGGAAGATGGATATGAGAATCTTATCTAGGTGGGATAGAGTGTTGACCAAAGAGATGCTATCTCCAGCAAAGAAAACACCCCAGAAAAAGAAGAAGAAGACAGCTCATGTGGCTCAAGAATCCACAAGCAGCTCTGAAGAGCAAGTTGTTTTTACTCCAGATGAAGAAGAAACTGGAAATGTTGGACAATCTCCAGCTAGACAAGAAGGTGCCCCAAGGCAGGGGGAGCTACCACAAGCTAGCCCAATTCACCAGGATTCAATCCAGGGGGAGCCTCTACTTGTGGAAGAGCCAACTCCACTTGAGAGTGAACAAGCTACCCAAACCATACTAGAGGTAATCACTGAAATTAGTCACTTAGATTTCACTATTGAGATTGATGTTTTGTCTGATTCATTACCTCATGATAATCAGCAAACACAGACACATATCCAACCCCAAGATGTTGTCATGGAGGACACTTCTGTTGCTGATCAAGTGGTTGATGATATAAGAGATACTCCACCCCATCCTCAACAGGAATTTACTTTAGAAGAACTGTTCCCTGACCTTCTTCAAACTGACTTTGAGAGAGAAAAAGCTGTTGCTGAGGGGGAGAAAGTAATTATTGAGGGGGAGCATGTGGAGATTGAAGAAGAAACTGCAGGCAAAGAGACTGAGAAGACAAAGGATACTGTGCAAGTTCCTAGGACTTACAAGGACTTACCTTCAAGCCCTAAGGACAGGGTTGATATAGCTAGCACATCTGCTTCTGAAGATGAAGAGGCTGCAAGAGCCAAGAAGAGGCAATTTCAAGTCTTCAAGAGGAGGAGCCAGACATATAAAAAAGGCACTGCAAACAATTGCACCACAGCCTGCCCCATCTACTGACTACAGTTCACTGATGGTAGCATTGCAGGTAAAGATGGATGAGCAAAGGCAAGCTATAGAAAAGTATATAGATGAAGGGCATAAGTCATTGCAATTTGATCTGGCCCAAGACATCAAGTCAATCAGATTTGAAATTAATCTGAACAAGAAAGAAATGACTGACTACTTCCATAAGGGAGGAAATGCAGTAGTCTATCTGGCCACTCATCAGGAGAAGATCAAAACACAAGTGGATGATATTACAGTAAAGCAAGGCTATGTCCTGGAGAACCAGCTGAGAATGAATGATAATTTAACAGCTTCTCATAATGACATAGTCACAGAAATGAAAAATATAGCTTCTGGTCAGACTACAACCATGACTACAGCCAAGGCAGAATTTGATAAAGCCTTACAAGAAGGTATCACTGCTGTTACTTCTGCACTTCAGGATTCCCAGAAGTTAATAACTGAAAAGATTCAAAGGTTGAAACCTTTCTACAAAGATGGAGTCAATTACCTAAATGCACAGATAAGATTTCAGAAAGATAATCTGAGGGATCACATTGAAAGAGAAGTCATAAAGGGGGAGAGGGTGTTAGTTAATGCAGGCTCTGATCATGCAAAGTGTTTTCAAATTACATCAGAGCCACCCTTGGATATCCTCCATTATGTGATGATGATAATGTTGCAGAGTCTGGAATTAATCCTGCATATCTTGGAGGGGAGCAAGCTGAAGTGGCTCAAGTAATATACCCTCCACCAGACTTTGATATGATACATCAAGATATACAGACAATGTATAGCCCTCCTGAGGGAAATCAGAATTTCATCATTGAGAGAATAGTTCAGCCAGTGCCAGAGGCAATACTGAAAGAACAAGAGGCTTTGCTGAAGGAACAAGAGACTTAATTGTCTAAGAAAAGATTCAGAGAGCAAGCTGAACTTAGGCCTGATTTTGAACAATGGAGCCCCACTTCCAGGAATATCATCTTGACTTCATGGAAGGCTACTAAAGATAATATCCAGAATAGAGGCAAGTAGTATTCTGAACTGGAGTGGAGGAAGCATGAGAACAGGCAAGAGACCATTGTGCAATATAGAAGAAAGGCTAAGATGGGAAAGCTACCTCCTACTGCCCAGGAGCCTAGCAAGTACTTTCCAAAGCCTTATCATTACTTTGAAAGGCAAAAGATCAAAGCTGAAGAATTGAAAAAGAAGGATCTTAAAGGGAAGAAGCCTGCTGCTACTGAAGATGCTGAAGCCCCAGTCCAAGCAAAGATACAATCAGGAAAGGGCATTGTGATCAAGGAGCCTGAGCAGCAATAGGATAGAATTTTTCTTAAGTTTACTATGTATAATCAGTTGTATTCAACTTTCTGTAAACTTTTGAATAATGAAAATGTTGAAGTTGTTAGAACAATGTGATATATGTTAAATCTATTACATTACTGTTATGAGATATTTGTGTATACATGTTTTGTTTATACATGTTTATGTACTTACCCTGTTATATAATCCTATTTTACATCATACTGTAAATTTGTTATTTATGGCGTATATCATTGACTAAGGGTTATGACTTCTCCAAATAGGGGGAGATTGTTGGGTACATTGGAATACATGTACCTGATTTGAAGAAGCCTCACCCTACTCAATGATATACATCAAAATGTATTTGATGTGTTTTGAGTTTAGTTGTGCAGGTTAAGTATTTGCATGGAAAGCTGAAAAGTTTCTAAGTCCATGTGTCGACACCCAAAAGAAAAGTGTCGACACTTAAGAAGGCTTGTGTCGACATCCAGAGAAGCAGTGTCGACACTTGGAGTAATTGTGTCGACACTAGGGATGCAGAGTCGACACCTGAAGGAAAGTGTCGACACATACAGGTTGTGTCGACACACAATGAAGAAATGTCCAGAGAAGCTGTGTCGACACTTAAAAGCAGTGTCGACACCCAGAGGAACTTTGTCGACATCAAAAGTGTCGACACTTGGAGGCTGTGTCGACACTCAGCAAAAGTCTCAACACATGAAGAAAGTGTCGACACTAGGAGGCTGTGTCGACACTCAGCAAACTTCAACAGAGATTAAGTACAAGTGTCGACATAATGAAGAATGTGTCGACACACAGCAAAATTCTCAACACATGAATAAAGTGTCGACACTAGGAGGCTGTGTCGACACTCAGCAAATTTCAACAAATTCTAAGTACAAGTGTCGACACAAAGGAGATGTGTCGACACTCAGCCAAAGTCTCAACACAAGAAGAATGTGTCGACACAAGGAGCTGTGTCGACACTCAGCAAAAGTATCAACACAGAAGGCATGTGTCGACACCAAGAAGATGTGTCGACACTCAGCAAGTATCAACACAGAAGGCATGTGTCGACACTAAGAAAATGTGTCGACACTCAGCAAGTATCAACACAAGAAGATGTGTCGACACAAAGGAGTTGTGTCGACACTTACAAGAAATCAGCTAAGTATCAAAGAAGAAGGACTTGTGTCGACACACAGGATCAGTGTCGACACATGTTGAAGAAGCAGTGTCGAGAAGCAGATTCTACAACACAAGGTGTTGTGTCGACACCATGAAGGCTAGTGTCGACACTTAGTCTACTTGTGTCGACACTTAGTCTATCAGTGTCGACACTTAAAGACTGACTGTCTCGACACTTTCAGACAGTTACAGAAAATTCAAGAAGTGACTGGATGACTTGACAGCTGCCATTCCAGCCGGTCTACTGCAACTGTCAGAGCTGTCAGAAAGTTGTTAGTAACCGGATCAGCCGGTCACCATGAAGAAAGTCTATATAAAGGCTTATCTCTTCAACAGATGACAAGAGTTGAAAATCAACAAAGTGAAGAACAATACAACTAGAAGAAGACCTTCAAGTGAAGATCTAAGAAGTTGGAGAGAGAGCTCCTTCTAAGAAGACAGCTGTTGAACCAGGTTGTGAAGAAAAGTTTCAGATTGAATTCTGATTCTTAAGTTAGCAGTGATTGAAGATTAGCTGCATAGAGACTCAACCCTACTGTGTTCTAAATTCAAGAAGCTTTGAAGGAAGCCAAGGGAGATTGATCTCAGCAAAGTTCTTCCAAGAACTCATCAAGAAACCAGACAACTCTTCTCTCTTATTCTGAGTTGTGGTTATATACATTGTAATTTTAATTTCTTGTAGAATCCTAAGGGATCTGAGTTGTAAGCCTGAAATTATAAAGGCTGAGTGGTAGGGCATGTGTGCCTGAGTGTAGAAGATACTTTTCTCTGAGTGTAGGCCTTGTTGAAGGCTGCGTGTAGGTCTTTGTGAAGACTGAGTGGTAGGGTTGTGTGCCTGAGTTGTAGGAGTGGGATCACTCTGAGCTGTAGGAACCTATTTGGGGTTCTGAGTGTAAGATCTGAGGATCTGAGGAATAGTGGAGAAGTTGGGCTGAATCTAGTACACTACTAGATAGGCGAAGGGGGAAAGTGGATGTACCTAGACCTTGGGGAACCACTATAAAACTGTGTGTACTCTGTGTGTGTGATTGATTCTGTGTATGCTGTGTTAAAGTTCTGTGAATTCTGTGATTAATTCTGCCTAAAAGTTTAAAAAGATAAGGTCACCTATTCACCCCCCCACCTCTAGGTGATTAGGTACAATTTCTTTCAGATCTCATGATCAAGAGTCAGGATGTAGACTCACACCTCCAGGACCTAGAGGAGACCTTCACCACCCTGCGTAAGTACAAGATGCATTTGAACCCCCTGAAGTGTGTCATCGGGGCTAGCAGGGGGAAGTTATTGGGGCACCTCCTCACCCCTACGGGGGTCGAGCCGAACCAGGACAAGGTCAAGGCTATCATGGAGCTAGGGTCGCCACGAAACACCAAGGAGGTGCAGCGCCTGACAGGGAAACTGGCAGGGCTGAGTAGGTTCCTCTCCCGGGCTGGGGAAAAGTGCTCCCCCTTCTTGAAAACACTAACGGGCTGTCAAAGGTTCGAATGGACCAAGGAGTGCGAGGAGGCATTCTAGGCCCTCAAGATGCAGTTGACCAAGGTTCCGCTACTCCAATGGCCCAAGGAGGGGGAGGATCTATTTTTGTATCTCGGGGTCGGGGCAGAGGCCCTGAGCTCCGTCCTAGTTCGGGAAGAGTGGAAGAAGCAGCTCCCTATTTATTACGTGAGCCGGGTCCTGAGAAAGGCCGAGCTCTGGTATCCAATTTTGGAGAAACTAGCCTTCACCCTGATCATCTTAGCCCGAAGGCTGTGACCCTATTTCCACGCACACTCAATCTGAGTGGTCACTGACCATCCCCTCCACGACATCTTTGAGGGGGGGGGGGGGGCGTGGAGCATTCTGACAGGCTGGCCAAGTGGTCGGTGGAGTTGAGTAAGTTCGACGTCTCCTTCATCCCCCGCCTCTCGATCAAAGCTCAAGTGATGACCGACTTCTTGGCCGATTATGTGGTCGAGGTGGCGGAGGAAGAGCTCACTCGTCCGACTACTTGGATGGTGAAGGTGGATGGCGCCTCAGGGAGGCATTCCCTAAGAGTGGGGGTGATCTTGGAGAGTCCCCAGTGAACTAGAATTGAGCAGACGGTGGTAGTGCACTTCCCCATCACCAACAATCAGGCCGAGTATGAGGCCGTGATAGCGAGACTACGCTTGGCCAGGGAGCTGGGGGTTTTAGACGTGGAGGTCCTCACTGACTCCATGGTAGTAGCTTCCTAGATCAACGGGGAGTTCGAGGCGAGAGAGCCTACCCTACGATTATATTTGTCCAAGGTAAAGGGGGTCATTGTCACGTTCCAAACCTTTTCCATCCAGCACGTGCCCCGGGAGGAGAATGAGCAGGTCGATCAGCTCGCGAAGCATGGTCCTCGGGTGGGGGGTACCATCACCAACCTATTCCGCCCTTTCATAGAAGAGGGGGAGCTTATGGAGATAGATCAACGGACTTCATGGATGGATCCGGTCACAACCTTCCTCTCCACGGGAGAGTACCCGGAGGGGGCAGATAAGAAGAAGCTCAGGCATAAGTCGACGTACTACCTCCTCCAGGATGGGCAGCTGTACAGGAAGACTCTCTCGAGGATGTTGGCTCATTGCGTGGCCGAGGGGGAGGTACAAAGAATCTTGGAGGAAGTCCACTCTGGAGAGTGTGGGAGCCACTCCGGGAGTCGGACCCTGGAAGGGAGAATTGTCAGGCAAGGGTACTTCTGGCACACCCTGGGCCGCGATGCAACGGAATTCACAAGGAGATGCCACAAATGCCAGCTGTTTGCCCCCCTCCAGCTACAGCCGGCTCAACGAATCAAAAGTATCACATCCCCCTGGCCCTTTGCCATTTGGGGAATGGATTTGGTTGGACGATTCCCCCAGGCCAGTGGACAGAGAAGGTTCCTGCTAGTAATGATCGATTACTTCTACAAGTGGTTGGAAGTGAAGGCGCTGTCCAAGGTGACCTCCCAGGTTATCAGAAACTTTGTGTAAGGGGAGATCATCTGCCACCATGGGCTGCCCCAGGCCATTGTCACGGACAACGGGCCCCACTTTGCCAGCAGCTTGGAATCGACCTCAGGTTCGCCTCAGTCCATCACCCTAGGATCAACGGGTAGGTGGAGGCCGTGAACAAGATCATTGTCAACCTCCTGAAAAAGAAGGTGGAAAATCTGAAGGGGAGCTGGGTGGAGCAACTTCCCACGGTTCTCTGGGCCCTGAGAACCACCCCCAACACAGCTACAGGAGGGACTCCCTTCAGGCTCTCCCATTGGTGCGAGGCAGTGCTCCCCGTGGAATTTGAAGTTCAGACACCTCGAGTCATTGCGGCCGGGGAAGGCAGGGAAGAATGGCAGGCTGAGAACGAGGAGGAGCTGAGGCTCTCCCTTGACATGGTGGAAGAACTGCGGGACCTTTCTGCCATCCGGCAGGAAGCGGTAAAGAGGATGGCCAAGTACTTTGACAAGCACGTCAGAGTCAAGAAATTCATGGAGGGGGACTTGATGCTGAAGAAGGTGGATGCAGCAGGGAGGTCGGCAACCGTGAGGAAGATCAACCCCAGCTGGGAAGGTCCATTTATTATAAAAGAAGCTTTAAGATGGGGGGGGGGGTATCGACTCCAAAATATGGAGGGCGAGACCCTGAGTCTCACTGGAGTGGTGACGACTTAAAACGCTTTTTCCCTTGAAACATGTAAGCGGTGCTTTGTTTTTTAATGAAAGTTTTGTAACACGCCAATGCCGCCACGATGAGTTTGCATGAAGAAGCGAAGTGCATTTGGACCCCGAGTAGATCCCGCTGTCAGGCTCTCACCTAGCTGATAGGGCTGGAAGTCACTCGGTTTCATCCTTAGACCTCGAGCAGATCCCGCTTCCAGGCTCTCACCTAGCTGGCAGGGCTGGAAGTCACTCGACGGCGTTAGCCTTGGAACCCAAGCAGATCCTGCTATCAGGCTCTCACCTAGCTGACATGGCTGAAAGTCACTCGGTGTCATCCTTAGAACTCGAGCAGATCCCGCTGCCAGGATCTCACCTAGCTGGCAGGGCTGGAAGTCACTCGATGGCGTTAGCCTTGGACCCCGAGCAGATCCCGCTGTTACGCTCTCACCTAGCTGACAGGGCTGGAATTCACTCGGTGTCATCCTTAGACCTCGAGCAGATCCCGCTGACAGGCTCTAACCTAGCTGGCAGGGCTGGAAGTCACTCGATGACATTAGCCTTGGACCCCAAGCAGATCCCGCTGTCAGGCTCTCACCTAGCTGATAGGGCTGGAATTCACTCGGTGTCATCCTTAGACCTCGAGCAGATCCCGCTGCCAGGCTCTCACCTAGCTGGCAGGGCTGGAAGTCACTCGACGGCATTAGCCTTGGACCCCGAGCAGATCCCGCTGTCAGGCTCTCACCTAGCTGACAGGACTGGAAGTCACTCGGTGTTATCCTTAGACCTCGAGCAGATCCCGCTGCCAGGCTCTCACCTAGCTGGCAGGGCTGGAAGTCATTCGATGGCATTAGCCTTGGACCCCGAGCAGATCCCGCTGTCATTCTTTCACCTATATTACAGGGCTGGAAGTCACTCAGTGTCATCTTTAGACCTCGAGCAGATCCCGCTGTCAGGCTCTCATCTAGCTGGTAGGGCTAGAAGTCACTCGATGGTGTTAGCCTTGGACCCCGAGCAGATCCCGCTATCAGGCCCTCACCGAGCTGACAGGGCTGGAAGTCACTCGGTATCATCCTTAAACCTCGAGCAGATCCCGCTGCCAGGCTCTCACCTAGCTGGTAGGGCTGGAAGTCACTCGAGGGCGTTGGTCTTGGACCCCGAGCAAATCTCACTGCCAGGCTCTCACCTAGCTGGTAAGGCTGTATGTCACTCATTGGGGAAAGACGTCGACTACTCGCCAGCTAACGGGGAGGTATTGATGCACAAAGCAGTGTCAGAAGTCGGGGAACCGGGTGTCCAAATGAGGAGTAGTTGGAGTCGCGAAGCTAACCAAAAAGGCGAAAAGAACATAAGCCTCATTCCGAGAGGGTCGGCCTGCAAGAAATCTGATGGCTCAGGCGAGCGACGAACCGGCCCGCCTCTCCTGGTGAGCGAGTAGTCACCTCAGCGAGACCGGGCTGCAAGGGCAGGTCGCCGCTAGTGAGACAACCGATTGGGTCCCCGATGACTCCTAAGACAAATCTGTAGGCGTGCGACCTCATCGACATAACGCAAGATGAACGACTGTGAGTGTGGAAAGGGGGACTTTACATCGCACAATAACAACAAACATACATATAACGCGAGTGAAGAAACATTTGTAAGAGCAGGAATAGACAAAAATCACAAAGTCATGGCACCGCTCGCGCTTACATCTCAAACAACCAAAAATATACAGATATGCATATAACAGGCGAGACGCAGGGGCGAGGGCGACGCGAGATCCTGGGCGGGAAGTCCTAGAGGTGCTGGTAGGACTTATACCTAGGGTCCGACACGGGAAGGAACAACGCCGACACCACCTCTCTCGCCGAGAGTCCCACGTCCTCGCTCTTGAGGAGGTCCACATGCCGCAGCATCTGCATTATATACTTCGCGGCGCTGGCGGTGTTCTTCGGCATCAACACCTCCAACTCGTAGTCAGAGTGATGTTCAAGCGGGAAGCTGCTATTGGCTGGCGGAGGGGCCGCAGCGGCAGCCTCCAGCTCGCGCACCCGCGCCTCCAGTGCCAGCTTGTCCTGGCCGAGGGTGGCGATCTCGGCACCCATCCGGCTGGCCGTCGCCGCATCCTGCGAAAAGGAAGAAGGTTGGAAGGTTGATTCGCGAAAGGAAACGACAACTAGAAGTAAGCGCGTACCACCCCTCCCAAATACTGAGCGAGGGTCTCCTCGGCCGCGTTGGCCCGCTTCCTCTGGAGATCCGCCTCCTCCTGAGCAAGTTTGCGGGCCTCCTCCTTCTCGTCCGCCAACTTCTTAAGAGAAGTGGCGTTCCGCTCCAGCTGGGTGCAGCGCCACCCAACCATATGGGCCAGCTCCAGGCTGCGTAGTTGGGCACGCGCACTTTCGTGCACCAGCACTCACGTCGCCTCCTTGTCATAAATGGTGGCGTCCTCTCGCGAGTAAAGGCCAAACGAGAAGTTATAGGACTCCCCGCCGATAGTGTCCTGCTCCAACCAACTCGGCAGGTGGGTCGAAACCACCGCGCGATTTGACTCTTTGTCCCATAACAGAAGCGGGACGCCAAGCTCGTCCAGGTATTTCTCATCGTAGCCGAAATTGTGGTACCCTCTCGGCACCGGCTTCGCGGCAGCATGCGCCCCGTCCGGCAGCCCAGAAGTGCCCGCCACCTCGCCGGGGGTTTCGCTGGTCGAAGCGACCAAGGGGGCGGGACCCTCGGCCGATTGATCCGCCGGGGCCTTGACTTTTCTTTGGCCCATGGCGGGTTACTGCCTCGCAGTGTAACACCCCGAAGTCAAGAGGATCATTTTGAGCAAAATCGGGTTCAGGCATGGGTGACACGGCCTGGGACACGGGCGTGTCCCAGGGCATGTCAGTTGACACGGCCTGCGACACGGGCGTGTCGCAGGGCGTGTCGAGGTTGTGTCGACGATTGGACTTGGTGTCGACGATTTTCGCTCGACATCGTCGAGAGGGGCACACGGCCCAGGACACGGCCGTGTCGGATGCCGTGTCGAATGCTCGACGAGTGTTACGCGACGATCGTCGAGTATCGAGTTCCAGTGAGGACACGGCCTGTGACACGGGCGTGTCACAGGGCGTGTCAGTGGGCGTCAAATTCAGCTCGACGTCTCGGGTTAGGGCGTGTTTGCGGGACACGGGTGTGTCCTGGTGCACACGGCCATGAACACGGGCGTGTGCCAAGCCGTGTGCCAGGCCGTGTGAAGTCTCGGGTTGATTTGGGATTATTTCTGTTGAGGTACACGGCCTCAGACACGGGCGTGTCTGAGGGCGTGTCGGGTACACGGCCGTGACACGGGCGTGTCACACGGGCGTGTACTGGTTGGATTGAGTCGGTTGTCTGCCGCTTAGGGGGACACGGCCTGTGACACGGGCGTGTCACAGGGCGTGTCAGGCCGTGTTCAGGGTTTTCTGGCCAGATCTGAGCCGTTTGTTTCCCTCTCCCTGGATCCAGTGGCTGGGCTTTGTCCAGGTGTTGGAAAGGCCGAGAATTTGAAGATAAATCCAATTATCTTCTTCTCCTTCTTCTTCTTCATTTCCATTCCAAGGGAGAAAGAAGAAAGGCCTAAGGGAGAGAGAAGGGAGGAGTCTTCCAGCTGTTGTAGGAGCTGCGGAGTGCGGAACGAAGATCCGAGAGCGGATTCGTGAAGGCAGAGCCGAGGCGGTGATTTCCATCCGGCTACTTCATGGCGCCGAAGCGATCTTCAAGGGTAACGATCTCCTTCTTGGACATCGAAGTCCTTTCTCTATACATGTGCTTGGAATCCTCCACCAAGAGGTGGATCGCGGAAGTGATTCCTTTGTTGAGTCTGCATCTAGAGCCGGAATTATGAAGTACGGCATAGGCATGCTGTGTGAAGCCCATCTGGACCGGTAGTCTGGATTGGTGATGTTCATGGGTAAACCGGAGAAGACTCCGTGACTTTGATGATGTGCAAAATGGATTTTTGTTGTGATGAATGTATGGATGTACTGCTTGTGAGGAGGCTTTGGTGAAGCTCCTGGTTATGAGATGATCAATTGGTAGCACGCCTGGGGAGCTCGTGATAAACCCGGCCTGTTACACCACTAGGGTGGGTTGATCTAGTTAAGGAAGGGATCGATGGGCGGCAATGCTAGGGGAGCCGAGTTAAACCCGGGTTGCTGCACCACATGGTGTGGGTCGATCGGATTAGGAGGGGGATCGATGGGTAGACAATGCCTGGGGAGCTTAGATAAACCCGGCTTGCTACACCACGGAGTGTGGGTCGGTCTGCTCTGTTTGTGATGCTGTGAGGATGGACCTCTGAGTGGCTTGGGCGGGATGTCGCCAGCCTGCGAGCTGGTGGACTAGGGCCGGTCAACCAACAAGTTAAAACCTCGAGAGACAGCGGTGTACGACGGTGGATTCCGGTACGCCAAGAAGGTGCCCTGAGTGCACGGAGCGTTGGTGGACTCCAGCGTTTGTGATGTGGTGTGTTTGTTAGATAGTGGCATAAAGAGAATGATCCTATGATATGATTTGGTGATGTTTGCTGATGCTTGATGAAAAAGGAAGCACTGTATACAGGGAAGGAACCACTGCCCCGGGTAGGGGGTAGGGTCGTTATAATGGGTCAGCAATGCTGACCGTTACTTTGTTTTCTGTGTTGGCTTGGATGATGACTTGCAGGTGCTGCGGTTTGGAAAGAATAAGTGGATTGGCTAGCCTGGTGTTCTTAGTCCTTGAAGGCTATGTGAAGAATCATGGTTGGATTTCATGTGTGGCCGGCCTGCGTGCCAATGTACGAACTTATTGCTATGTAAAGAGGAACTTGTAAGGCCATAAGGCCAGGGTGTGTGAGTTGTATACATTCCTGGTGTTGTTCTATATAAATGTGGTATTTATATGTGGGTGGACATTCTGGTTTGAGTTCATGTTAACAAGAAAAATGCTGCGCTAGAATGAAATGAGTTAAGGACACGCATAGATTTTGATTTCCACACGTGATTCCTTCGCTTGTCTGTGCTATATGGCATGGGGCCCCGGCCGGACCCACTGTTATATGTCATGTGACAGGTGGGGGCGTTACAAAGTGGTATCAAAGCGAGGTTGAGATTGTTTGGGAGGAGAGAACATAAATGAACTCATGAATGTCCACTAGGAATGTATGTCATGCACATGATGTGCGTGAGGGTGTAGGCAATGTACCAGTACCGTTATGATTTGGAAGAATTTAATGGTGTTCTGTACATTGATAGGTGGCGAGGGATGGAGCTGGGCCGTCTGAGCCCCAGCGGTCGGATGAAAGTGCAGCACCCGTGGAAGCGTCGATGCCTCCCTCGGCAGAGGCTATACGGGTGGTAGCGGAGACGGTGCTTGCAGTGTTACAAGCACAACCAACTGGACAGGCAAGACCTGGTGGAAGGCAAGAGCATGCTGCCGAGATGGTGGAAGTGCAAGCAAGTGACGATGCCTTGTCACGTTTTATGCACTTTCACCCACCTACGTTTGGTGGAGCGCTTTCACCAACGCAGGCAGAAGATTGGTTGGCAAGAGTAAAAAGGATCCTAACCGCAATCAGGACGGTTGAAGAATAGAAAGTGATGTTGGCCACTTTTCTGTTGGAAGGAGATGCGAGATTGTGGTGGGATGAGATTGAAGTGCACCACTTGGCAGGGCGAGGTTTAACGGAGATTTCAATGGAGGAATTCTCCCAAATATTTTTAGCCAAGTATGTGCCAGTGTCGCAGAGGATTGCGATGGAAAATGAGTTTCTCCGCTTGGTGCAGGGTGAGCGAGATATTGATACCTACCTGCATGAATTTACAAGATTGGGGAGATATGCGGGATCGACCTTTGCGGAGGAAGCGCGAAAGACAAATCGGTTTTATGGCGGATTGCGGGACGAATTGCGGTTAGCACTTCCGAGTTCGGTGAGCCAAGGGTTTCAGGCGTTGGTTGATACAGCTCGTGCGTTGGAGAAGGATATGAAGCGAGTATAGGAGAATAAGAAACTGGCAAGGGAAAAGTCTGAGTTGAAAGAATCGGAGTTTCGACGACAAGAGAAGAAAAGATTTAGGCCGGTGGACGTAGCTCCGTCGACTGTTTCTTCGGGGGCGACGTATGGACCAGGACGTGTGGATACACGTATATGTTATAAATGTGGGCAGCAAGGACACATAGCAAAATTCTGTTGGAATGTCCCTCCAGGGAGTGAGAAAAAGACAGGTGCGTCATATGAAGAAAAAGGGAAAGCAGTGGCCGAATCATCTGCACCCCGGACGCAACCTCGCTTGCATGCGATGGAAGTGCAAGAGCCGCAAAGCTCAGTTGGTGAAATTCAGCCTCGAGCGGTTCATTTATCATTCAATCGCGAATTTCAAAATCGGGAGGCTGAGAGGAAGTGAACTGATGTGAAGCATGTCGATGTTATGCATGTTTTGTAAACTATGTTTTGATGAATCATAGCTGATGTACAACACTTTTGGCTGATGTAAATGATGTTGATACTTGTGATTGTGCCGAAATCAATCAATTCTGTCGTTTTGTTTGAGGTCTTATGTGGTTGAATGTGCACAAGTGGAAGCTAGGGATGTTTGTTGTGTTGTCTGTTTGTTAGTGTGTGCGAAGGCTTGCGGTGTAAGCTTTGAGAATGTTGTGACTAATTGGCTGTGTGGAGTCAAATTTCGAGGACGAAATTATTTGAAGGGGGGGAGGATTGTAACACCCCGAAGTCAAGAGGATCATTTTGAGCAAAATCGGGTTCAGGCATGGGTGACACGGCCTGGGACACGGGCGTGTCCCAGGGCGTGTCAGTTGACACGGCCTGCGACATGGGCGTGTCGCAGGGCGTGTCGAGGTTGTGTCGACGATTGGACTTGGTGTCGACGATTTTCGCTCGACATCGTCGAGAGGGGGCACACGGCCCAGGACACGGCCGTGTCGGATGCCGTGTCGAATGCTCGACGAGTGTTACGCGACGATCGTCGAGTATCGAGTTCCAGTGAGGACACGGCCTGTGACACGGGCGTGTCACAGGGCGTGTCAGTGGGCGTCAAATTCAGCTCGACGTCTCGGGTTAGGGCGTGTTTGCGGGACACGGGTGTGTCCTGGTGCACACGGCCATGAACACGGGCGTGTGCCAAGCCGTGTGCCAGGCCGTGTGAAGTCTCGGGTTGATTTGGGATTATTTCTGTTGAGGTACACGGCCTCAGACACGGGCGTGTCTGAGGGCGTGTCGGGTACACGGCCGTGACACGGGCGTGTCACACGGGCGTGTACTGGTTGGATTGAGTCGGTTGTCTGCCGCTTAGGGGGACACGGCCTGTGACACGGGCGTGTCACAGGGCGTGTCAGGCCGTGTTCAGGGTTTTCTGGCCAGATCTGAGCCATTTGTTTCCCTCTTCCTGGATCCAGTGGCTGGGCTTTGTCCAGGTGTTGGGAAGGCCGAGAATTTGAAGATAAATCCAATTATCTTCTTCTCCTTCTTCTTCTTCATTTCCATTCCAAGGGAGAAAGAAGAAAGGCCTAAGGGAGAGAGAAGGGAGGAGTCTTCCAGCTGCTGTAGGAGCTGCGGAGTGCGGAACGAAGATCCGAGAGCGGATTCGTGAAGGCAGAGCCGAGGCGGTGATTTCCATCCGGCTACTTCATGGCGCCGAAGCGATCTTCAAGGGTAACGATCTCCTTCTTGGACATCGAAGTCCTTTCTCTATACATGTGCTTGGAATCCTCCACCAAGAGGTGGATCGCGGAAGTGATTCCTTTGTTGAGTCTGCATCTAGAGCCGGAATTATGAAGTACGGCGTAGGCATGCTGTGTGAAGCCCATCTGGACCGGTAGTCTGGATTGGTGATGTTCATGGGTAAACCGGAGAAGACTCCGTGACTTTGATGATGTGCAAAATGGATTTTTGTTGTGATGAATGTATGGATGTACTGCTTGTGAGGAGGCTTTGGTGAAGCTCCTGGTTATGAGATGATCAATTGGTAGCACGCCTGGGGAGCTCGTGATAAACCCGGCCTGTTACACCACTAGGGTGGGTTGATCTAGTTAAGGAAGGGATCGATGGGCGGCAATGCTAGGGGAGCCGAGTTAAACCCGGGTTGCTGCACCACATGGTGTGGGTCGATCGGATTAGGAGGGGGATCGATGGGTAGACAATGCCTGGGGAGCTTAGATAAACCCGGCTTGCTACACCACGGAGTGTGGGTCGGTCTGCTCTGTTTGTGATGCTGTGAGGATGGACCTCTGAGTGGCTTGGGCGGGATGTCGCCAGCCTGCGAGCTGGTGGACTAGGGCCGGTCAACCAACAAGTTAAAACCTCGAGAGACAGCGGTGTACGACGGTGGATTCCGGTACGCCAAGAAGGTGCCCTGAGTGCACGGAGCGTTGGTGGACTCCAGCATTTGTGATGTGGTGTGTTTGTTAGATAGTGGCATAAAGAGAATGATCCTATGATATGATTTGGTGATGTTTGCTGATGCTTGATGAAAAAGGAAGCACTGTATACAGGGAAGGAACCACTGCCCCGGGTAGGGGGTAGGGTCGTTATAATGGGTCAGCAATGCTGACCGTTACTTTGTTTTCTGTGTTAGCTTGGATGATGACTTGCAGGTGCTGCGGTTTGGAAAGAATAAGTGGATTGGCTAGCCTGGTGTTCTTAGTCCTTGAAGGCTATGTGAAGAATCGTGGTTGGATTTCATGTGTGGCCGGCCTGCGTGCCGATGTACGAACTTATTGCTATGTAAAGAGGAACTTGTAAGGCCATAAGGCCAGGGTGTGTGAGTTGTATACATTCCTGGTGTTGTTCTATATAAATGTGGTATTTATATGTGGGTGGACATTCTGGTTTGAGTTCATGTTAACAAGAAAAATGCTGCGCTAGAATGAAATGAGTTAAGGACACGCATAGATTTTGATTTCCACACGTGATTCCTTCGCTTGTCTGTGCTATATGGCGTGGGGCCCCGGCCGGACCCACTGTTATATGTCATGTGACAGGTGGGGGCGTTACACACAGTCTTCGCCTTCTTGGGCGGGGGAGTAGGCTGTTCGTAGCCCGACCGCTTCTTAGCAGGGACCGCCGGGACGTCGCGCTGAGCGGCGTCAGCGACTTGAGCTCGGGCGAGGATGTTGGAGGCGACCCTGACACTCTAGTAGGGGGGCTGAAGGGGAACGTCCCGCTCGCCTGCCAAGGAGAGAAAGGGTGAAGCTAGAGTACAAAACAGCGAGGAAGGGTAATGGCGAGTGGCTAACCACCCCCAGGCGGGACAACAACAAGGTTATCTAGGTTACGGCGCAAGTACGCGACCTCGAAGTTCTTCCTGGCAAAGAACCCCCACAGGTGGCTTCATGGCCCCCCATGCTGGGCGGGCGGTAACTCGCCTCGCTGAGCTGCACCGGCGAGAAAGGGACATTGCTGTAGTCCCCCTTGATGAACAAGAACTTCTTGAGCCAGTTGTGGCTCTTATTGACGGTCTCCCGCACCTTGAGGTGGGCGCTGGAGAAATAGGCGGTCCCGTCCCGGTTCGTGTGGAAGGAGAACAATTTGCGGAAAACCGCGAGACTGAACTCGACCCACTCCTCCCGCAAAAAGCAGGCGAACCCTACCATGACAGCCACAGAGTTCGGGGTCATCTGGCCTATGACGACCCCGAAGTACTTCAACATTTGACGAACCTCCGACCACAGAGAAAGCCGAAGACCCACCTCAAAGTGAGCCAGTGGAATGGCGAGCTCATCCCTGGAGAGATCGTTGATCTTCACCCCTTCCCCGGGCCGTCTCGACGAGAATCCGGGCGGGACGTGATCGCCGAGAGCATCTAAGTACTTGCGCTTAGAGATAGCGGCGTGGGGGAAGTCATGCTCCGAGAATGTCCAGGCACATTTACTTCGCCCGTCCGCGTCGCCGCTGCCGCCACCCATTCCACGGAACGATCGCCGAGTGAGCGAGAAAGCCTCAGAAGGGGGGCGCGTGAGCCGTGCTCCGCAAAGAACATAAGAGGAGAAAATGCTTAAAAGCGATGGAAGGACAAGAACCGACAAGGCCTATTTATAGAGAGAAAAAGAGCGGGAAATTTTCCGCCAAGGGGAAAAGTGCGTATAACAAAAATCAGGCCTAACGGTTCGACTTCCCGACCCGCAACCACACTGCCGAGACCGTTCAACAGCGGGTCTCTCCCGCCCGCATCCGCACGAAAAGCGGGCGGGCGAGCTGCGGCCCGAAGACGCCCAGGACTGTAAGCGAGCCAGGGAGACTCTCAGCCGGCGAGCCCCTTGGCCTGCTCCCACTAAGATCAGGTTGGCAGGTTGGGCGAGTCCAACCTATGGCCCCGCACTCGCCCGAGAGGGCGGCGAGCAGAGGACGCGAGTGCATTCGTGCCCACCTCATAGAGAATCAAGCAGCAACACGATAAAAATGACATACACCAGAAATCATAAACCAGACTCGTAGACGAGCGAGAAAAGTCGCAAATAGTTACAGACATTGAATAAGTTTTTAAAGTAATAGTAACACCCCTGAAGCTAGTCGACTCGAAGCACAGACGCGACCTGACCCAGCGATAGTCTGCGAACAAAGGGGAAGAGAGGGTGGATCAGTACTGGATCCACTTCCACCTGCCCCGCCGTTGCATTCTGGTTCGCGGCGGCACGCGAGGATAGTGGTAATCTCGTATCGCCACCAACTCCTGTTGGGCCAGGACAACTTGTTCCATGACACTGTTTAGACGCTCCTCGGCCCGCGTAATATGCACGCCAGGTGAGGTGACCTCACCATCTTCTGCTGCAGGCAAAGCTCCCTCAAAAGCCGCGAGCCGAGACTCAGTTTTGGCCTTGTCTCGGTCGACTCTCTTGACGATCTCCTGAAGCAACAGAGTATGTTTCTGGAACAGCCACGTCACCTGCCTCTTCATCCCCACCGCATCAGCCGGGTCGCCCAGGTAATCCAAAACACCCTCCACGTCAGGCGGAGGCGAATACCCTTCGCTCATCTCAGTTTCAGAGGAGATCGCGTTGTAGCCTGCAATGAAGAGATTCAGAGGGGACGGACGAGAACAAAACAAGAGCCATGTACGAGCTTACCAGGGGTTGGCACGCCGTCCATACCAGTGGAAGGACGGGAAGAAACCGGCCGACCCTGAAAGGGTTCTCCGTTGAAGACTGCAAGAGATTTCCCTAATCCGGGGGGAACTGGCGAACGAGGGGTATTCTGGGGTGGACGGCCCAGACCCGAGGGGCTAGCGATCCTCTCAGACGAAAAGGGAGGGGAGCGATCCTCCCCCCATCACCCTCATCTTCATGCGGCAGTACCTACGAGATAAAAGGTCAGAAATGAAGCAACAAGTCAGGAAGGAGGATCACATACCTCGGGAGCGACCTCGGTGCCAGCCGCCGAGCTGAAGCCCGGGAAGTTATTCGTCGGGGACCGCCTAACAATCCTTCCTTTTACCGGCCTAAAGAGAGGCCCGGGAGACCCATGTGCCAACCAAGGGGCGGCCTCGAGGGCCTCCTCCCGAGTCTTCTGGCCCGGGGCTGCCAGATGGGCTCTCACCTCCTCGCTGACTGACATAGAGAAGCTGCAGTCCGCTTGAAAAGATGAGATGAGGTAGGGATTCACCCTTGGGCTCAGTGGTATTTATAGCCGAGTAGTGGGACCCACCAGAAGATTCCATACCATCTCAGCATAGCACTTGCCGAATACGCGGGTTGGATGATTCTTTTTGAGCTTGATCAAGCTCAAAAAGAGGGGGGATTGTGTACAACCCCGTGTTCGTCGTGTAACGCCCCGAAACTCTAAAGAGCGACGGGGGACGTTTTGGGCCAGTTTTGGGCTCTAGCAGGGGGCACACGGCCTGGGACACGTTCGTGTCCCAGGGCGTGTTAGGCTTGTGTCGACACTCAGCCGGCGAAGTCGACATTTTGCTCTCGTCATTGTGTTGAGACAGGGCACACGGGCGTGTCTCAGGGCGTGTCGAGCCCGTGTCGACACTCAGCCCGCGAAGTCGACATTTTGCGCTCGACGAAGTGTCGAGACATGGCACACGGCCTGCAACACTGGCATGTCGCAGGGCGTGTCGACCCGTGTCGACACTCATCCCGGGGAGTCGACGAATTTTGCTCGACGATGTGTCGAGACAAGGCACACAGCCTAGGACACGGGCGTGTCCAAGGCCGTGTCGTGAGGTCGACGAACTTCGCTCGACGAAGTGTCGAGTGTCGAGATCGTGAACACGGCCTGGAGCCCAGGCGTGTTCGAGTGGACACGGGTTAGGACATGGGCGTGTCCTAGAACCCGTGTAGTTCTCGGGTCATTTTCGGGATAAATCGATGGGGGTACACGGCCGGCCACACAGCCATGTCAGTTGGAACACGGGCGTGTCAGGTCGAACACGGGCGTGTTCGATGCCCGTGTGTTGTTCCAGGCCCGTCAATTTTGACGGTGAATGAGGGACACGGCCCTGGACACGGGCGTGTGCCAGGCCGTGTTCGGTCCAGATTGTACTTTTTAGTCCCGAATCAAGGCCGTTCGTTTCTTTATTTTGGGATCCGACGGTTGGGGGTTGTTCCTACTGGGATATACCCGGGATTGGGCCTTCGAAACCCTCACTTTTACTTGAGTGGTTATATTTCTAAATCTTAGAGAGAGAGGAGAGCCAAGGAATGAAGAAGAAGCTAGATTCGGCCATTGGAGGAGCTTCAAAGCTCCAAATCTCGAGCCGTCTCCGGATCCACGGAGGCGAAGAGAGTGCGGTGATTTTCATCCGCTTACTTTTCCATGGCGCCAAAGAAGAACGCTAGGGTAACGATTCTCTTCTTGAGCATGTGAAACTCTCCTTCTTTGCATAGGAAGCCCGCTCTCGCGAGTTTGCGGTGAGTTGGAGGCGTTCCTTCGAGTAGATATGTAAAGTCCCCGTTGTGTAGAGTCCATAAGCGAGAACGGACATAGGCATGATTGTGAAGCCTACCCAGACATGTTGGTCTGGATCGGTGATGTTGCATTGCATAAATGCCGGAGAAGACTCCGTGCGATTGTTTGTTTTCAGGTTTTCTACGTGGTAGATTGCAATAGGGAGCCTTGGGGATTAACCCAAAGGTGCACCCGGAAAACTGGGCGGATGCGTGATCTTACCAACTTGGAGGCCTGAGAGCCAACTTGAACATAACCGAGTTATGTGAATTGTGTGACGAAAATGGGACTCGGGATAAGTTTGACCTGCACATATGACTTAAATTGTCGTTGCGATGTGAGCACGGGTTAGATGGAACCGTACCCATTTCTATGTCGTTCGGTTAGAACCATTGGCATAAATGAGAGTCTTTGGCGGTCTATGGCTTAAATTGTCGTGACCCATGCCGGGAAGACAAATTGCTCATAAGTTTGGCCGTCAAAGTGGCGGTGGCGAGTCCGGAATGTCTATGGCTTTAATTGACGTGACATCGACCGGTTCACCGAGAATGTGCCCTGAGAGCACGTTGCGTGTGGCCGTGTGAGCCAACGTATGTGATGAAATGAATATTGATATATTGCTCGCTTATGCTAATGAAATGCAAGGAAGGAGCATCGCCGCCCCGAGCTGGGGGCGGGATCGTTATAATTTGGCCAGCATTGCGGACCGTTGCCTTGTTTTGCCACCATGTGGTGGTTTGTTTCTTGCAGGTGCTGCTGGACCAAGCGGTAAATAGCGGGCTAAAGTCCAATTTGCGAAGCCGGCCCTCGAAGGCCTAATTGGAGTGTTTACTGCTTTTATTCATGTATGACCGGCCTGCATGCCGTGGTTTGTAAAACATGTAATATGAAGTGAACAATTTTGTAAGGCCTTAAGGCCTGTACTTGTGTATGTACAACATTCCTATTTTGGTATTAGTGGACATTCATGCTTTAGTGCTGGGTTCTTTATTGCAACTTATATAATCTGATTCCGCTAGAATGCTCTGTGTAGGGCGTTATGATTGGTTGGATGGTTTCCATGAGTAACCACCCGGTCTGTCTGTGGTATATGGCGTCGGGCCCCGGCCGGACCTACTGCTATATGCTATGCGACGGATAGGGGGTGTTATAATTTGGTATCAGACTACTAGTTTTGGTCGGGCTTAATATGAATTCGTGGCCGAATTCTTTTTAAGGGGTGGTGAGCACATATGTGTACGTCATCGTTATAACAGTAAAAGAACCCATGAATGTCCACTTAGGAATGAAATACACGTGTTTGAGGAACCTGTATGTTAAAATAATTGCTGTTTGCAATTTTATTTGGTCGCTTGACGGTGTTTTGTACCACTATAGGTGACTAGAAGTGGTGCTGGGCCGTCGGAACGTCGAGTTTCTGAGGCTAGCAGTGCACCTAATGCGCAACCTGCAAGGCAAACGCAGCAGCCCGCTCCTGCGATGGAGCAGGTACCGCTGCAAGAGGCTGAGCCGAGGAGAGTGGATCATGTGGTAGTCGAGCCAGTGGTGCCAAGGAGGGCAACCGAGAGACAGCTTAAGCATGTCATAAGATTTAGTCCTCCGGTATTCTCGGGGTTGGGAACCCCATCTCAAGCTGAGAACTGGCTCTCCAGGGTGAAGAGAGTCATGACAGCAATAAAGACGGAGGAGTGGCAAATGACCACCATCGCTACGTTCCTTCTGGACGGTGAAGCGAGAATGTGGTGGGAAGAATTGGAGCTGCACCTATTGAGAGGTAGGCAACTTGTTGATGTCTCGATGGAGGAGTTCTCGAGAACGAGTTCCTGAAGTTGGTTCAGGGTGAGAAGAGCATGGATGAATATCTCCACGAGTTTACTCGTTTGAGTCGATATGCTAGCTCCACCATCGCGGATGAGGAGCGCAAGACAAATCGATTCTGCGAAGGCTTGAGAGATGAGTTGAGGTTACTACTCTCGGGGCCGATGACGCAGGGTTTCTTAACCTTGGTCAACACGGCCCGGTCCTTGGAGAAGGATATGAAGAACGTACAAGCAAAGAAATTCTTGGGTGACAAGAAGTCTGAATTCAAAGTGCCGACTACTTCAAAGTCTAGCTATCGAAGGTCCTTCAAGAAGCATAGGACTTCGGTTCCAGCTCCTTCTGGTGCTACTGGGGCGACTATGAGTCGGACCCCGGGCGCGTGTTTTACTTGTGGAAAGTCGGGGCACTTTGCCCGTGATTGCTGGAGCGGACGTCCCAAGTCCGAAAGAAAGCCGGGAGCTACTTACGAAGAGAAGGGAAAGGCGGTGGAGTCGACAGCGTCCCACTATGCTCCGGCCCAACCAAGGGTGTATAATCTTGGCCAACAGGATGCCATTAAACAGGCGGATGTGGTGAAAGGTACGGTTTAATTTATAGCAAGTTAATTTCTTTCAATACTTGTTATGCACATGTTACCTTACCACTGCTTGTTTAAGATTTGTTTTGATTTGTGAAAATCCGGAAAGAGCACTCTTCGATACGGGAGCTTCACACTCCTTCTTGTTCGAAGGATTTATATCACGCATCGGAGTCCCTTCTTCGATGGCGAAGGATAAGTTGGATGTGTTGTTGCCTAATGGGTGTTCGATGCACGCGGATAGGATCTGCGATGTTAAGATTCGTATTGGGAATCAGGAGTTCGATCTGCAGGCGTCTTTACTTCCGTTGGTGGAGTTCGACGTTATATTTGGCATGAACTGGCTCTCGGAGCAGCAGGCCTATATTGACTGTGGTCGTAAGGAAGTCAAGCTGGGAGCAAGTCGTGAAACGACTTTTACGGGCTTAAAGGGGTCGAGCAAGACGTTGATGTCTGCTCTTCAGGTGGTGAAGGCGGTTCGTGCTGGTGCAGAACTGTTCTTTACACTAGTGGAGGTTGCGAAGCCGAAGCCCGCGTTGGATTGTATTTCAGTGGTATCGGAATACCCTGATGTGTTCCCCGCAGATCTTCCTGGAGCCCTGCCTCAATGGGAGATAGATTTTACGATTGAGCTAGTGCCAGGTGCAAAGCCTGTGTCACGATCTCCTTATCGACTAGCGCCTAAGGAAATGGCGGAGCTGAAAGTTCAACTGCAACAGTTGTTGGAGCAAGGGTATGTGCGCCCAAGTTCTTCGCCTTGGAGCGCACCGGTCCTCTTTGTTAAGAAGTAGGACAGAAGCTTGAGGCTATGTATTGATTATCGGGAGCTCAACAAGTTGACGGAGAAGAACAAGTATCCGATCCACCAGATTGATGATCTTTTTGATCAGTTGGTCGGGTCGACGGTGTACTCGAAGTTGGATCTCAAGTCTGGGTACTATCAGCTGCGAATAAGGGAGAGTGATATCCCGAAGACAGCATTTAGTACGAGATACGAGCATTATGAGTTTACAGTCATGCCATTTTGGCTGACTAATACGCCGTCAGTGTTCATGGATTTGATGAACAAGACCTTCAGGGAGTACTTGGACCATTTTGTGATCGTCTTCATCGACGATATTTTGGTGTACTCGCAAAGTGAGGAAGATCACTTCAAGCATCTTCATTTGGTTTTGGAGATGCTAAGGAGGAATCAACTGTATGCCAAGTTCTTGAAGTGCGAGTTTTGATTGTCCTCAGTGGCGTTCCTCGGTCATATAGTGAGTGGAGAGAGTATTGCTATGGATCCGGCGAAGATTGTTGCGATACGGGAGTGGCCTGAGCTTGCTACGGTAGCGGAAGTCCGGAGCTTTCTGGGGCTTGCCGGCTATTATAGGCGCTTCGTAGAGAACTTCTCGTGGATAGCGTTACCTCTCACTACTTTGACGAGGAAGGAGCAGAAGTTCGTTTGTACGCCGGAGTGCGCGCGAGCTTTCGAGGAGTTGAAGTGTCGGTTGACCACGGCGCCTGTGCTGAGTTCGCCATGTGGGACCGAAGGCTATGAGATTTATAGCGATGCTTCGGGCAGCGGTTTGGGTTGCGTGCTACTGCAACACGGAAGTGTAATAGCTTATGGCTCGAGACAGCTAAAAGTGCACGAGAGGAATTATCCGGTCCATGACTTGGAGCTAGCGGCCGTGATTTTTGCCTTGAAGCTGTGGAGACACTATTTGTACGGTGTGAAGATTGATATCTACACCGAGTACAAGAGCTTGAAGTATCTGATTGATCAGAAGGATCTGAATATGCGTCAGGGTAGATGGATGGAGTTCTTGGGAGACTATACATTCAAGATCCACTACGTGCCTGGTAAAGGGAATGCGGTTGCGGACGCGTTGAGTCGCCGAGCCCCAGCTCAAGCCAATTGGCTATGTTGCATGATGAGCGGTTGGTGCGGGAGTTGGAGACGTTGGAGATTGTTTGTGTGGATAGGCAATCAAGTGCTGAAGCAGTTCTGAATTGGACTAAAGTCCAATATGACCTGGCTGATCAGATTCGGCAGGCTTTGGATATGGATGTCCACATGAAGCAGTTCATGGTAGAGGCTCTGGATGGGTCAAATTCCCAATTCGTTGTGGAGGACGAATTGCTTTGGAAAGACGGTCGTCTGTGCGTCCCAAGTGTGGGTAATTTGCGGGTGGAATTGTTGTACGAGGCACACCATACCAAGTACTCGATTCACCCGTGGAGAACGAAGATGTACCGCGATGTGAAGAAACTGTTTTGGTGGCCGGGTTTGAAGAAAGATGTGGCGCTCTACGTGGCGAAGTGCCAAACTTGCGCCTTAGTGAAGGCGGAATGCCAAAAGCCGGGAGGATTTCTTAAGTCCTTGCCTATTCCGGAGTGGAAATTAGACGACATCTCTATGGACTTTCTGCACGGTTTGCCAAGGTTGCAAAAGGGGAACGACGCCATTTGGGTGGTCGTGGATTGGTTGACGAAGGTGTCGCATTTTATTCCGCATAGGAAGGATGATCCAGTGGAGAAGTTGGCAAAACTGTATATGGATAATATAGTATGGCTTCACGGTGTGCCCCGCAGCATCGTGAGTGACTGAGATGGGCGGTTCACGTCCAATGATTGGAGGCTAGTGCAACAAATGTTGGGGACAAAGTTGAAATTCAGCACAGCCTTCCATCCGGAAACGGATGGGCAGACCGAGAGGGTCAATAGAACCATGGAAGACATGCTCCGCATGTGTGTCTTGGATTTTGGAAAGCAATGGGAAGACCATCTTTATTTGGTGGAGTTCGCGTACAACAATAGCTACCAAGCGAGTATTCAAATGGCGCCCTTCGAGGCCCTATATGGTAAAAAATGTCGCACGCCGTTGTCTTGGCTAGAAACGGGTGAGTCAAAGTTGTATAAGCGTTTAGAAGTGGAGGATGCTACTTCTTTGGTGAGAACCATTCGGGAGAGGTTGCTTATCGCTCAGGACCGACAAGCAAAGTACTATAATGTCAAGCACAGGAACGTGGAGTTCGCTGTGGGCGACTATGTGTACTTAAAGATCAAGCCGTTCAAGGGTGTCTCGCGGGTCCGACGATTGAAAAAGCTAAGCCTGAGGTACCTTGGGCCGTTTGAGGTTCTGGAGCGAGTTGGTGAAGCGGCCTATCAGTTGAAGCTTTCAGTGGAGCTTGGTGGATTACATGATGTATTCCATATTTCGTTGCTTCGGAAGGCGGTGCAAGAGCCTACGCAGGTGATCGCGGTTGATCAAGTGCCGGTGGATAGTGGGTTGACGACAAAAGTCAAGCCCATGCGGATTGAGGACTCGGAGGTCAAGCGGCTACGCAATAAAGATATCAGGATGGTCAAGGTCCGATGGGACAATTGCGGTCGTGAGGATCTCTCTTGGGAGCGAGAGCAGACTATGCTTGACGAGTATCCGGAGTTGTTCCGCTCAGGTACAAATTTTGGTTTTGTACATGTCTTTCCTTTATATAATTTCGTGGACGAAATTCTTTTAAGAGGGGGAGAGTTGTAACGCCCCGAAACTCTAAAGAGCGTCGGGGGACGTTTTGGGCCAGTTTTGGGTTCTGGCAGGGGCACACGGACTGGGACACTGGCGTGTACCAGGGCGTGTCAGGCTTGTGTCGACACTCAGCCGGCGAAGTCGACATTTTGCTCTCGACATTGTGTCGAGACAGGGCACGCGGCCTGAGACACAGGCGTATCTCAGGGCGTGTCGAGCCCGTGTCGACACTCAGCCCGCGAAGTCGACATTTTGCGCTCGACGAAGTGTCGAGACATGGCACACGACCTGCGACACGGGCATGTTGCAGGGCTTGTCGACCCGTGTAGACACTCGTCCCGGGGAGTCGACAAATTTTGCTCGACGATGTGTCGAGACAAGACACACGGCCTAGGACACGGGCGTGTCCAAGGCCGTGTCGTGAGGTCGACGAACTTCGCTCGACGAAGTGTCGAGTGTCTAGTTCGTGAACACGGCCTGGAGCCCAGGCGTGTTCGAGTGGACACGGGTTAGGACAAGGGCGTGTTCTAGAACCCGTGTAGTTCTCGGGTTGTTTTCGGGATAAATCGATGGGGGTACACGGCCGGCCACACGGCCGTGTCAGTTGGAACACGGGCGTGTCAGGTCAAACACTGGCGTGTTCGATGCCTGTGTGTTGTTCCAGGTGCGTCGATTTTGACGGTGAATAAGGGACACGGCCCTGGACACGGGCGTGTGCCAGGCCGTGTTCGGTCCAAGTTGTACTTTTCAGTCCCGAATCAAGGCCGTTCGTTTCTTTATTTTGGGATCCGACGGTTGGGGGTTGTTCCTACTGGGATATACCCGGGATTGGGCCTTTTAAACCCTCACTTTTACTTGAGTGGTTATCTTTCTAAATCTTAGAGAGAGAGGAGAGCCAAGGAAGGAAGAAGAAGCTAGATCCGGCCATTGGATGAGCTTCGAAGCTCCAAATCTCGAGCCGTCTCCGGATCCACGGAGGCGAAGAGAGTGCGGTGCTTTTCATCCGCTTACTTTTCCATGGCGCCAAAGAAGAACGCTAGGGTAACGATTCTCTTCTTGAGCATGTGAAGCTCTCCTTCTTTGCATAGGAAGCCCGCTCTCGCGAGTTTGCGGTGATTTGGAGGCGTTCCTTCGGGTAGATATGTAAAGTCCCCGTTGTGTAGAGTCCGTAAGCGAGAACGGACATAGGCATGATGTGTGAAGCCTACCCGGACATGTTCGTCTGGATCGGTGATGTTGCATTGTATAAATGCCGGAGAAGACTCCGTGCGATTGTTTGTTTTCGGGTTTTCTACGTGGTAGATTGCAATAGGGAGCCTTGGGGATTAACCCAAAGGTGCACCCGGAAAACTGGGCGGATACGTGATCTTGCCAACTTGGAGGCCTGAGAGCCAACTTGAACATAACTGCGTTATGTGAATTGTGTGACGAAAATGGGACTCGGGAGAAGTTTGACCTGTGCATATGGCTTAAATTGTCATTGCGATGTGAGCACGGGTTAGATGGAACCGTACCCATTTCTATGTCGTTCGGTTAGAGCCGTTGGCATAGATGAGGGTCTTCGGCGGTTTATGGATTAAATTGTCGTGACCCATGCCAGGAAGACAAATTGCTCATAAGTTTGGCAGTCAAAGTGGCGGTGGCGAGTCCAAAATGTCTATGGCTTTAATTGACGTGACATCGACCGGTTCGCCGAGAATGTGCCCTGAGAGCACGGGGCGTGTGGCCGTGTGAGCCAACGTCTGTGATGAAATGAATATTGATATATTGCTCGCTTATGCTAATGAAATGCAGGGAAGGAGCATCGCCGCCCCGAGCTGGGGGCGGGATCGTTATAATTTGGTCAGCATTGCTGACTGTTGCCTTGTTTTGCCACCGTGCGGTGCTTTTTTGCTTGCAGGTGCTGCTGGACCAAGCAGTTAATAGCGGGATAAAGCCCAATTTGCGAAGCCGGCCCTTGAAGGCCTAATTGGAGTGTTTACTGCTTTTATTCATGTATGACCGGCCTGCGTGACGTGGTTTGTAAAACATGTAATATGAAGTGAACAATTTTGAAGGCCTTAAGTTCTATATTTGTGTATGTACAACATTACTATTTTGGTATTAGTGGACATTCATGCTTTAGTGCTGGGTTCTTTATTGCAACTTATATAATCTGCTTCCGCTAGAATGCTCTGTGTATGACGTTATGATTGGTTGGATGGTTTCCATGAGTAACCACCCGGTCAGTCTATGGTATATGGCGTCGGGCCCCGGCCGGACCTACTGCTATATGCTATGTGATGGATAGGGGGTGTTACACGTCGAGCGGGCCCCGCCAAGCCAGGCGAGCGAACCAGGTCGCCCGGCCCGCACCGAAACAACATGCGAGGGGGAGGTGGCAGGAGGCCAGCTCGCTCTCGCCCAAGTCGGGCGGGCGAGCCACGCGGGTTGACCCCTTCACCCTTCTCGCTCGCTCGCCATTCGTCGAACAGAGTCTCTCTCGCCATTCGTCGAACAGAGTTTTGCTCGCCATTCGTCGAGCAGAGTTTGGGTCGCCATTCGTCGAGCAGAGATTTTCTGTCGGCATTCATCGAGAGGCACGGGGATGGGTTCGACGAGTCCAGATCGGCGATCCCTCCTCCGGGGCTCCCATGGTTAGAGTTGGAAGCCTGGCCGCCAGCCCGCTCTCCTATACGCGATTGGGCCGCCTGTCCAACTCGGTAGAGGATTGTCGGGTCACGGTGGCCCGGCTCGCTCTCGTCCAAGAAGAGTAGGCGAGCCGCTAGAGCCAGGTCTCACACGCCTCTCGCGAGGAGAGATTAGTGGCGAGCTGACCTCCCTATCCCTGGATGGGGTCCAGTAGCAGCCCCGAGGTGAAATTACCGGATGCCCTCCCCATGGGTGCGAATAGCTTGTTGGAACAGCGGAGCTACGCTGTTGGCAGACCAAGTTGGACTGCACATATCTGTTCAAAACAGCGGAGGTTGGCTATTTGCAGGCCATTTTCAGAATTCTATAAATAGAACTCAAGGGGGCACCTCAGAGGGCACGTTCTCATACTCCCTAGCTTCTTGGTCCTGTAGTGCTTTCTGAGGTAGCCTTAGCTCAGCCTGTGGCTAAGGAAGGGAAGTACTCTCAGGTCTTCCAGGTGTGTGGTGGGTCCTCCCCGCCGAGCCCTTAGGTCGATTCTTCCTTGTCTCTTTTGTTGCCTTATTTGCAGGAGCGAAGTAGGTGCGCGATCACCCCTTCCCCAAGGGTGAACTCTACAAGAGACCGGGATTTTAGTTTCAACAATACCTCTTCCTTGAGATTGTCATTCAAGAATGCTGACTTGAAATCCATATAGTAAACTTTGAATTCCTTGTGTGCAACATAGGCAAGGAACATCCTTATGGCTTCTAACCTAGTAATTGGGGCAAAGATTTGGTCAAAGTCTATTCCCTCTTCTTGCATATAGCTTTTGGCAACTAGAATTGCTTTTTTTGATGATTGTCCCATTCCCATCAAGCTTGTTCTTGTAAATCCACTTGGTTCCAATAATGTTTTGTCTAGGTGGCTTTGGCACCAACTTTTATACCTTGCATCTTTTGAATTGTTGTAACTCTCCTTGCATGGCATTGATCTAGAAGTTGTCATTGTTTGCCTCTTCAAACTTATTGGGCTCATTCTGAGACAAGAAGCTTAGGATCAATGCTTTATTGTGAGTCCTTCTCCTTGTGATTACACCTTGATGTTCATCCCTAATGATGAGATTTCTTGGGTGATCTTTCAGGGGCCCGGTTGCAGCAGGCAACCTGTCTTCATCCCGCTGATTATCATCTACATCATCTGCCCCTTCATTCTGAACACCTACAGCCTCATCTGTGAGTGCACCAACTTCTAAAGTCACTGTGCTCGGGATGGAAATGTCCTCAATAGTCAGCATTTGCAACTGTTGATCAATACCTGCAATAACATGAGTGCTGGACCGTACTTATAAAGTAGGCTAGTCTCATCAAAAAAATACATGCATTGATTCTTTGACTACATGAGTCTTCTTATTGAATAATCTATAGGCTCTGCTATGTGCGTTATATCCAATAAGAACACCCACAGTGCATTTTCAGCAAACTTTGTATGTTGAGATTTCTCATTATTCACAATATAGCATTTACAACCAAAGATTTTGAAATATAAAATAATTGGTTGTTTGCCTTTCAAAATTTCATAGGGGTTTTTATCATGGGCCTTATTAATGGAGGTTCTATTCAGAACATAGCAAGTGGTATTGACTGCCTTAGCGCAGAAGTATTTTGGTTGAGAGGAGTCACTAAGCAGTGTTCTGCCAGACTCTAAAAAGGTCCTATTTCTTCTCTCAGCCACTCTATTTTGTTGGGAGGTTCTGGGAGAAGAAAACTCTTGGGTGATACCAAAGTCTTTATAGAACTATGCCATGGCCCCAGATTGAAACTTTGTACCTTGGTCAATTCTAGTTTTTACCACTGTACATTGTAATTCATTCTGGACAGCCTTAATATGGTTGATAAAGACCCATAAGGTATCTGACTTCTTCTTAAGGAAGAAAATCCTTGTGTACCTAGAGTGATCATCTACAATCACTAGGGTATACAACTTCCCACATAGGCTTTGAATGGGCAAAGGACAAAATAAGTTCATATATAACAAATAGAGACATCTTTTCGTGTATTTGGAGACAATGCATTTAAAAGTGGCCCTTGTTTTCTTGCCCATTTGGCAAACATGTCATGGACCACTTTTAACACATTTTAAATATGGGCTATTTCTAATCATATTTTTAGAAAACAATCTGTTCATCGTCTAGTATTTAATGCGGGCAAGTCTCTTATGCCATTGAACACAAAGAGACTCTCTCTCATTAGCCACAATACACACATGAGAGAAGGAATTATTGCAAATAAAATCTAAGCAATATACATTTCCACTGCTAGTGCCTGAGAGGATGACCTCAAAGTCAACGGACTTCTTGATCAAGCACTTGTCATTATGGAATTCAATGACATACGCTAAGTCACATAGTTTACTTATGCTTACAAGGTTGTGTTGCGACCCTTCCATATAAGCTAGCCTTGTTATTGAGACTTTGCCATTGGTAATCATACCATAGCCTCTGGTGATGCCCATGTTAGAGCCACCAATGATGACTTTGGGTACATTCTCTACAGGAACATAGTCTTTAAGTAAGCTCCTTGTCCCAGTCATATGCCTAGAACACCCACTGTCCAAGTACAAAATGTAAGACCCATCTCCCCTTACCAAGGAGATAACCCAATCTTATGCCCAGAACTGCCGCCTTACGGGGACACTAGCATACAGGCTAGTCGACACCACAAGAAGCCGATCCTACCGGCTAGTACGATCATTCAACCTGTAGGCCAATTTGAGATTAAAAGCAATATAAGCAGTTATATATTAAGTCCAAATCACAACATCATCCTAATATATATATAATGAAAGATACAATAGTCCACAATGAGTACAAATGAAAATGAGGGAATGGCTTATGCCCTATACATGAACATCAAATATCTCTCTCACAAAATCAAACTAAGTGAAAGCTAAACTATCATAGGTACACGTGTCATCACCTGACGCCGAGCTGCAGTAGTAGTAGTAGGTTGTGCTATCAGCTCCTCATGTCCTGCCACCTCATCCAGCTGGTCATCCTGGTGCCCCATCTCCTCGAGCTCCTAAAATTATACGGTCATAACCTACCGTTAGTCATAAAGACTAAGCCATTATCGTCCGCGCCTCACCCCCGTGACTCCTAGGTACCGAGCGGGAGGACGAAGCAGAGGACAACAAGGGGTATCAAAAGTAAAGCAGGTGGCAGTAGATCTAATCTATCATGGTTATAAAATAACAAGTATATCTCTACTCTAACAGTTCTATATAGTACAAGTAAAGTAAGTAAGAATAGTACTGAAAAGAAGTGCGGTAAGTAAAGTAAAGAACGGAGCAGAAAGTAATCTATATACTGCTAAACTACCATCATAGAAGTACCTTAACTTATATGAATGCCCATATAAACTTATAAGTTAAGGTTTCATAAATGTAACTTATCATATAAAAGAGCTCATACTAATTTATATGATAAAGATCTATGGTGCGTATGACCTAAATATGTTTGTATGTTATGCATGCGGTTATGATTCATACAAGTACAACTCACATATATGACTCTGTGATCACAGACCTCTAGTTCCCGCTTTTTGGAGCTAGCATCACTCTCTGGTACCACCGTTGTGGCTACGACAACAGCGGAACGGGCGCTTCCGCTTCCTAGGCAGGTATACACACTACCAGGCCTAGACCCTTCGTATGCCTCTGTACACATCATAGGTGCACTCTAGAGTCTCTGCGTACTAATGCTGGCCAACTTCCAGACTTTCTTGGTTGGGTGTGTGTTTTTGGGGATTGTCCTCCAGACCACAGTATAAACAACCTACTGGCCCCTCAAACCCTCACACCTCACCAGATTCACCGTACTGCCATCAGTGTGACGATTTGCCCAGTATCGCATGACCCGCCACTAGTTTTGTTTTTATGCACATGCAAGGTATCTCAACCCGAGCCTCCAGCTTGCAGGATCAAACCCGTCCTGATGTCATACTCCTGAGTATCCAGCTCACAGGACCAACCCGTCCTGAAATAATCCTCTCAAGCCTTCAGCTCGCAGGACCAACCTGTCCTGATATCAAACTATAGAGCCTCCAGCTCATAGGACTAACTGTCCTGAAACCCTCCAACCCTTCATGGGTGAGATTGTCACATCATTCTCTTAATCTTGAATACCTCCAACCCTTCACGCGTGAGATTGTCACATCATTCTCTTAAACTATTAGACTACTCTTGTCTAATGCTTATTACACCTAGCAACTTAGGGTTAGTCCTTGGACTGCCCAGGGCATGCCCGGTGAAGGGCTCTCGGGCGCACTAGAAACTCCAATGGGTTGAAGCCCAAAGCTCCCTTTCTCAAGGACACTTACACTTATTAGTGTTTACCCATTATTCAAACCCAACTCTCGTTGTTACTCTGATGTGAACCTAATGACTTAAGGTATTATAGGGAGAGCGGCGGTCTTCCGCCAGTCACTAC
The DNA here is from genome assembly GCA_039583875.1 of Platanthera guangdongensis. Classification (NCBI taxonomy): domain Eukaryota; kingdom Viridiplantae; phylum Streptophyta; class Magnoliopsida; order Asparagales; family Orchidaceae; genus Platanthera; species Platanthera guangdongensis. The sequence goes on from CM077149.1 coordinate 88,007,576, forward strand.
TCTAGTTATTCTACTTGGGGTTTTGCACTCTAACTCTCGTTACTAAGTAGTGACTTACTCGACTGCAACCAGGGTTTCAACTTTCCAATTAAATTCTCTTTCTAACCACTTTTCATATCCCCCTGTGGGTCCTTATGTTATACTCTACTTTTGTTATACGCAGCCCACGACCTAACATTTACCCATGTGATATGACTTCCAAATCCCTTGAGCCCAATGCACCTAATTAATTATCATGGGTTGGTATGGTGTATGATGTTGACCATTTAGGATTTTACAATTTTTCTAAGTAATTAAGACCATAAATTAAATCTTTAAATTAAGTGACCTAAGTCACTTTGTGTACGATGTACTATATCCAATGATCCCACAAGCCTATGAAATTTTCCTGATGTTCAACTAGGTTATATATGACTGCCTACCTAGGATCATAATTTTTCCATTTAAATTTCTATATATTCTCTAATTAAGATTAAAACCATAATTAATTCATTTTCCAAATGAAGTACTTCAACTATCCAACCAAAAATTCTTAGAAAATTACTGGAGATCAATATTGATATAATAACAGAAAATACAGAATTTCATGATCCTATCCAGTGATTTGACTTAACAAAATTCCATAATAATGATATTACTAAAATGCCACTACTTGAGTTTTTAACATACATAATCACCCATAAATTCTCAAATAAATACACAGGGTTCTAATCATAGAATTAAGAAGCTATATAGTTTCCCATAATTGTTCAGCAATAATTTTGTTTACTTTTAATTAATTTCTAAAAAGGGCATTAAGGTAATTCTTCTAAAAACTCAAGATAAAATTTCCAGACAAGCTTATAAAATTTTCTAGAGGTGTATAATATCCAACTATGGCTTGTGACAGAGTTTCAAAATTTAATAAAGTAATTGCCCTATTTTCAAATTTATATTTCCAAATGGACCTAATTTCCAATAAATCTATCTAATGGGATTTTTGATCCCAAAAATCCCATCATTCCTATGGTAGGTGTATTTCATCCATATAAGCCTCTATCCAGAATTTCATGGACATGCATTGGGTCAAATGGGCTAAACTCCCATTTTCCATTTCTACTATAAGCACACCAAATTTTAACATATCTTCATTATGCATGTTGGCTTTCCCAAACATGCAGAGGTCACAATGGCCTAAAATTTCTACCATGGTCATCTAATGACAAAATGACAATGCCACCCCAATTTGGGGACATTTGGAGTTGTATATCTCCAAAAATTTAATTAAATCAATAAATGATATTTATCCAAAAATTATGGAAAAACACATTCCAAAAATTACCATTTTTGGTCAGTAACTAAATATGACCTAGTCACATGCCTGACCAAAATCTCAGGTCATGTGGACCTAGGGTTTGGCTTGGGCACTCATTTAAAAATTTGCCCTAGCCTAGAACCAATCTTGGTAGAATGGCCCTACAGGGAGCTACAATACTCCAAATTACAACTTTAGAATTTCATTTTAAAGGTAAGCCCTAGATCTATATTTCTAATGGAGAAACAATTTTCTAAATATGCATCTACAAGGCCTAAAATTAACATGCAATTGTCTGAATAATGTGTGACAAAAATATTAATAACACTATAGTTTAATTCGCATTTACATCAACGACATCCTATCATCTTCCTCCTCCAGCAGACGGTCCAGATGCATCATGCCTGTAGCAGCTTCTCTTGGTGTTTCCCGGCCATCTGGCCACATCCCCGGCCAGCCACCACTACCACCACCTCCGTTGAGGTGGTGGCCATCGTTTGGCGGCGACTTGGCCGCCGGAGGCGACGGTTTCTGGCGATCTTGAACTTCATTAAAATCCAAAAATCCATGAAATGCTCACATTGGATCGGGCTTAATTGAGCCCGATGTCTCTCCTATTTGATCTAGAAATCTAGCACAGAAGGAGGGGGAGGAGAAATGGACCTTGATCGGAGCCCGACGACGGCGGCACCGGTGGCGGCGGATGGCCATAGAATTTCTCCTCTCTAGCGAGCTTGCTCCCGAACTCATTTCTCCACCAAAAGCTTCGATATAGATATCGAATTCCACTCCTCTGAGTGCTCTGAAGCTAATGGTGAAGTCAAATGGGTTTGGAGTCAGTTGGCTGTGGTGTTTTGAGTAGTGGGAATTTTGGCCAAGCATTGGATGCTTCACCATGGCTGCCATGTGTCATGGAATTGGGCTGGAAAAGCTGAGAGTGACTGCTGGAGCTTAGAGGAGGGCTTGGGATGGGAGGAAGATGGCCACATGGCCTTTATCCCCATTATCCTCTCTTTTCTCTCTCCTCCACTTTGCAAATTCCTAAAGTGCCCCATTGCATGTCACTACCCTCCAAATCTAGAGGGTAGGGGCTATAAATGAGCACTTGGGTTGGTCACGAGCCTTCTCTCATGGGCTTAGCCCATGGGGAATGAGCTTGGCTCTTCTTTTCTCATTTAGGCCACCTGTTGACTTTGTTAACTTTTGAGTTGACTAGGGCAACTTGGTGAGTAGGCTGGCCCCACTAGATTGTCATGGACCCTATGGCATCACCCAACATGGGTTGGTCCATGACTCGATTAGGAATGGGGTTGGTTTTCAAATTTCCTTAATTAGGCTTAAGGTTGACCAAGTTTGACCTTAGGTTTGACTTGGTCAAATTGGTGAGTTGGCTGGCCCCACATGGTGATCATGAGCCCTATGACATCACCCAACATGGGTAGGGTCATGGTGATGCCCCATTTGGGCTAATTGGGCCTATATGTGTGGATTTGACCAAATTAGGGTTAGGGTTGACTTGGGTCAACTTGGGTCAATGGTTGACCCAATGATGTGGCTTTTGGTTCACTTAGATTGCTTTTAGGGTTGGGGGCATAGTGGTGTGGTCAATGTGTACATATGATTGCATTTTGGGCTAGTTTGACCCGATTTGACTTGAACCCTATAGTGGGCCCTATGTGAATCCACCCTAACTCCTTGGGTCAAACTTAGCCTAACCTCATTCATCCACCACATGTCCTAACCTAATCTAAGTCATGGGGACTAGTAGGAAATGGGATGTTACAAATCTCAATAAACAAAAAAAATAATTTCGTCCCCGAAATTCAGGTTTGGGTCTACGGGGTTTCTATGCAAAAGAATTTAAGAAACTTCTAAAAAAAATACTTAAGATATACCTGAGGTGAAGAGTCTTGGGTATCATTCACGCATCAGATCCATCGGCTCCCAGATGTGCTCCTCCGGTTCATGGTCGGTCCACAACACCTTTACCAAGGGAACCTTATTCTTCCGCAACACTCGAATTATTGTGTCATCGATCTGGATAGGCTCTAAATGGACTAATCTATCAGGCGCCACCAACCCTGTTGTAGTGGTAATATGCTGTTCTAGCCAAAGGAGAGCTCTTTGAAGCGAGGAGACGTGAAAAACATCATGCTTGTGACAGAGTTACAGAATTTAATATAGTAATTGCCCTGTTTTCAAATTTATATTTCCAAATGGACCTAATTTCAAATAAATATATTTAATGGGATTTTTGATCCCATAAATACCATCCTTCCTATGGGATGTGTGTTTCATCCCTATAAGCCTCTGTCCAGAATTTCATGGACATCCATTGGGCCCAATGAGCTAAACTCCCATTTTTCCATTTCTACTATAGGCACAACAAATTTTAACATACCTTCATCATGCATGTTGGATTTCCCAAACATGCAGAGCTCACAATGGCCTAAAATTTCTGCCATGGTCATCTAATGACTCAATGGCCATGCCACCCCAATTTGGGGGCATTTGGAGTTGTAGATCTCCAAAAATTCAATTAATTCAATAAATGATATTTCTCCAAAAACTATGGAAAACACTTTCCAAAAATTCCCATTTTGGCCAGTACCTGAGAATGTCCTAGTCACATGCATGACCAAAATCTCAGGTCAGGTGGACCTAGGATTTGGCTTGGGCACTCATTTAAAAATCTGTCCTAGCCTAGTACCAGTCTTGGTAGAATGGCCCTATAGGGAGCTACATTGCTCCAAATTACAACTTTAGGGTATCATTTTAAAGGTAAGACCTAGATCTACATTTCTTATGTTGAAAAATATTTTTGAATATGCATCTACAAGGCCTAAAATTAACATGCAATTGTCTGAATAATGTTTGATTGAAATATTAATAACACTATAGTTTAATTCGCATTTAAATCAACGGCATCCCATCATCTTCCTCCTCCAGCCGGCGGTCCAGATGCATCCCGCCTGTAATAGCTTCTCTTAGTGTTTCTCGGCCATCCAACCACATCCTCGGTCGGCCACCTCCCCGGCCGTCAACCACCACCACCACCTCTATTGAGGTGGTGGCCATTGTTTGGCGGCAACTTGGCCGCCGGAGGCGGCGGTTTCTGGCGAACTTGAAATTCATTAAAATCCGAAAATCCATGACATGCTCACATTGGATCGGGCACAATTGAGCCCGATGTATCTCCTATTTGATCTAGAAATCTAGCACAGAGGGAGGGCAGGAGAAACAGACCTTGATCGGAGCCCGATGGCGGCGGCAGCGGTGGTGGTGGATGGCCATGGAATTTCTCCTCTCCGGCGAGCTTGCTCCCAAACTCGTTTCTCCACCAAAAGCTTCAATCCAGATATCGAATTCCACTCCTCTCAATGCTCTGAGGCTAATGGTGAAGTCAAATGGGGGTGGAGTGGGCTGGTTGTGGTGTTTTGAGTAGTGGGAATTTCGGCCAAGCATTGGATGCTTCACCATGGCTGCCATGTGTCATGGAATTAGGCTGGAAAGGCTGAGAGTGACTGTTGGAGCTCAGAGGAGGGCTTGGGAAGAGAGGAAGAGGGCCACATGGCCTTCATCCCCATTTCCCTCTCTTTTCTCTCTCCTCCACTTAGCAAATTCCTAAAGTTCCCCATTGCATGTCACTACCCTCCTAATCTAGAGGGTAGGGGCTATAAATGAGTACTTGGGTTGGTCATGGGCTTAGCCCATGGGGAATGAGCTTGGCTCTCCTTTTTTCTTTTAGGCCACCTGTTGACTTTATTGACTTTTGAGTTGACTTGGTCAACTTGGTGAGTGGGCTGGCCCCACTTGATGGTCATGGATCCTATGGCATCACCCAACATGGGTTGGGCCATGACTCGATTAGGAATGGGTTTGGTCTTCAAATTTCCTTAATTAGGCTTAAGGTTGACCAAAATTGACCTTAGTTTTTACTTGGTCAAATTGGTGAGTGGGCTAGCCCCACTTGGTGATCATGAGCCCTATGGCATCACCCAACATGGGTTGGGTCATGGTGATGCCCCACTTGGGCTAACTGGGCCTATATGTGTGGATTTGACCAAATTAGGGTTAGGGTGACTTGGGTCAACTTGCGTCAATGGTTGACCCAATGATGTGGCTTTTGATTCACTTAGATTCCTTTTAGGGTTAGGGGCATAGTGGTGCGGTCAATGTGTACCTATGATTCCATTTTGGGCTAGTTTGACCCGATTTGACTTAAACCCTATAGTGGGCCCTATGTGAATCCACCCTAACTCCTTGGGTCGAACCTAGCCTAACCCCATTCATCCACCACATGTCCTAACCTAATCTAAGTCATGGGGTCTAGTAGGAAATGGGATGTTACAAATCCCAATAAACAAAAAAAATAATTTTGTCCCCGAAATTCAGGTTTGCGTCTACGGGGTTTCTATGCAAAAGAATTTAAGAAACTTCTCAAAAAAAAACTTAAGATATACCTGAGGTGAGGAGTCTCGGGTATCGTTCACGCATCAGATCCATCGGCTCCCAGGTGTGCTCCTCCAGTCCGTGGTTTGTCCACAACACCTTTACCAAGGGAACCTTATTCTTCCGCAACACTCGAATTGTTGTGTCATCGATCTGGACAGGCTTTAAACAAACTGATGTATCAGGCGCCACCAAGCCTGCTGTAGTGGTAATATGCTGCTCTGGCTGAAGGAGAGCTCTTCGAAGCGAGGAGATGTGAAAAACATCGTGTAGAGCCCCTAACTCTGGTGGCAGCTCTAGCCTATAAGCCAAAGGACTGATCCGCTCCAAGATCAAGTATGGTCCCATATATCGAGGGCATAGCTTTTTGTGCCTCCGCACCAGCGAGACACCATGCACCTGACGTATCTTTAGGAATACCCTATCTCTCACGTGAAACTCTATCTTTCGATACCCCGCATCATAATACTTGAACTGTCGACTCTGAGCCCCTAGCATCCAATCCCTGATCAGTCGTATCTGAGCATTCGTATCCTCAATATATTCTGATCCAAGTGCCCTTGGATCCTTATCCTGAATCGAAGATAGTGGTGTCTGACACTTCCTACCCTATAGGCCTCGTGGTTGTTGTTATAAGAAACTGTATCAGAGGTAACAATCCCCTTCCAAATGTACTTTCGTTATATTTTGGGATACTCATAATCCAAATTATGTGGACATATTTCCAAGTCCTCCGACATATTACCATCAAAATAAACCTTAATCACGCATTGGATTGTAGTCCCTTACGACCAATGATCACCAAAACACGTGAAAATCAACAATCTCGTAAGTAAAAATCTTTTCTATTCCGGCCAACCTAGTTTATTACTTATCAACCAACGTGAACTTACAATCACCCCAAAATATCATGCACATTAGACCAACACTATTATGTATAGCAGTTAACCAACTTCCGAGATAATGATGTGATGAAAAGATCATCATTTTGTTTCTCCCAAATTCAAGACTTGTCACATCTCTACCTAAACAGTAATACATAATTCATAGTGTGTTTACCTTTCGAGCATACATCAAGCGATCATTATTGATATTGATGTTCATACAAATGACTCCCAATCGCTTTTTATATATAGTCCAATTCATAAATTTATAAGCGTATCTTTTCAGAAATGGTGAGGTCTGACACAAATCGATTTCAGCATAAAGAGAATCTTATTAAGCACTAATTACTTATCATGTGATTTCACCGTATACGCCTTTGATTGTCAAGATCTATATCTCATTGTCATGAATCATCCTAACGATGATTGTAATGTTATCAACGTATGTATCCTGGTTCTTGACGCTATCATAATCAAGGGGTCATATATATATGTACAACTTTAAATCTTCATCCACCCCTTTTCAATTTGCTGGGTCCTTACATTTCTAATGTCATGCCATAGGAATTTAATCTTATTTATCATAACGTTACCTTATTTCAATTCTTAGGTTCCAATAAAATGACTTTTCCTTAATTGAGTCATTGAAGGTTATAATTCACCATTATGATCAAGTGACTGACTATATCATGTAAGCGTGGAGAGTAATGATATTTCATCATAGTGTTTAATTCTCCAAATCCCATCCCCTTTTAGGATCAAACAAGGTAGTACTAAATAATACCTAACCATAGTAAACTTAATCATTATATTCTAAACGCAAGACGTTATCTTATCAAGATTTATAATTATAACTTAAACTATCTCCCAAAGTATAAGGGTAAGTAATCCATTCAAATTTGAAAAGTATTGATTCTTTGAGAGAACACACCATCTATAAATCATCATCGAACACTTTTGTTTTGATTCTTGTGATCATCGGAGCCACATCCAAAGGATCGTACCTATAATATATATCTTCCAATTCAGTATGGTTTTTTTCACTTGATCTTAATTTTTTATGGGGTCGTTGTACTCCCAATTTCATAAACAAAATTATTGAAAACTTTGAATTCTCACTTATGGATTCTAATCGTATAACACTTAAGACCTGTGATCACTCCTTCATATTACTATGATGTTACCCTATCCTAATCTGTATGTTTCCAACTGAATGACCTGGTTATGTTTGGTAGGCGCAGGTAGTAGTGATCAATCATCATGTTTACATCTCCCAATTGTACCCATTAAATATGAGATAATCATGAGCCTTAGTTATGAGAAAATTTCGGTTATCCTTCTGACTTGTACTGAATTCTCATTTCACCTTGGCTTTCTGTTGCAATATATCAAATCCTTAACCGACGATATAATCATTAATCATGTGTCACATCAATTGGGTTAAAGTGTTAGGGCATCTAGGAACGTGCTTTGTTGAGGTAACACACTCCTTTAATTATACATAAAACTTTTGTATCGTCGTTATTGCTTGATTTTAGTTTATCAAAAAGCCATTTGTTTGAATTCTTGTGGATTATACGTAACTTGTTTCATTCTTTAAATATAGTATGTCATTATGCATCAATGAAATTACGATCTCTCTTTAAGTCGTGTCAAGTAGTCCTCTAATTCCCAAGCCCGAGAAAATTTCTAACATCTCATGCTGGATTTCCTTGTTCTAAGATCGTAATAAATATAAGTAGGCCATCCTCTATTTACATCCCAAACTTCTAGGGAGGGTTGATCATCTTACCAATTATCCTACATAAGTCTCGATTTTCATACGGGTAATGTTCAAATACTAATTCTCTAAGATCATTATGTTTGCGACATAACATTTTATAAAAAGGGTCTAGAGAATTCAAGTCATTATCAATTTAGTCCAAAAAACAAAAGGATAAACCCCATACCTTTTGGGCTAAATTCCCGTAATATATAGTGCATTCCTCTTATATGCGCATTCAATCCTTAGGTCTAACAATCTTAGACCTGGAGTTCCACCTTGAGACTAATTGATATATTATATACCTTAGGCCATTAAGGTTACTATACGACAATCTTCTCAAGGTCAACATGTGACCCAACCAAAATGTGTCTTTTCTGAGACTTGAATTCTTATTTGACCTTTGGTATTTGCCACTGTGTTGTCTCAACGTAATCAAGTCATCGGTATGAGGGTTAAGTTTATGAGTACCCTACTATTACACTAATATACTATATGCACGAATTCTACTTGAGGCAGTCCTATCAGCTTGGGCAAGAATCACTCGATAGGTCGTGTAGGGACATCGAAATTTAAGCCTTAAGCAGTGTCTCTTACGTTAAATTCTTTCCTTAGTAAAATTGTGTATCCTAAAACCTTAGCTAATATATATTCGAAGTCGATTTTAGACTGAGATATGGCTCAAAATCCTCTTGGTAAGTCAAACTAAAGTGGTGTCGTAATTGGATTGGCCAAACTCATTGTTTAAATGTACTATTTCTGTGATTTTTACACATGGGCACACCATTGCTTCCGCTGTATAGTTTGTCCGCAAACTAATGCTCGAGTGGGGTGTTCTAATGTTGTGGACTTCTTTCTCATATGATCATTTGTTCAAGTGATACCAGTTTGTAAGACCCCTCTCCCATTGCCAAGGAGGTAACCCGGTCTTATGCCCAAAACCGCTGCCTTACGGGGACACTAGCACACGAGTTAGACGACACCACAAGACGCCGATCCTGCTGGTTAGTACGATCATTCAACCTGTATGCCAATTTGAGGTTAGAAGCAATATAAGCAGTTATATATTAAGTCCAAATCACAATATCATCATAATATATATAATGAAAGATACAATAGTCCACAATGAGTACAAATGAAAATGAGAGAAGGGCTTATGCCCTGTATATGAACATCAAATATCTCTCTCACAAAATCAAACTAAGCAGAAGCAAAACTATCATCGGTACACACGTCATCACCTGACGTCAGGCTGTAGTAGTAGTAGTAGGTGGTGGTGGTATCAGCTCCTCACATCCTGCCACCTCATCCTGCTGGTCGTCCTGGTGCTCGATCTCCTCGAGATCCTAAGATGATAGAGTCACAACTGACCATTAGTCATAAAGACTAAGCCATTATCCTCCTTGCCTCACACCCGCGACTCCTAGGTACCAAGCGGGAGGACGAAGCGGAGGACAATAAGCGGTATCAAAAGTAAAGCAGGTGACAGTGGATCTAATCTATCATGGTTATAAAATAGCAAGTATATCTCTACTCTTGCAGTTCTATATAGTACAAGTAAAGTAAGAATACTACTAAAAATAAGTGCGGTAAGTAAAGTAAAGAACGGAGCAGAAAGTAAACTATCTACTCTAAACTACCATCACAGAAGTACGTTAACTTATATGAGTGCCCATACGAAATTATAAGTTAAGGTTTCATAAATGTAACTTATCATATAAAAGAGCCCATACTAATTTATATGATAATGATCTATGATGCGTATGGCCTAAATATATATGTATGTTATGCATGCGGTTATGATTCATACAAATGCAACTCACTCATATGACTCTGTGATCACAGACCTTTAGTTCCCGCTTTTTGGAGCTAGCATCACTCTCTGATACCACCGTTGTGGCTACGACAGCAGCGGAACGGGCGCTTCCGCTTTCTAGGCGGGTACACACATTACCAGGCCCAAACCCTTCGTATGCCTCTGTACACGTCATAGGTGCACTCTAAAGTCTCTACGTACTAATGCTGGCCAACTGCCAGACTTTCTTGGTTGGGTGTGCATTTTCGGGGATTGTACTACAGACCGCAGTATAAACAACCTACTGGCCCCTCAGACCCTCACACCTCACCAGAGTCACTGTACTGCCATCTGTATGACTATTGGCCCAGTATGGCATGACCCTCCACTAGTTTTATTTCTATGCACATGAAAGGTATCTCAACCTGAGCCTCCAGCTTACATAACCAAACCCATCCTGATGTCATACTCCTGAGCGTCCAACTCACAGTACCAACCCGTCATGAAACAAACCTCTCGAGCCTTCAGCTCGCAGGACCAACCTGTCCTGATATCAAACTCTCGAGCCTCCTACTTGCAGGACTAACTGTCCTGAAACTCTCCAACCCTTCACTGGTGAGATTGTCACATCATTTTCTTAATCCTGAATCCATCCAACCCTTCACGGGTGAGATTGTCACATTGTTCTCTTAACTTATTGACTACTCTTATCTAATGCTGATTGCACCTAGAAACCTAAGGTTATTCCTTGGACTGCCCCGGGCCTGCCTGGTGAAGGGCTCTCGGGGGCACTAGGAACTACGATGGGCTGAAGCCCAAAGCACCCTTTCTCAAGGACACTTACTCTTATTAGTGTTTACTCATTATTCATACCCAACTCTCGTTGTTACTCTGATGTGAACCTAATGACTTAAGGTATTATTGGGAGAGCGGCGGTCTTCTGCAGGTCTATGTTCTAGTTATTCTCCTTCGGGTTTTGCACTCTAACTCTCGTTACTATGTAGTGACTTAGTTGACGCCAACCAGGGTTTCAATATTCCAATTAAATTCTCTTTTTAACCACTTTTCATATCCCTCTGTGGGTCCTTGTGTTATACCGTACTTTTATTATATGCAACCCACGACCTAACATTTACCCATGTGATATGACTTCCAAATCCCTTGGGCCCAATGCTCATAATTAATTATCATGGGTTGGTATGGTGTATGATGTTAATCATTTAGGATTTCATCATTTTTCTAAGTAATTAAGACAGTAAATTAAATCTTTTAATTATGTGACCTAAGTTACTTTGTGCATGATGTACTATATCCAATGATCCCACAAGTCTAAGAAATTTTTTTGATGTTCAACTTGGTTAAATATGACTGCCTACAAAGGATCATAATTTTTCTATTTAAATTTCTATATATTCTCTAATTAAGATTAAAATCATAATTAATCCATTTTCCAAATGAAGTAATTCAACTATCCAACGAAAAATTCTTAGAAACTTACTTGAGATCAATATTGATATAATAACACAAAATATAGAATTTCATGATCCTATCCAGTGATTTAACTTAACAAAATTCCATAATAATGATATTATCAAAATACCATTACTTGAGTTTTTAACATACATAATCACTGAAAGAATCAGTTTCAAGATGTTCCAAGCACCTAGAGGGGGGGGTGAATAGGTTCAATTTTTTTTCTGACTTAGGCAGGTAATTCTATCTAATTTAGCAATTTATTTAGCAGAAAACACATCACAGCATTCACATACACACAACATTCCACAGATTGCACGCCAGATTTATAGTGGTTCCTCAAATGATGGGTACATCCACTTTCCCCCTTCGCCTATCTAGCAGTGTACTAGATTCGGCCTAACTTTCTTCCTTCTTCTCAGATCTGCAGATCTTACAGCTCAGAACCAAGACTGGTTCCTACAACTCAAAGTGAATCCACACTCCTACAACTCAGGCAAAAGCCCTACCTCAGCCTCTTCCACAGGCCTACAACTCAGGGAACAGATTCCCCTACCTCAGGTACTCAGCCCTACCTCAGCCTTTATAATTTAGGCTTACAACTCAGAGAAGTAAATCTCCTACACTCAGATCTATTACAGATCCTACAAAAATTATTGATAAAAAAGATAGTAATATCTTCAACCAGATGGAGAGAGAATTGGTTGAAGGCTTCTTGATCAGTTCTTGATAGAACTGATTACTTAAGGATCAACCTGTCTTAGCTTCTTCAAAGCCTCTTGAATCCTAAAAAAGTAGGGTTGATCTTCTTGGTGTTGGAGTTGATCTTCAATCAGCTTCCTTCAGAAATTAATCTGAATTCTTCTTCAGACTTGATCTGAATTCTTCAGGCAGACTGTTCAGGATCTGCCTTTACTGGATGAGAACTTCTCTCCTTCTTGTTTTTCTCTCTCTACAATCTGCTGACTGTTTCTTCTTTCTCTTTTTCTATATCCTCAATCCTTCAGATATTATATTGATTAGCTTGATAAACTTAATTTGTTCTCCTTTTCAATTATTGAGAGAGCATATCTATATATAGGCTTCATCCATGGTTACCGGTTGTTCTGGTTCCAAACGGTCTTCTGACACCTCTAACAGATGTGACAGCAATGTCAGTAATGACAGCATTCAAGTCTCCAGTTGTATTACTTCAACCTTCATTGGACTTTGACTCAGCAGCAGAGAATGTCGAGTGAATACTTCACATGTGTCGACACACATAGTCCATGTGTCGACACAAGTCTTGATGATGTCGACACAACTTCACTTTAACTTCTCGACACAGATTCTGTGGAATGTGTCGACACAAGTCCTGTGTGTTGACACAAACACTCCTTGTCTTAACAAAGTTGGTGTCGACAGAATTCTGGTGTGTGTCGACACAAGTTCTGTGTGTCGACAAAGTCGGTGTCGACAGAATTCTGGAATGTGTCGACAACTTCTCTGTGTGTCGACACAAATCCTGATGATGTCGACACAATCTGGCCCTTGTTGTCGATACAACATTGTCGACAGATTTTCTGTGTGTCGACACAAATTCTGGGTGTCGACACAATCTGGCCCTTGGTGTCGACACAGCCATTCCCAAGTGTGGACACTTGTACTTAGAAAATTTTTCTTCCATTTACTTAACCTGCACATGATAACTCAACATAACATCAAATACAACTTGATGCATATCATTGAGTTAGGTGAGGCTTCTCCAAATCTGGTACACATTTTTCAATGTACCCAACAATCTCCCCCTATTTGGAGAAGTCATAACCCTTATTCAATGATATACATCATTTATAATAAAATAAACAATATGATGTATAAAAGCATTCAATGACAGGGTAACATATAAACAAAAAAGTATATCACAGAATATGATACAAACATAATAATCATGAATCATTGTTTTGTTTAAACTTCACAAAAGTTTGTTGACAATAGATTACATAGAGTTTAAAACTGAAGATTACAATGTTCTAAAATCTAGTCAATATATCCTAAGGCTGATCAGGCTCCTTGATCACTATGCCTTTGAGAGACTGGACTCTTGCTTATACTGGTGCTTCAGTATCTTCAGCTGGCTTCTTGCCTTTGAGATCCTTCTTCTTAAGTTCTTTAGCCTTAACTTTTTGCCTTTCAAAATAGTGATACGGCTTAGGAAAGTATTTACTGGGCTCCATAGCTGTAGCAGGTATTTTCACAGCCTTGTGATCCCTTCTGAACTGATGTATCACATCATGTCTCTACAGATATTTATTCCACTCAACTTCAGAATACCACTTGCCTCTATCATTCACTTTGTCTTTGACAGCTTGCCAGGAAGTGAATATTATATTTCTGGAGGTGGGACTCCATCGTTCAAAATCAGGCTTTAGTTCAGCCTGCTCTCTAAACCTTTTCTTTGAGAGTTGAGCCTCTTGCTCTTTATTTAGTGCTGCCTCTAACATTTCCACTTTCCCAATTATAACATTCTTAGTAGCCTTTGGAGGGTTATACATCTGGTGAACCAGTTATTGAATTCCCTCAAAGTTAGAAGGGGGTATATGATTTGAGCTACCTCCTGCTGACCCCCTTCAATTCCTGCAGCTTGAATACCTGACTCAGCTGTATTATCATCATCACATAGGGGTGGATATCCCAGAGTTGCTCTAACAGCATTTGTTATCCATTTACCATGCTCTGAACTAGCATTGACTAACAACCTCTCCCCCATTATGACTTCTCTCTCAAAATGATCCCTAAGATCATCCTTTTGGAACCTTATCTGATCAACAAGATAATTGGTTCCTCTGTATAATAAGCTTTAAACTTTTATAGCTGAGCAGATATGTGTTGAATTCTGTGAAGTGAAAGTGGGTTAATGGAAGGCTTGGGAAACCTATCCGCGCGGACTACGCGGACAGGGTTGGCGGACTGCTAGGTCGGCAGGGATGTTGCAGGCGGTTTGCTATGTGGCGGCCTGGGCGGTCTGTTCTCGCGGACTACGCGGACAATAGAAGCGGTCTGACAGGCCAGTGTATGCTCAGTAGGTGGTTGACTCCCAGGAAGTAACCGGGCAGATAGGAATGCTATCCGTGGAGTCCGGCATAAAGCGGACTGAAGAACTGGAGCTCGGCAGACCGGTTTCGCAGTTGCCTTGGTCTTGCTCTAGTGAAGCGGCAAATGGAAGCCGCGGAGACCTCCGGTCAGCGCGGACAGAAACTGGAGGTCGCACGGTATGGCGGGCTAGATCCAGTGTCCGCCAGTAAGTGCGGACTGGCCCTTGTGGCCAGTGGACTGGACTTGGTGTGATCTGAACCAAGTCCAGGATGGCTCAGTCCGGGGAGATCGCGCAGTGGAGCGCGGGCTGGTTTCTCAGTCCGCCAAGCATAGTAGAAGTGCTGCTGCCTTGTTTGCTAGCTTGGGGAAATGCGGACTAGAGAATTACTTGTGCAGGAGCGTGCGGACTGGAGCCAGAGTCCGCTGAGTCCGGTTTAGCCTTGTGATGAGGTTATGGACTCAGGAGTTGCGGACTGGAGTCTGCTGTTAGCAGACTGGATTGACGTGTCCGCTAAGTCCGGAGGTGCCTTGGCAATGAGGCAATGTACTTGGGATATGCGGACGGAAGCCGGGTGTCCGCTGAGTCCGGCAGGTGCCTTGATGGCGAGGCTGCGGGATCGGGTTTTGCGGGCTGATGCCTTGTCCGCAGAATGGCGGACACGGCTGTTGTGGAGTCCGGCTGTGGTGGTCCTGGCTTGGTCTCTGGCGGCAAGGCGGGCTGGATATTGGAGTCCGGCCTTGGAGAAGCTGGGGCGGACTGGCTATCTGCACAGGAGCGGCGAACTGAAATGTGTGTCCGCGGGCTGGCGGACACACTTGTTCTAGCTGCGGGATGTGGCGGTGATCCTATCGGCTAGGGAGATGACCATACTCATTGTCGTGCCTATAAATAGGACCCATGTCACATCAGGAAAAAGAGACCTAGACTGAAGTAAGTGAACTGTAATTGAGCTCGCGTAAGTTGCTGCGGTCTGGACCTTGGTGTCCGCGCGGATAGAGAGTTGACCTGGTTGTGCTGTGCAGGTTGTGCGGATAGCGCTGGAAAGCCAGGACTTGGCTCTGATTGCGGTCAGGGACAGTGCGGACTCTGCGGTTAAGCAACAGGCGGTAAACAGCAGGTCGCGGATAGCGACCAGACGGTCTTCTCTTTGGCAACTTGGTTCAGGGTTCAGGAAGTCGCCTGCTTCAGGCGGACTGTTCCAGTCGGTGACGCAGCTTGTGCGGTCTGGCGGCTAGGCGACCTCGCGGTCAGGCGGCCTGCAGATCGGCGGTGAAGAGCTAAGCATTGGAATAAGGGGTGAGTCCGCGCGGCTTGGGTTGCGGTCTGGCGACCTGGCGGACTGAGCGGACTCCACAGCAGTAGGTCGGCGGCTTGGTGGTTGAGTCCGCGCGGCTTGTTTTTTTGTTCTTGTCTTTGTAACTGTCTCTGCTCTCCCGGTGTTGGGTTTTGGTGAAGCATGTCTCGCCATGTATGTCTCGCCTTGTAAAGAAGTTTGCTCTTGATCATTAAAGAAGCTTGTGCTGCATGTGTTGCTGGTTGTTACTGCTTTGTTGAGATAACCCCTGCTAACTCCACGATCCGGGAAAACTTTCAACATTATAAGTGGGCGTATCCTCCTTCGGTTTGTTGAGTTTTCTACAGGGTATCCAAGGGGGCGTCTGCGGTTTGTTGAATTTTAACATGGTATCAGAGCCAGGTTATTGGAGTGGTCAAGCAGTGCTCAATGGAAGTAGTTGCTCTTCTGTAGAGGAAACCAGTGGTAGAACCATGGCAGTGGAGGATGCAAGTTGTCTTGGAATTGATCTCCTTACAGAGACGAACTGTGAACGGTGGAAGTCCTGTATGAAGAGCTTTCTTCTTGGAGAGGACCTTTGGGAGGTTGTATGCGGAGCAGGAAGACAAGATGATACTGCTGTCAATGCTGAGTCGATGAGAGCTTGGAAGGAGGCAAATGCGAAAGCGGAGTCTATTCTCAAGCAGGTAATCTCATCGGAGCTCTTGGACCACATCAGTGGATGTCGGTCAGCTGCGGAGGTCTGAACTTCCCTTGATGGGTTGTTCAGGAAGGAGGTGAAGATTGCTGCGGAAGATGGTCCCTCTACTTCGTATCAGGAAGAAAGGAGTGGTTCTCCTAGGCGTGATAGGAAGAGGAAGGAAGGACCAAGGTGCTATAAATGCAAGCAGCAAGGTCATCTTCGGAAGGAGTGCAAGGTTGTCTTGCTCTCGGCGAACGTAGCTCATGTAGGGAGGAAGGAGAAGAACGTGGTTGGGATATCAACTAGTTCTGGAGTTGATCGGAGGAATTCCAGTGATAGTGCAGCTATCTGGCATGAAAGACTGGGGCATGTAGGGATGGACAAGCTGAAAGCAATGGCGGAAAGAAGACTCGTAAGAGGGTTGCCTAGATTGTCATCCTATGGCGATGGTCGGGGATGTGCGGGATGTCAGGAAAGTGGAGCCTATCGCTTCATGGTTGACAAAGCACAATCCAGATGTAATGCACCATTGGCGGTTGTCCATTGTGCTCTGGTGGGACCGACCGTCACGGCCAGTCTTGGAGGTAGCAGGTTCATGCTGATATTGGTTGATGACTATTCTAGGTATACTTGGGTATACTTTATGAAGAAGAAGTCCAACATGGTACGCTTGTTTGTGGAGTTCAAGAAGCTTGTGGAAGGCCAGCTTGGCCGGAGGATCAAGGTGTTGAGGACAAGTATCGGTGGTGAGTTTGGCTCAACCGAGTTCTCACGCTTTTGCAGGAAGCAAGGGATCCGGATGGAGCTTTCTTGTGGACATACTTCACAACAGGGTAGTATTGCAGCTCGGATGATCCGTTGGTTAACGGAGACCTGCAAGTGTTGGCTTCAGAGTAAAGGCGTTCTGAAGGCTCTTTGGGCGGAAGGAATTGCCTGTGCTGCTCATGTCATCAACCGGATGCCTCTTAGTCCGATCATAATGGAGACTCCTTATGAGCTGATGTTCGGAGTGAAGCCCTCAGTGAAGCACCTTCGGGTGTTTGGATCTACCTGCTATATACACTCTCCGGGTGCTCTCAAGACAAAGCTAGTCTTTGTTGGGTATGATGAGCAGAGAAGAAGATGGAGATGTATGGATCCTGCGACGAAGAAACTCATAGTGTCGAGAGACATTGTTTTCGATGAGTTGACGCCGTATTGGGGTAGCTCTTATGTGGAGCTAGAGATAAGCAGGTCAGATGGTGGGCTGAAGGAGGCTGCTGCTAAGGATGTGGAGTTGCCTGAGTCACCAGGTGCTCCAGGTTGTTCTAGCTCCGGGGCAAAGGCGTCAGAGTCGGGAAGAAGGGGGAGCGATGCTCCAGGATCTTTTGGCTCGAAGGCGGAGGCTTCCGGTTCAGGAAGCAAGGGGAGCGATGTTCCAGGCAGTTCTTGTTCAAGAGGGGAGCCTTCTGGTTCAGGTAGCAGGGGGAGCGTTGCTCCAGGTGCTTTTGGTTCCAGTAAGGAGGCGTCTTGTTCAGGGAGCAAAGGGAGCATTGTTCCGGGTTTGCCCGGGAACGGAGCTGGTTCAATAGCAGCGGAGGTGGTTAGCCATAATCAGGTTCTTCGGAGATCGAAGAGGATCAGTAAGCCACCAGCTCGATATAGTGAAGGGAACACGGCGAACTTGGTCCCGTGTTTCCTTGTTAGCCCTCAGGTCGAGCAAGGTACTTCTGGCTGTGATGACCCCACTAGAATCAAGGAGGTGGTTGACACCAAGTCTGAAGAGGTGACTTCTCTCAGAGGCAACGAGGCTTGGACTTTAGTGTCCAAGGAAGTTGGTGATACTCCTGTGATGCAAGAGTGGAGGTTGAAGCTGAAGAAGGCAGAGGGAAGCATGACTCCTTTTTGGAGATGCTGGAGGGCTCCCTCATGGTCCATGATATGCGGGGCGAGGACTATGTCTTGGACATCTCTTCGTAGATGCTATCGGAAGTACCAGGTGCAAGGTTACGGGAGCTGCTGGAGTTATTCACCACTTCTCACTTCAAGGGGGAGTGTTGAATTCTGTGAAGTGAAAGTGGGTGAATGGAAGGCTTGGGAAACCTATCCGCGCGGACTACGCGAACAGGGTTGGCGGACTGCTAGGTCGGCAGGGATGTTGCAGGCGGTTTGCTCTGTGGCGGCCTGGGCGGTCTGTTCGCGCGGACTACGCGGACAGCAGCAGCGGTCTGACAGGCCAGTGTATGCTCAGCAGGCGGTTGACTCCCAGGAAGTAACCGGGCGGATAGGAATGCTATCCGCGGAGTCCGGCATAAAGCAGACTGAAGAACTGGAGCTCGGCAGACCGGTTTGGCAGTTGCCTTGGTCTTGCTCTAGTGAAGCGGCAAGTGGAAGCCGCGGAGATCGCCGGTCAGCGCGGACAGAAATTGGAGGTCGCCCGGTATGGCGGGCTAGATCCAGTGTCCGCCAGTAAGTGCGGACTGGCCCTTGTGGCCAGTGGACTAGACTTGGTGTGATCTGAACCAAGTCCAGGATGGCTCAGTCCGGGGAGATCGCGCAGTGGAGCGCGGGCTGGTTTCTCAGTCCGCCAAGCGTAGTAGAAGTGCTTTTGCCTTGTTTGCTAGCTTGGGGAAATGCGGACTGGAGAATTGCTTGTGCAGGAGCGTGCGGACTGGAGCCAGAGTCCGCTGAGTCCGGTTTAGCCTTGTGATGAGGTTATGGACTCAGGAGTTGCGGACTGGAGTCTGGTGTTAGCAGACTGGATTGACGTGTCCGCTAAGTCCGGAGGTGCCTTGGCAATGAGGCAATGGACTTGGGATATGCGGACGGAAGCCGGGTGTCCGCTGAGTCCGGCAGGTGCCTTGATGGCGAGGCTGCGGGCTCGGGTTTTGCGGGCTGATGCCTTGTCCGCAGAATGGCGGACACGGCTGTTGTGGAGTCCGGCTGTGGTGGTCCTAGCTTGGTCTCTGGCGGCAAGGCGGGCTGGATATTGGAGTCCG
This sequence comes from Platanthera guangdongensis, assembly GCA_039583875.1. Taxonomy (NCBI): domain Eukaryota; kingdom Viridiplantae; phylum Streptophyta; class Magnoliopsida; order Asparagales; family Orchidaceae; genus Platanthera; species Platanthera guangdongensis. The sequence goes on from CM077149.1 coordinate 88,027,266, forward strand.
GCCTTGGAGAAGCTGGGGCAGACTGGCTATCTGCACAGGAGCGGCGAACTGAAATGTGTGTCCGCGGGCTGGCGGACACACTTGTTCTAGCTGCGGGATGTGGCGGTGATCCTATCGGCTAGGGCGGTGACCATACTCATCGTCGTGCCTATAAATAGGACCCATGTCACATCAGGAAAAAGAGACCTAGACCGAAGTAAGTGAACAGTAATTGAGCTCGCGTAAGTTGCTGCGGTCTGGACCTTGGTGTCTGCGTGGATAGAGAGTTGACCCGGTTGTGCTGTGCAGGTTGTGCGGATAGCGCTGGAAAGCCAGGACTTGGCTCTGATTGCGGTCAGGGACAGTGCGGACTCTGCGGTTAAGCAACAGGCGGTAAACAGCAGGTCGCGGATAGCGACCAGGCGGTCTTCTCTTTGGCAACTTGGTTCGGGGTTCAGGAAGTCGCCTGCTTCAGGCGGACTGTTCCAGTCGGTGACGCAGCTTGTGCGGTCTGGCGGCTAGGCGACCTCGCGGTCAGGCGGCCTGCAGATCGGCGGTGAAGAGCTAAGCATTGGAATAAGGGGTGAGTCCGCGCGGCTTGGGTTGCGGTCTGGCGACCTGGCGGACTGAGCGGACTCCACAGCAGTAGGTCGGCGGCTTGGTGGTTGAGTCCGCGCGGCTTGTTTTTTGTTCTTGTCTTTGTAACTGTCTCTGCTCTCCCGGTGTTGGGTTTTGGTGAAGCATGTCTCGCCATGTATGTCTTGCCTTGTAAAGATGTTTGCTCTTGATCATTAAAGAAGCTTGTGCTGCATGTGTTGCTGGTTGTTACTGCTTTGTTGAGAGAACCCCTGCTAACTCCACGATCCGGGAAAACTTTCAACATTATAAGTGATCGTATCCTCCTTCGGTTTGTTGAGTTTTCAACAGGGTATCCAAGGGGGCGTCTGCGGTTTGTTGAATTTTAAAAATATGATCTTATGAGAGGCTTGAATGGATGATTAGAAAGTGGCTAAATCTTCTTGACATTTCTTATCAAACTCTGATTTCTCTTTAGCCCTTTCCTCAATTAATGTAGTTGCATTATTCTTTAACTCAGTAACAATCACATTATGTGATTTAGTAAGATTATCATTCATCCTTAGCTGATTTTCCAGAACATATCTTTGCCTTACCAATATATCATCAATCTGAGTTCTTGCCTCTTGTTGCTGCTTGGCCAGATAAACTACAGCATTACCTCCTTTATGGAAGCAATCTGTCATCTCCTTCTTATTCTGGTTTACTTCAAATCTGATTGATTTTATATCTTGAGCCAAAGTGAACTGAAGTTCCTTATGGCTTTCATCCATATTTTTCTCCATGGATGCTCTTTGCTCATCCATTTTAATTTGCAGAGCAACCAACAGTGAACTGAAGTCAACTGTTGGAGCTGAGGGTTGTGAGGCAGTCTGTAAATCTTTCTTATAGCTTGAGCTTTTCTTCCTATAAACCATCAGTTTTCTCTTCTTTACTTTGAGGGCTTCTCCATCAGATTCAGAAGAACTTTCATGGTTCACTGTGTCCTTTGGACTAGAGGGCAACTCCTTGTCAGTCCTTGGCAACTCCCCCTGAGTACCTGGCTCCTCCCCCTCAGCCTTAGCACTACTTCCTCAGTTCTTTCTTCTTGTAAGTCAGGAAACAATTCCTCAAGAGTGAATTCTTGTTGCAGTTGAACTAGAGGAACATCTATATCTTGTACATTTAATGGAGCATCATCTAATGCAGATGTATCATCCATTGATACATCCTGTGCAGGGATGTTGTCATGGTGTGTCTGTTCAACATCAGTGAGAAGCACAGTTAGTGTATCTAGCTTAGTATCTAGTATAGTTTGATTAATATCACCTATTACCTCAAGAATAGTTTGAGTGGCTATTTCACTCTCTAATGCAGCTTGCCCTTTCTCAGGAGCACTTTCTGGAGGCAAGACCTCTTGTTGAGCTGGTGAAAGCACATTGGCTCCCCCTAGAGGAAGCACACCCTGAACTTGATCCAGTTGGATGGTGATTTCTGGAATATGCTCCCCCTGCATCTGACTAACTTCTACATTCTTAGGGGCAGATGATTTCCTTGCAGATTCTTGTTGATCTTCATTTGAACTGAAGATCACTTGTTCTTCTGAATCACTAGAAGATTCAGGCTTCCTGGGGGTTGACTTTTTATTTTTCTGTTGTGGTTGTTTCTGTGGTGTAGAACCATCCTTTGTCAGAACTCTTTCCCACCTGGATTGTATTTTCATATCCATCTTTCTCATGTGGTTTATTCTAGATCCAGTTGTGTGGTTCAGCACTTCAGGAATATTCATTGTCAGATACAGACTCAGTATTCTTCTTAGATTAGTTTTCTTCAAACCTTCCTTGATTTTGTCAAAACTCACAGCAGACCAGTTGGTTTTTATTCTGAAAATAACTCTGGTCATCAAGCTGAACATATAGGCTGAGATCTTATCATGTCCACCTGGTTTGCAGAGAATTACTTTTCCCATAATCTCTGAGAGAAACTTTCCTTGTGAGTTCATCCCCTTCCTCTGCATTGATGATTCAATCTTAGTGGTGGGATCCAGGCCACACAATTGAAGAGCTTCTTTTGTCATTGAAGATGTGACTTCATCATCTTCCTGAGTCCTGGGCAATTGGAGTGTCTTCCTTAGATGCTTTTGGGTAATTTTCACCTTGCTTCCTTGAATTGATGACCTAATCTTCAATCCAGTTGAATTCAGGGCTGCTTTTGTATAGAATTCAAGAACCCCCGTCTTCCAGATCATGGTAGGTTCTGAAACTAGATATTCTAAACTATTATCTTTGATTAGGGTTATCACATCTCTAATCTCAGTCGCAGCACTCTCAAAAGCATTGTTAACTAACTCATAGCCTTCGTTGATGTTGTTCTCCAACTTTGGCACCATTGGTGACGAGAAATTTGAGTAGAAGAGAGATGAAGGTTTGTCGACTCAAAGATTTGGTCTTGAAAATGTTGAGAGCGTAGTCGACAAAGTTGTTCTGTGACATATTTATATGTTTGTCAATGTTGAGATTATATTAGCCAGCAGTACACGTGTGTGTGGGACCGCATGTTTGGGATTTCCCCATCGCGTTCCAGGTCTGGTTGTTGACCCCGGTGGGCCCCCCTTATGTGGCGGAATATCCCCGAGGTCCTGTGGTTGGGGTTAGTCCCACATCGCCTGCAGCGGGCGATCCTTTGTGTTCATGTACCCCCGTCCCCCCTTACCATCACCTCGGGGTTTTGGGAAGATGTGTGGTGACGGGTGGTTTCCACATGGTATCAAAGCCAGGTTGTCCTGCTGCGGAGGTGTGTTGAGATTATATTAGCCAGCAGGACACGTGTGTGTGGGACCGCATGTTTGGGCTTTCCCCATCGTGTTCCAGGTCTGGGTGTTGACCTCGGTGGGCCCCTCTTGTGTGGCGGAATATCCCCACGGTCCTGTGGTTGGGGTTAGTCCCACATCGCCTGCAGCGGGCGATCCTTTGTGTTCATGTACCCCCGTCCCCCCTTACCATCACCTTGGGGATTTGGGAAGATGTGTGGTGACGGGTGGTTTCCACAGTCAACACAGAAGGTCAAAAGGCGGGGTAATAGATACTTAATGTGTCGACACTGTAGAGATTGTGTCGACACACACTTCTAATGTCTCGATAGAGTCAGACAACACTATGTGTCGACACAGTTTGAGATGTGTCGACACTGACTTCTTAATAATCGACTCTATTATCTGCGTTTCGACACAGACTTCTGTATGTGTCGACACTACTATATAAATGATAGAACTTCTATGTGTCGACACCAAACTCTGAGTGGCGACACCACTATATCACTACCATTTAGTTGTGTCGACACAACTTTCCTTATGTGTCGACACAAACTACTATATGTCGACATTGAATTACTTAGTCGGATTTACCAAGTTACTATAGGTTTAACATGCCTAATTCAATTTTGAAATATTTGAATTTAGTTTCATCTAGTGGTTTAGTAAACATGTCAGCAATTTGATTATTTGTGGTGACAAATTCCAAACAAATATATTCTTTTTCAACATGCTCTCTAATGAAGTGAAATCTAATTTCTATATGCTTTGTTCTGCTATGTGATACAGTATTTTTAGCAATAGAAATAGTACTTGTAGAATCACAAAATAGTGGAGTTCTACTTACCTTGAGACCATAGTCTTCAAGTTGATGTTGAATCCATAAAAGCTGAGCACAGCAGCTGCCTGCAGCAATATACTCAGACTATGCAGTGGAAATTGCCACACTTGTCTGCTTCTTACTGCTCCATGATACCAATCTACCACCTAGAAACTGACATGTGCCAGTGGTGTTCTTTCTATATTCTTTGCAACCTGCAAAGTCTGCATCTAAAAAAACAGTCAGTAGAAAGTCTCTATTCTTAGGGTACTAAAGACCAAGATTAGGTGTGCCCTTAAGATATATCATAATTCTTTTAACTGCAGTATAGTGAGATTCTTTAGGGCTTGCTTGGTACCTATCACAGACACATGTAGCATACATAATGTCTTGTCTACTGGCAGTTAAGTATAGAAGGGAGCCAATTATCCCTCTATACAAAGACTCATCTACAGGTTTTCCTACATCATCTTTGCCTAAAGACATACTTGTCTCCATTGGAGTTCTTATGGTGGTGGATGACTCCATACCATATTTCATAATTAACTCCTTGGTGAACTTAGACTGTGATATGGACAAGCCATCATCATTCTATCTTACTTGGAGTCCCAAGAAGAATTTGAGCTCACCAATACTACTCATCTCAAACTTCCCTTGCATAAGTTTTGCAAACTTCCTACAAAGGTTGTTTTCTGTAGATCCAAAGATTATGTCATCAACATAAATCTGTACTATGATCATCTTGCCCTTTGACTCCCTAAGGAATAGAGTCTTGTCTATTTTCTCCCTTGAAAATTTATTTTCAATGAGGAAGGTAGACTATGTTTCATACCAAGCCCTAGGGGCTTGTTTCAAACCATATAAGGCTTTCTTAAGTCTATAAACATAATCAAGATAAAGTGGATCAACAAAACCTGAGAGCTGTCCAACATAGACTTCTTCTTTCAAATTACCATTTAGGAATGCTGACTTGACATCCATTTGATATACTTTGAATCCTTGGAATGCAGCAAAGGCAAGGAATAGACTTATTGCTTCCAACCTTGCCACTGGGGCAAATGTCTGATCAAAGTCAATGCCCTCCTCCTGTCTATAACCTTTGACAACCAGTCTTGCTTTGTTCTTCACTATGATGCCATTTTCATCTAATTTGTTCCTATAGATCCACTTTGTCTCAATAATATTATGATCCTTTGGTTTTGGAACTAGCTCTCATACTTTACACCTTCTAAATTGATTCAGCTCCTCCTACATTGCATCAATCCAGTTGGAGTCTTGTATGGATTCTTCAAATCTCTTTGGTTCCAACTGTGACAGGAAACTTGAGCAAAGTACTGTGTCCATGTGTTTGCTTCTGGTTTGCACACCATGTCTGGGATCACCAATAATTTGGTGTGCTGGATGATCCTTTAGATTCCTTATTGCTGGAGGCATTCTATTAACAATTTGAACTTCTTCACTTTCTCCACCATGCTGAACTTCATTGTCTTCAATGTCAGCTTGTGGACCTTGTACTCCCCCTGGACAACAACCATCATTTTCCACATCCTGCCTTGCAGTTTGGTCTTCATTAATGGTCAGCATGTCTAACTTTTCTTTTTAAACCTATTGAGCTACAAGAATTGCTAGACAACTCATAGTTAATTAGTTCAGATTCATCAAACACTACATGAACAGATTCTTCTACAACTTGTGTAGTCAAGTTGTAGACCCTATATGCCTTACTGTTATTATTGTACCCAACAAATATCCCATCTTGGGATTTGACAGCAAACTTAGTTAGGTGAGACTTGCCATTGTTAAGCACATAACACCTGCTACCAAAGATCCTAAAGTAGGATATGTTTGGTTTTATGCCCTTCATAATCTCATGGGGAGTCTTTTTGTGATTCTTAGTTATAGATGCTCTATTGAGAACATGACAAGCAGTATTTACTGCCTCAGCCCAGAAATATTCTGGGAGAGCAGTGTCACTTAGTAGAGTTCTACCAACCTCAATAAGAGTTCTATTCTTTCTTTCAGCAATTCCATTTTGCTGGGTGTTCTAGGTGAAGAGAATTCCTGATGAATCTCTAATTCTTTACAAATACCTTGTCATACACTCAGACTGAAATTCAATTCCATGGTCACTTCTGATTTTGACCACTGAATTGTTAAGTTCATTCTGAATTTGTTTAACAAAGTTATGAAAGACAGTAGGGGTTTCAGATTTCTACCTCAAAAAGAAAACCCATGTAAATCTAGAATAGTCATCTACTACCACAAAAGTATAGACTTTCCTACCTAGAATATGAACTGGCATAGGACCAAATAGATCCATATGCAAGAGGTACCAACACCTCACGGAGTCTTTGATATCAAGACTATGAAAAGAGGATTTGGTCTACTTACCTTTTTGACAAGCTGAACAAATACCCTCTTTTATGCACTTAAACTGAGGACCATTCCTCACTAACTCTAAACTATAGAGTTGGCCTATAGTCTTATAGTTTAGATGAGCTAGTCTCTTGTGCCATTGGACACACTGAGATGCTTTCTCATCTGCAACTAAACATACAAGAAAGTTCATGTTTTCATAATCAAAATTTAAACAATAAACATTCCTTTTTCTATAACCAGACAAGATCACCTTCTGATCACTTGTCCTTTTAATCTGACACTCATTCTTAATAAATGAAGTGTCATACCCAAGATCACTCAGCTGACTTATGCTTATCAAGTTATGCTTCAAACCTTTTACATAAGCCACTTGAGTGATTGTTATAGAACTAGTAGAAATGTTACCAAACCCTTTTATGACCCCTTTTTTGATCCGCCAAAGATCACTTTGGGTCCACTCTCTATGGGAGTATAGTCCTCTAACATTCTTCTTGTTACAGTCAAGTGCCTGGAACATCCACTATCCAAGTACCATATAGGGGTATGGCAACTTGGACCCACATGCAGCAAATAAAATTAATTTACATTAGAACCCCAATGTTTATTGAGTTCTAGGTTCAAGTTAGATTGAAAATTGATATTCTTACCAGCAGGCTTCTTTACATGTAAGCTGGCATTCTTCCTGACATTGGTGTTGTTCCAGCAATCCATAGCATAATGCCCTATCTTACCACAACACCAACACACATATCTATTATACCTCTTTTTAGGTACAGTTTTAACAGCATTGCTGTCAGCAGTTCTTAACACTGTTGGTATATTGGTTCTTTGCTTGAGTGTTGGAGCTACACCCTTGTCATTCAGAATATCAGGCTTACCATGATCATATCTATTAGTTGGCTGCCACACTTTTCTGAAGGAAATGGGGGGTTTGAAGGCTAGAGGCTGTACTGGGGCTTTGTCTTTTCTTTTGGAATTGGCAGCCCTTGCATTTCCCTTAAAGCCCAATCATGTCTTACCCTTTTTGGGAATAAAGTCATCAATCAAAGGTAAGACTGATTTTGGCTTAGAGAATTTAGCCACCAGATCCTTTTCCTTCTGAAGTTTGACTTCCAGACTTTTGATTTGATCATTCTTTAATGTAATAGTACCCATCTGAATAACAGTTATGTTTTGCAGTTTGGCTACTTCATTCATTTTTAGATCCAGCATTTTTTCTGAATCTAATGTAGCCAGCTTAAGAGCAGCAATTTCCTTGGCCTATGCTTTGTTAAGGATTCTGCTTTTCTAAAGTGCTTGCAGCAAATCACCATATTCATCAATAAGTTGATGAACATCCCCTTCAGACTCAGATTCATCCACATCTCTTGATGCAGATGCTTCTGATTTTGAACCAGTATAGTAATCAGAAATTATTGAAGAATTATTTACCTTACTAGGACCAGGCTGATCCTGGCACTGATCTTCTTCTGTCAAGGCCATCAGCCCTTTACAATAATGTTCTTCAATTCCATTTACTAAGTCCAGCAATTTCAAGAACTCGGCCTCTTCTGCATCCTCTTCAGTTGCCAATAGTCCTATGTATGCTTCAGCTTCAACTTCAGCCTCAGAATCTGATGATAAAGAATCTGACCAGCTTTTTTGCTTCTTTGCTACAAAGGATTTCTCCTTCTTGCCCTTGTTTTTTAGTTTCTTCTTGTCATTAGATTCTTTCCTTTTGTCAGGACAATCAGCTACCACATGTCCAGGCCTGTCCTTCCTAGAGGATTTCTTTTTCTGATAGTAATCATCCTTGGATTGTGAGGAGGATGGCTTGGATCTCCACTGTTTCTTCTTCAAGAACCTTTGAAATTATTTTGAGAAAGTAGCTAAGTTCTTCATCAGAATTTGGACTATCTGATGTGTGACTGTCAGAACTTTCTGAAACTACTTCTGCAGCGTTCCTAGGAGGAGATGGAGACATCCTCCTATCCTTTCTTACGGCTTCAGTCTTAAAAGCCACTGATTTATCTCTGTAATCAACTTTATTACTTTTCTCCTCCTCCTTTCTGACCATCAGCTGCATCTCATATGAAAGCAGTTTGCCAAATAATGTTGGAGGTGAGATTTTTGCTAGTCTGGCCACTTCCCTAATGGCACATATTGGTGTCCCAGTCCTTAGTTAATGATCTCAGAAACTTATCATTTAACTCGTATGTGATGAACACTATTCCATATGACATCAGTTCATTAACTATTCTAAAGAACTTTTTGTAACATTCAGTTATGCTGTCTGTTTTAGATTGTCTAAAACTTTCATACTCCTGATTCAGCATAGACTTTCTGTCTTCTCTCACCTCTTCTGAACCCTCCATGTAGACAATCAGGGTGTCCCGCATTTCTTTGGAGGTCTTGCAGTGAATCAAATTTTGGAATGTTGAATCATCTATAACACTGACTATTATATTCTGTGCTCTCTTATCCATAGTAGACAAGATGATCTCATCCTTTGTCATTTCAGAATACTCCTTTGGTGTCCTGAGATTTGCATCAAGAATTGAAACTTTCATTGGGATGAATGACCCTTCTTTGACTGTCATATAGATTCTTGGATCTGAAGCTTTCATAAACAGTATAACTCTTTCTTTCCATATGCCAAAAATCTCTTTCCTGCATATAGGTAACTTCATGGAACCAAACTCCTTATGATTCTCAAGAACCCATTTTACCCAATAGATTTCTGCTTTGGAGATCTACTCAGACTGTTAAGTCTATTCTTTGATTAACCTCCCTCTGATACCACTTGAAAGAATTGGTTTCAAGATGTTTTAAACACCTAGTGGGGGGTGAATAGGTTCAATTCTTTTGCTGACTTAGGCAGATAATTCTATCTTTTTTCGCAAAAAACACATCACATCATTCACATACACACAACATTCCATAGATTGCACACCAGATTTATAGTGGTTCCCCAAATGATGGGTACATCCACTTTCCCCCTTCGCCTATCTAGCAGTGTACTAGATTTGGCCTAACTTCCTTGCTTTTTCTCAGATCCGCAGATCTGACAACTCAGAACCAAAACTGGTTCCTACAACTCAGAGTGGATCCACACTCCTACAACTCAGGCAAAAGCCCTACCTTAGCCTCTTCCATAAGCTACAACTCAGGGAATAGATTCCCCTACCTCAGGCACTCAGCCCTACCTCAGCCTTTATAATTTAGTCTTACAACTCAGAGAAGTAAATCTCCTAAACTCAGATCTATTACAGATCCTACAAAAATTATTGATGAAAAATATAGTAATATCTTCAACCAGATGGAGAGAGAATTAGTTGAAGGCTACTTGATCAGTTCTTAATAGAACTGATTACTTAAGGATCAACCTATCTTAGCTTCTTCAAAGCTTCTTGAATCTGAACAAAGTAGGGTTGATCTTCTTGGTGTTGGAGTTGATCTTCAATTAGCTTTCTTCAGAAATTAATCTGAATTCTTCTTCAGACTTGATCTGAATTCTTCAGGCAGACTGTTCAGGATCTACCTTCACTGGATGAGAACTTCTCTCCTTCTTGTTTTTCTCTCTCTACAATCTGTTGACTGTTTCTTCTTTCTCTTCTTCTGGATCCTCAATAGTTCAGAGATTATAATTGATTAGCTTGATTAACTTGATTTGTTCTCCTTTTAAATTGTTGAGAGAGCATATCTATATATAGGCTTCATCCATGGTTACTGGTTGTTCCGATTCCAAACGGTCTTCTAACACCTCTGACAGATGTGACAACAATGTCAGTAATGATAGCTGTCAAGTCTCCAGTTGTATTACTTCAACCTTCATTGGACTTTAACTCAGCAGCAGAGAATGTCGAGTGAATACTTCACATGTGTCGACACACATAGTTCATGTGTCGACACAAGTCTTGATGATGTCGACACAACATCACTTTTACTTCTCGACACAGCTTCTGTGGAATGTGTTGACACAAGTCCTGTGTGTCGACACAAACACTCATTGTCTTGACAAAGTTGGTGTCGACAGAATTCTGGTGTGTGTCGACACAAGTTTTGTATGTCGACACAGTCGGTGTCAACAGAATTCTGGAATGTGTCGACGGCTTCTCTGTGTGTTGACACAAATCTTGATGATGTCGACACAATCTGGCCCTTGGTGTCGATACAACGTTGTCGACAGATTTTCTATGTGTCGACATAAATTCTGGGTGTGGACACAATCAGGCCCTTCGTGTCGACACAGTCATTCCCAAGTGTCGACACTTGTACTTAGAAATTTTTTCTTCCATTTACTTAACCTGCACATGATAACTCAACACAACATCAAATACAACTTGATGCATATCATTGAGTTAGGTGAGGCTTCTTCAAATCTGGTACACATTTTCCAATGTACCCAACAATCACCCATAAATTCTCAAATAAATACAAAGGGTTCTAACCATAGAATTAAGATGTTATAAATTTTCCCATAATTGTTCAGCAATAATTTCCTTTACTTTTAATTAATTTCCAAAAAGGGGCAATAAGGTAGTTCTACTAATAACTCAAGATAAAATTTCCAAACAAGCTTTTAAAACTTTCCAGAAATGTATAATGTCCTACTAGGGCTTATGACAGAGTTGCAGAATTTAATAAAGTAATTGCCCTATTTTCAAATTTAAATTTCCAAATGGACTTAATTTACAATAAATCTATTTAATGGGATTTTTGATCCCAAAAATACCATCATTCCTATGGGAGGTGTATTTCATCTCTATAAGCCTCTGTCCAGAATTTCATGGACATGCATTGTGCCAAATGGGCTAAACTCGCATTTTTCCATTTCTACTATAGGCACACCAAATTTTAACATACATTCATCATGCATGTTAAATTTCCCAAACATGCATAGGTCACGATGGCCTAAAATTTCTACCATGGTCATCTAATGACTCAATGGCCATGCCACCCCAATTTGGGGGCATTTGGAGTTGTAGATCTCCAAAAATTCAATTAATTCAATAAATGATATTTCTCCAAAAACTATGGAAAAACACTTTCCAAAAATTCCCATTTTGCTCAGTACCTAAGAAATATCTAGTCACAGGCATGACCAAAATTTCAGGTCATGTGGGCCTAGGGTTTGGCTTGGGCACTCATTTAAAAATCTGCTCTAGCCTGGGACCAGTCTTGGTAGATTGGCCATACAGGGAGCTACAGTGCTCCAAATTACAATTTTAGGGTATCATTTTAAAGGTAAGACCTAGATTTACATTTCCTATGTAGAAAAACATTTCTGAATATGCCTCTACAAGGCCTAAAATTAGCATGCAAGTGTCTTAATAATGTGTGATTGAAATATTAATAACATTATAGTTTAATTCGCATTTAAATCAACGACATCCCATGATCTTCCTCCTCCAGCCGACGGTCCAGATGCATCCTGCCTGTAACAGCTTCTCTTGGTGTTTCCCGGCCATTCAACCACCTCTCCAGCCAGCCACCTCCCCGGCCGGCCACCACCACCACCACCACCTACATTGAGATGGTGGCTATCGTTTGGCGGCGACTTGGCCACCGGAAGAGGCTGTTTCCGATGAACTTGAACTTCATTAAAATCCAAAAATCCATGAAATGATCACATTGGATCGGGCTCAATTGAACCCGATGTCTCTCCTATTTGATCTAGAAATCTAGCACATAGGGAGGGGAGGAGAAACGGACCTTGATCGGAGCCCGACGGCGGCAGTGGCAGATGGCCATGGAATTTCTCCTCTCCAGCGAGCATGCTCCCGAACTCATTTCTTCACCAAAAGCTTCGAACCAGATATCGAATTCCACTCCTCTCAGTGCTCTGAAGCTAATGGTGAAGTCAAATGGGGGTGGAGTGGGCTGGTTGTGGTGTTTTGAGTAGTGGGAATTTCGGCCAAGCATTGGATGCTTCACCATGGCTATCATGTGTCATGGAATTAGGATGGAAAGGCTGAGAGTGATTGCTAGAGCTCAGAGGAGTGCTTGGGAAGAGAGGAAGAGGGCCACATGTCCTTCATCCCCATTTCCCTCTCTTTTCTCTCTCCTCCACTTATCAAATTCCTAAAATGCCCCATTGCATGTCACTACCCTCCAAATCTAGAGGGTAGGGGCTGTAAATGAGCACTTGGGTTGGTCATGGGCCTTGGCTCATGGATTTAGCCCATGGGGAAAGAGCTTGACTCTCTTTCTCCTTTAGGCCACATGTTGACTTTTGAGTTGACTTGGTCAACTTGATGCGTGGCCTGGCCCCACTTGATGGTCATGGACCTATTACATCACCCAACATGGGTTGGGCCATGACTCGAGGCCTTAGCCCATTAGGAATGGGTTTTGTCTTCAAATTTCCTTAATTAGGCTTAAGGTTGACCAAGTTTGACCTTAGATTTGACTTGGTCAAATTGGTGAGTGGGTTGGCCCCACTTGGTGATCATGAGCCCTATGACATCATCCAACATGGGTTGGGTCATGGTGCTGCCCACTTGGGCTAATTGGGCCCATATGTGTGGATTTGACTAAATTAGGGATATGGTTGACTTGGGTCAACTTGGGTCAATGGTTGACCCAATGATGTGGCTTTTGGCTCACTTATATTGCTTTTAGGGTTAGGGTCATAGTGGTGGGGTCAATGTGTACCTGTGATTCCATTTTGGGCTAGTTTGACCCGATTCATCCACCAAATCTGATCTAGAAAGGCACTTGGACTAACATGCGAAATATGATTTACCTAACCTTAGGAGCCCAATTAATTTTGTGTCCTTAGTGCATGTTAGCAGCATAAGAATTTCTAACAAAACCTTGCCTGGGCTGAATGCTCTTCTTTGCATTAGGCACATTGTGATTGTGCCAACAATTTATGCCATAGTGTCCCACTTTCCCACAACACTAAGACTCATAGATGTTGTATCTTCTTTTCTGAACAGCTCTTGAAGTATATGCTTCAGATTTCTGTTCATGAAGGAAGACTGCAACATTCTTCCTATTCCTCTCAGCAATCATTTGGCATTTTGTCTGCCTATAGTCAGCCTTAGCAGGCAAGATCTGATGGGTATCATCAGGACTCAACTTGGAGGCTATGCACAAGTTGATAGATTCAGAGATTGCTCTGTGAGATTGAGCTATAGGATGAACAGCAGCCAACTATTTAGCTGGTAGGGACTTGGAAGTTGATGCTTCATTATCTTTAAGTGAGGGGGCTAACATACCAAATATAAATGGTCAAGAATAGGCCATCTGTATTTCCTCATATAGGGCCTTAAAGGCACTCAAGCCCATGCCCTTCCTTCCACTATAGCTGTGAACATTTTTGTTCACACTATTGGATCTTCCATTCAACCAATGACCATACATACTCTCTTGGTCATACTTTTTGGATGGAGACAAAACTTTCTCAAAAGAGATAGCAGGTTGGATTGGAGACTTGCCCTTACTCCTATTCCTTCTTCTAGTATTCCTCTCAATGTGCCCCAGCCCATTCTTATTAGTTTGGGAGGTGAAGGTATCAATGAGTGGCAATACTGATTTGGGTTTGGAGTATTGAGCCACTATCAGCCTCTCTTTGAGGAGCTTATCTTCCAACTCTTTAATTAAAGAATTCCTACTCTTTATGGTTGTGACTTGGATATTGGTGATTGTTTTAAGTTGGGATATCTCTTTGCTCATTGACTCAACTGAGAGGCGGAATCAGCGTGCAAGGAGATATCTTCTCTTAAGGAGTCAATCTCGTTAGCTTGCCTTTTGATAAGAAACTTTCTCTTCTTCAGAGATTCCAAGATTAAACCATAATTGTCAATCAATTGATTGACATCTTCCTTAAATTCTGAGCCATCTTTATTGCAGGATGAAGGTGCTCCAGAATCAGGACTTGTTTCATAATCAGATTCATAGGAGGAGATGGAATGAATTATTACCACATCTGGATCAGACTAATCCTGGCTGGAGTCTCCTTCTGTCATGCACATAAGTCCATAATAGCCACTAACATCTTCATCCACCTCATTATCACTATATGAGTGTGATAGTGGGGCCATGATTCATATCCTTATAGCTGGATAGTCCTCATCCTCTTCAGCATCAGCAACAAACAACCCTATATATGCTTCATCTTCTTCTTCAGAATCAGAAGATGCTGAGTTAGTTTGACTCCAGCTCTTCTCATTTTTGGCAATCTTTTACTTCTTGCCCTTGTGGTGGTGGTGCTTCTTCTCACTTGTATCTTTTCTTTTGACTGGAAAGTCGGCAATGACATGCACAGGCTCGCTACAACAATAACTTATTATGTGAGAAGAAATATGCTTACTAGGTTTAGCATCATACTTGTCTCCTTTGGAGAACTTCTTACCATATTTGTTGTGATCCTTCTTGTAATGTGAGGAGGAGGAAGGTTTGTTCTTCCACTGCTTCTCTTCATCGTCTTCTGGAAATTCCTTGAGAAGGCAACAAACTCCCCATCTGACATGTTGCTGTAAAATGAGCTAAACTTAGAGCTTTTTGAATCAGCTATCCTGCTTGGGGAGAGGCAATTCTCTCCTTGCTCTTCTTAGAGCTCTCAGCCTTAAGATCCATTGTCCTCTCCTTAGTATGGGACCTGATAGTGGTCTCCTCCTCCTTCCTGGTAGATAGTTACATCTCATAGGAAAGCAGCTTTCCAAATAAAGTGTGAGGAGGTGTTTCAACAAGCTTGGCCACTTCCCTGATAGCACAAATATTTGTGTCCAAGTCTCTAGTTAGAGATCTTAAGAACTTATCATTTAGCTCATTATTATTGAAGACCCTCCCGAAGGTCCTCAGCATATTTAACACTCTAAAAAAATCTTTCATAGCACTCAACTATGTTGTCCTCATTGCATTATCTGAAGGCCTCATATTCCTGATTAAGCAGTGATTTCCTATTGTTCCCAACTTCTTCAGTGTCCTCTATGTATACAATCAGGGTATCCCACATCTCCTTGGCTGTCTCACAGTGCATCATGTTCTGGAAAGTGGAATCATCAATAGCATTTATTATGATATTTTTTGCTCTTTTATCCACAGTAGCAAGTGATACTTAATCCCTAGTCAATTCTATATAGGTCTTAGGCACTCTTAAGTTAGTATCAATGGTGGAGGCCTTTTGGTGGGTAAAAGTTCCCTTTTGAATTGTAATATAAATCTTAGGGCCAGAAGCTTCCATAAATAGCCTGACCCCTTGCTTCCATATACCAAAGGTCTCCTTCCTGCATATGGGTATCTTTATAAAGCTCATCTCCTTATGAGCCTCTCCAGCAGACATCTTGGATTAACTAAACTACCCTTTATAGGATCTGGTCAGACTGTTAAGTCCTTTTTGACAACCCTCACTCTAATACCACTTGATATTTAATAGGGCAATAGTCTAAATCACCTAGAGGGGGAGGGGGTGAATAGGTTGATTGTAACTTTCTTAATTTTACTGGATTGTTTTAGGCTTAACCACACAAACATATAAAGCACACCATTGTTTATAGTGGTTCCCAAAGGTTTGAGTACATCCACTTTCCCTCTCACCTTTCTAACAGTGAGTTAGACAAGGCAAAATTCTCCAAATGCAGCTCAAAGAGCTTACAACATAGATCCCTCAGGATCTCTCAGGCTTCCTCCAATCCCTACCTCAGGCCACTACCCTACACACTTAAAGTAAGCTTTACTCCAACAGCTCAGTAACCCTCCAGGTCACCTACCCAGGTATATCAAGAAGCCATACAACACAGGCTAGGAGGATAGCCCTACCTCAAGCACACAGGTCCTACAAACTCAGGCACTCAGGCCCTACACACTCAGAACACTGATGTTCTTACAAAGATATAATTTATAGTTTACAATAGAAGACTTTATTGAATTTAACCTCCACCTTGATCTTCTGGCTTCAGTAGAAAGGGGAGGAGATCAACCTTTGAGCCTAGATGGACTCAACTTCTTCCTAGAATAGATATGGGAGTACATACTGGAAGCACAAAGCTTTTAGCTCATTCAAAGCACTTCTAGTTCTCTGTAGTAGCTCTAGCACTTCACAGCACTTAGCAGCAGCTATTACTTCAATCCAGCATTTCTTCATGTTCTATTATGACCTAGAAGATGCTTTTTATATGTCCCACCAATATGAAATGGCTCTTCAGTCGATTTGACATCACATGGCCGAAAATGGAAATGGTTATCCTACTTTATTATCTTTCTGCCAAAAATGGATCGCGCCAAGTCAACAGCTAGATTTGAATTTTTCTCAATAGTTGGGCTGAGACAGGCTTCTATCTCAGTGGCAAATTGACTGTCTCAGTGGTTTCGCTGAGACCAAACTGCTTTCTCAGCCGGGCTGTGACAGTCATTTGTCTCAGTGATAGATGGCTACGTCCTAGCAGTTCCACTAAGACCAGACAGTCTTCTCAACGGATTTTCACAGAAGGGATGAGATAATTACAACAACTTCCAGGAATGTTCTATCCATGTTTAGAACAACCTAAACTTACGAAAAATTAATGTAGTAGGTTTATTAAATACACAATGCACTTAGCATTGATGGTGACGCCTCTTCAAATGCAAGGAATATTGAAGGGCAATATTCCCTGAAAGATAATTCTATGGTTAGTTAATCACCTAGAGGAGAGGGCGGGGGTGAATAGGTGTCTTTTATAACTCTTTGCCTCTAATATTATATGTTCAGCTGATATTTGAAAAGTAAACTTCACAAGTACACAACACAAGCAATCCACTAAACACAACACAAGCAATCCACAGTACACAGAAATTTTATATTGGTTCCCCTATCTAGGGTACATCCACTTTCCCCATTCTTCCTCACTAGCAATGTGCTTGATAAGGTTATATCTCCTCCTATTCAACTCAGATCAAAAGATCTTACAGGCTCAGTTTATGTTAAGAAACCTACACTCAGATAAACAGGTCCCACATAAGAGATTCACCCAATCTCCTACCTTAGGTCCCTTAAGAACCCTACCTCAGCATTTATAACACATGCTTACACCTCAGTGATCCCACACAAATCACCTACCTCAAGTCCCTCAAGAACCCTACCTCAGCCTTTATAAATTAGGCTTATAACTCAGAGAATTAATCTCCTACCCACTCAGATCTAAAATAGATCTTACAAAATAAAGAGGTAAATGAGAATGAAAAAAACTCAGAATTTAGCAATCCTGTAATCTGACTTATCTGAGAATTCAGATTCTTCAATTCAGCAGCAAAGAATTAATTCTTGATAAACAGACTGGTTGAAAAGATACTTCTCTGGATCTGCAATCTTCTTGATGATGATCAGCTTGATTTCCTTAAAGAACTTGTAGAACAGATCCACCTTAATCCTCTGATCAACTTGTTGAAAGGATCAGATGATTTTCTTGAAGACCTTCATCTTCTTTCTTCTTCTTGGAGTTGTCGTCCTCCCCTGAATTGGAAGAAATTAGAATGAGAATTGATTTGTTGAATTTGTAATGTTATTCTCTGTGTAGACAACCCCTCTATTTATAGCCTTCAAGGATTACTGGATGCTGATTGATGACATCATCATTACGCCATCATACTCTAAGTATTCCTTCAAATAGTTTCTGATGAGATATCACATAACTGTAGCTGATTTGACATTTCTGACTTGTCTTGACACTTCTGTGTTGACTCTGTACATCTTCAGAAACATAAGTGTCGAGATGTCCAAAGTGTCTCGACATTATATTACTTAAGTGTTCTTAGAAGGTGTCGAGACATCATAGTAGTCTAGACACAATTTTACTTAGTAGAATTTTCAGTCTTAACCTGAAGGTGTCGAGACAGTTGACTTGTCTCGAAACAACTGTCGACTGTGTCGACATCTTTAAATCTGCACTATGTCGAGATGGTTAATTTATCTCGACACTACTGTCTATCGGGTGTCGACACTTGTTTAATTCTTCACTGTGTCGAGACAGTTGAATTGTCTCGACACTACTGTCCGCCGGGTGTTGACAACATTAATTATACACTTCAGTCTTCATTGTGTCGAGACAGTTGTATTGTCTCGACACTACTGTCTTAAGGTGTTAAGATATCTGACTTGTCTCGACACATCTGTCTTGATCTTCAAAGTGTCGAGATAATGGAATTATCTCGACACAAATATCTTGATCTTCAAGTGTGAAGATAACTGACTTGTCTCGACACAGCTGGCTTGATCTTCAGAGTATCGAGATAACTGACTTGTCTTGACACAGCTCCTCCAAATATGTCGACATAGTTGAAGTGTGTCAACACTTTTGTACTTAGTCATTTTTCTGCACTACAATTTTCAACCCCGAGTTGTACATGTGTGTGTGAAATATCATTATAAGAGATTTTTGGGGTTAAATACATGAATTGGACATGTGTGTTTGAAATTTTGAGGCATTCCTGCCATTTAAATATATTGATTTAGCCGAGCCCATTTTAAAGATGTTATAGCCTATGTAAGACCTCAAAATGATTTAAAATAACGAGATCATATTTTAAATATTGCTAAAGGTTGTGTAAGATCTCGAAGCGATAAAAATTATTTTGAGAATTATTTATTTTATATTTAAACTCACTACCATAGTTTGGTGATTTAAAATGTTGCTTATTATTAAATATAAAAATAAGGGTTTTCTCGAGATTTAATGAATTATTGAAGCTAAATCGAATCTCGAAATAACTTGAGGAACTCTTGAAGTTTATGTTTTGGCAAATTCAACCCCGAGTTCTGGTTTTCCTCAATTTCCGACTCTTTGTTGCATAAAAGAGGTTTAAATCTGAAGAAATGTTATTGGGCTTAACATAAAAACTTGATTCGCCCTGATGCAAGCAATTGAGGTTAAGAGATGGTGTTAAACTCTTGAGGATATTTAGCCCTTGGTAATCCTTATAATGAGGAGCAAGTTATTATAATAAGATTGTAATCCATAAATATAAGTTCGATTAAGCCGTGATTAAGAGGCGCAACTGAACTTAATATCGGACATTAATAATGGGTTAAACTCAAAAGAAGATTTATAAGAATAGAAATGGAACTGAACTTCCCTCCTGAAAACGGAGATGGAATTTACTTGCATCCTGAGAACAAAGATGGAACAGAACATGCCTCCTGAGAACAGAGATGAAGCTAAACTTGCCTCCTGAGAACGGAGATGGAAATGAACTTGCCTCCTAAGAATAGACATGGAACTGAACTTGCTTCCTAAAATGGAGATGGAGCTGAACTTGCCTCCTGAGAACTGAGATGGATCTGAACTTGTCTCCTGAGAATGGAGATGAAACTGAACTTGTCTCTTGAGAACGGAGATGGAACTAAAGCTTCCTGAATGAAGTGATTGGACTACTAACCATTTTCTTTAAGATTTATTCCAATCTTGCACTGGTCTAGTTCCTTTTTTTATTTCAGTACAGTTCTTTCTTTTGAGTACTCTAGTCTCATACTAGTCCTGAATATTTATTTTCAGTTCAGTTTATTTCTTTTAAGTACTACTCAGTCCTGTACTATTTCAAATCCTTTCAGTACTTTCAGTTCAGTTCTTTCTTTTTAATACTACTACAATCTTGTACTGGTCACGTTCCTTTCTGTACTTTAATTACAGTCTTTTAATTCAGTACTACTCCAGTGTCGTACCGGTCCAGTTTATTTTAGCACTTTACTTCAGTGTCTTTATAGTTCAGCATTTCATTACTGCAGTTCGTACTTTATTTTAGTACATATTTCTGCAATTTATTAAAGCAGCATATTTACTTACCGCTCTTATTTATGCAATTTACTATTTCTGCATCTCTAGCTTGAGTCATGTTGTAACAAGTGGTTGGCTTTTTGGAAGAGTATTAGGTGGGAATAATCGAGAGTTGAGTTATTCTTCCAGTGTTAGCCCCAAATAATGTGCTCCCACGCTCATTTCGCTCCTTGTATAAAGTTGAGCAGCACGCTGATTCAAGAACGCCGCTTGACCGAATTATTTCATATCGAATAGGGCAAGCCGCCGCAAACCTGATATGTGCCAGTTATATATCTATTGAAATGCATGTGAATTGGTTGCGGTAAAAAGTGGCGGGTCAGTCATGCTGGTAGACCGTATGTACTGGTACAGGAAGGTTGACAACTCTAGGCGACAGGGATGCGTACCACGAGTGGCTGGCCATTTTGTTTTCTCTTGTTGGGTTTCCTCTGTTTGTCGGCCAAAATGCTGAATTATCGAATGTTGCTCACATCCAAGAGTACACAAGGTTGTACATTGCAGCCTGGGTAGTGCGGTACGTCCACACCTAGATGTGGCAGGACTGACCACTATCACCGACCGGCACATCAGTAAGGCCCACGTGGTTCTCTACCCTGCTGGAAGAGAAACTGTCCAATCTATGTCGATATAGTAGTTGTGCGCAGGTTTGAATACTGGCGGTATACGTAGGTTCAAATACCAGCGGTGTGCACGGTTTGAATACCTATGGTGCATGCGGGATTTGAGCGTCTGCGGTGTGTTGGTTGGTTTTGAACACTTGTGGTATGATTACATGTTGTGAGTACCTGTTGGTTGTGTAACTTGCTAGTTGGGCTCCTATTAATTAACTGATGTTTATATTACTACTTTCCTATTATTTTATGATGTACTGTTTCAGTTATTTGCTCTTAGCTTAAGAAATTAAAATGCATTAGAAATGAAATGTTGATGTTAACTCTCTTTTGCTTCGTCTACTACTGATAGTATTGAGGCTCACTCTCGTCCCCAAGTTTTGGGATCTTGGGGAGTTGGTGTGAATCCACTTATTTCTATGACTAACGTTTATTTAAACAACCATTCAAAGGAGATGGAGCAGCGCAAGGCCCGAATAGTGTGTGACAGCGTACCTGCTTTAGAGCCGACACGAGTTGAAGCATCAGTCTCATCTCCAGTCCATAGAGATGTGCGCCCTTAGCTTGGTAAAAGCAGAGAGAGTGTTGTAGTTTTATTTAGCCCGATGGGCCGCATATATAAACTTATGGCTATGGCCTTTATTTTATATATATTGATTTCTGATTTACTTCCACTGTGATCTGATGTTATGTGATGAATTTCCATAGCTTGACAAGACAATCATTCTATGCTTGGTGAGTGGGTTGTAGCCATATGTAAAGTGTAGGGTTTCTGTCTTGGGCATTAAGGCCCGTCTCCGACCTGATTCGATCTATGGTTTAGGGGAGGGTCTTAAAGAGGTATTCCAGTAGAGGACTCAAACTTCAAAGTATTGAGTCAGAACCTATATTCTATTATCTATATAGGATTCCTTATGAATCTGAGCTGTAAGATCGTTGATCTTTGTGTAAATCTCACTGTGTGGAGATTGAGGTGGGCTTGTGTTATAGCCTGAGGTGTAAGGCTTAGTGCCTCAGTTGTAGGGCATGTATTATAGCCTGAGGTGTAAGGCTTAGTGTTTGAGTGTGTAGGATCTTGTGTAGCCTGAGCTATAAGGCCTGGGGAAAGGTCTGATGTAGGAACATGTGTTTGTTAGTTGTAAGAACTAAGTAAATGTTGGAGAGGTTTGACCTAAGCTAGCTATTTGCTAGATAGGTGAAGGGGATAAGTGGATTTTGCCATTCTTGAGGAACCACTATAAATCTCTGTGTGATGTGGATTTTCTGTGTGATTTACTATTCTTCGGTGCTAATTCAAAAGAAAACCACAAGATTTAAATAACTTAGTAAAACACCTATGATGCAGGCTACCCCTTCCAATGATGGTGAAATGGTCGGAGTCACAAACCGCTCTCCCACGTCTAGTTATGGTCGCCCAAAGAAACCACAAATAAACCAATCAACAAATAAAATAAAGGTTCGCTACGCCTCTAGAGATTGAACAATGGCTATATGCCAATGTCCGGTTAAGCGAAAAGGACCCACATGGTCTGAACGAGATTGCGATAAAGTGAGAAACCTCTCTTTTACCTTTCTGATTTACGCTCACAATAACTAAGAGAAACATTGGCCACCGTTAGTAATTTTATTTCAATCACAAATACGAACAACGGGAGATCTCCCGACTAAAATATGGCGATCCAGAATGAGTCTGGTGTATTCCCAAAACAAAACTGGGCGTATGGTCACCGGATCCAACTCAGTAAAATCAACGATCCAGAAATCAAGACAATATTGAAATGAAAATGCGAGGTGATTCACCCAAACGTTTCCAAAGCCACACCTAAATCTCTCCACCAAGCAATTATGTATAGAAGAAAATCACACAATGGGAGGTAGAGGAAGTCATCAACCAACCCGTTGTTGACAACGTTGGAGGTGAGTCACAAACCATGGAATCCACTGGAGTCGCACCAGAGGGAGAGAGTGCACACCCTCCTTTTCTTAGGATCTTCAAGCAGAGGGCTGTCCGGGCCAACTGGAGGTCGGATTAACAAAGTGAATGGGGGTCGGGCTGCTGGGAGTCGGGACAACGACAGCAGGTCGAGGTGGTTCTATTAGAGCAGTTCGCCGGGGAGGAACAACTAAACGAGAGAGAGAGAGAGAGCGGGGCATGCCGGGAGGGAGAAATCCAATCGAGAGTGAGAGGAAGAGAGGGAGGCTTCTGAAGCCAAGGAGGAATAGGTTTTCGTATTTTTTGTCAAATTCTGCCTTTTACTCATTCCTCCAACATAATATATAATGTTTTGTTTTTACATTAAAATTAAACATTAACAAAAAGAAAAAAAATAAACATGAAATCATTAAACAAAAATCATTAAACATTAAAATTAAACCTAAATTTGAAATATCCATTAGAGATTGCCCTCCTCGAGCTTATGCGACCGCACGTGGCCGTGCATGGAGGTCTTTACGAATGTTGGATCCCTAGTTTGGATTTTGTCTAAGGTTCACTATTAGGATGTTTTGACCCACCTTTTATAGCCATGGTCAAGTTTGTCAGTCCTAGAGTTTAGGCTAGTCTTTAGAATCAATATTCATGGACTAGCCTGTAGTGGACTTCAGGAGACTCAAGACTTAGAAGAATTCAAAGTTCAGATTATTAGTTCAAAGTTCTTTGAACTAAGCTCGACGATCGTCAATCTCGGATTGACAAACTCGGAGTTCTTTCTCTGAGTTGAGCTAGACGATATTCGAGCTCAGGTCGACGGTTTCTTCCCTCAAGACAGATTCTCTTATCGACGAACTTGGAGCTCAGAATTAGAAAGATATTTCCAGATTGGTGTTCGCTGAGCTCAGGTTGATGAAGACGATTTCTCAGCTCGACGAACTTTGAGTTCAGGTCGACAAAATCTGTTCTGAGGTCGACGAAATCTGTCAGTTCAGTATTTCCTTCTCTGCAGTTCATTTCCAGATTGACCAAGGCTGATTTAATATATTGTTGCCTATATTGCTCTGAATAATTAAATGCATATATTCTTATGAATATAGTCATTCATTGGCATCATTAATTACTGGATTTCACAGAGTAAAAATTTGGCTTAATAACTAGGACAGTTGAGGAATCAAATTAATGCTCTTCTAGTTATTTGTCCAAGTTCCAAGAATTCAGCAGTCAATCAAGGAGTAAAATTCAAATTCAGAAGAGATACAGAGAAGAATGATCTGCTATCATTGACATAAGAGGAAAAATGAGAAGTTAGAGAATCTACTAAGTCATACGGGTAGACACACAAAAAGTTTTTCAGTCTGAAAATTCATTCTGTCTTCATCATCAGCAAATCTTCTCCAAGATTTCAAGAGACATCGAATACAATTAGTCTAAAAAGCTTGCTGGAGATCAACATCAATCTGAAGACCTACACCATGTGCAAAGCTTCAGTCTTCCTGAACTTCTCTACATCTCAGGGGGAGCTTTGACAACAAAGATCCACTTTTATCTTCTCTATTGTTTAGAGAAAAAGAGAAGACATCATCAACTTTTCTTTCATTGTATAAATGGTTTATTAACTCCCTTCAAAAGTTTATTGTTGGTTTTTGGGCACCTGATCAAAAGCCTAAAGGGTTGTGAGATCTCCCTACAAATAGATCATGTGGTGACAGGGCACCTGAGCAAAAACCTGTGGTGGAAGTCACCTAATCAAAACATGCTAGTGGATTCCTAGCAGGGTGGTAGAAGAGTGGATGTACCTAGTTTGGGCAATTACTATAAAATTTCTTGTGTTGTCTGGTTTCCCATTTTATTTTTGTACTGTGTTGTCATAGTTTAGCTTTAATCTCTTTACATAATATTTGCAATCACCTATTTTACAGCTAAATCATATAAATCTATAAATTTTTTTAAAGCTCTATTCACCCCCCCCCCTCTAGAGCTAATTAGATCTATCCCCTTAACTTTCATTTGGTATCAAAGGATTATCAATTGCCTAAGTCACTTTCAATTGGAATCGGAGGTTTACCATTTCTTTCAATTGGTATCAGAGGGTAGTTTATTTGGTTGTACAATGTAACACTTGAACCAACAGATCCTTCTATGATCTAAATTTCTCTAGCATATTACTTATACCATGACACAAAACAAGCACTTTGCAAGCACTAGACCTCCAGTTTGCAACTTGAATAAGTTTGCTATCTAGAAGGCAAAAATAAATTATATACGAACTCAATTGCAGAAGATATTTTTAATTCTATCTTGACAGGTCCACCAGCTCCAGTGGATGCATCTACTGTAACTTCTATCACTCATACTGTTCCACCACCTGAGTGGACAGATGCACAAAAGAAGGCCAAGATAGCTGATGCCAAGACCATGAACATTCTGGCTCTGACAACGTCAGATTACATTTTCCAAAAAGTGGCAGAGTGCACCTCAGCTAAATCCATCTGGGATTCCCTAAACTAGATGGTTGTTGGATCTGCAGATGAGAGAAAAGACGGCAGATCAAATCTCATCTTGCAATATAAGAATTTCAAGAAAAAGAGTCAGAGTCAGTGAGTGATATGTACTATAGACTCAGCTCAATCATTAATGAGCTGAAAACTTTGGATAAGCACATAACCCTCACTGAGGTCAATGATAAGATTCTCATGTGCTTCCCCAGCTCATGAGATTCTAGAAACTAGCTAATCAAAGAGGCCAGGAGTCTGAATGAAATTTCCACTGAATCTCTACGAGGAAAGCTCAAATCTTATGAGTAGTTAATAAAGTTTAGAGAAGCTACTGAGCAGAAGAATCCCTCATCAGCTAGAAAGGAGCAAAACATAGCATTCAAAGCATCTGAAGAAACAGAAGCTCCATCAGCTAGTGAAGAATTTCTGAGTCTCCTAGCCAAGAGATTCTACAAAATGGGTAAGAAGGATTTCAGAAGGAAGTCATCTAGACAAGATGACAAGGCAAGGTATGATAAAACCCCAACTAAATAAATTGTCTGCTTTGGTTGCAGGAAGCCTGGACACTTCATATCAGACTGTCCAGAGAATCAAAAGAAGGAGAGAAGAAGAGAAAAGGAACCCAGGAAGCAGCACTATAGCAAGCCCTCCTCCAGCAAGCATAAGAGGAAGGAGAAAGGCTTTGTTGTTGAAACCTAGAGTGAAACTGAAGATGAATCTTCATCTTCCAGCTCCAATAAAGATGAATAAGAAACTAAAGAAAAGGAGGTTTGCTTGATGGCTATTGATGCATCAGGCAGCCTCTCAAAAGTTGAGCAGTCAGAGAGTGAAGAACCTCAATCTGAAGAAGATCAGGTACTATCCTCTTTTGATTTCAATTCAGATGGTTTTAGAACTAAATTTAAATCACTATGTATTGATTTAATAAACTCCAAGAAGAAAATCAAACTCCTTAGAGAAAAACTAATTGAACAAGATAATTTCATTTCTGAAAATATTAAATTAAAAGATGAATTAACTTTAGCTAATGAACTAATCATCTCTCTAAAAATTAAATTAGCTGAGGTAAGGCAACTTAAAGAATCCCTAAATGGGAGAAACATCAAGTTGATGAACATCACAAGCACAGTAAATGCCAGAATTAATGGCAAGCTGGGCTTAGGTGCTTCATCAAGCCAACCCCCATTAATTCAGAAAAATATACTGCCAACTTCAATCAAATTTATTTCTCAAAAAGACAAAGAAAAGGTAGTAGATCATAGTACTAAGCAAATAGAATTAAAATAGAAAAATTAGAAAAAGAGAAAGAACAAGAAAAATTCTAACTATAACAATGTTCAGCAGATTTCGTCAAACTCAGATCAACGAATTGTGTACAGTTCGTCGAACTCAGGTCGACGAACTCCGAACGAAGATTTTTATTATAATTATTCTTTGAATTGCGATCGACGAAACCAGTATGGTTCTTCGAGCTGAGATCGACGATATTGGGGCACAGAGAATGAATATTTTCATTCTCTGAGCGGAGTTCGACAAACTCATCCCCATTTATCGACCTCAGATCGACGAACTCACCAGAATTCGTCAAACCCAGTTCAAGATAATAGAAATCTTAATTCTTTCAGAACCTTTAATCAACCTAGGGAATATCTCAATCCATTCACCCAGTGGATAATACCATCAAGAAGATATCACTCCCTAGGGTATAAAAACCAACCTGAATATTCTTATATTTTCAGTTTTAACTATGAAAAGAATCAAGGACCTAAGGTAACCTGGGTTAAGAACATCTAATCTGTTTAAATGCAGGTGAAAGACTATCCTACCACAGAGGAACAGTGGTACTTGCATAGTGGCTGCTCAAGGCACATGACTGGAAGCAAGGAAAATCTAACCAACTATAAGTCCAAGCTAGGTCCAAAGTGATCTTTGGTGACTCCAACTGTGGCCAAACTACAGGCTATGGGAAAGTAAATATTGGAGCTATCACTTTCAAAAAGGTGGCTTATGTAAGTGTACTGAAGCACAAACTAATCTCCATAAGTCAATTATGTGATGAAGGGTTTCAGGTATCATTTAATAACTCTTCCTTCTTTCTCGCTTGTGTCTAAAATAAGTAGTTTTAACTGGAACTAGAATTGGAAATATTTACATAGTAAATTTTAAGACTGTTAGGTCTGAGATATGCCTATTCAACCAGGTTAGTAATAATAATGAACTGTGACATAAGATATTAGGACATGTTAACTTAAAGAACATTGCTAAATTATCTAGGGACATCCTTGTAAGAGGATTTCCTTCTTACCCCTACAAGAAGGAAAGCTTGTGCAGGGCTTGTCAATTAGGCAAGCAAACTAAAAATAGTTTTAAAGTCATTAATAAGAGTGATTCACCTAGGATTCTATATTTGCTCCACATGGATATTTTTGGACTCATTATTGTACAGAGCATACGAGGGAAATCTTACACCTTAGTGATTGTAGATGACTTCTCAAGGTTCACTTGGGTGTTCTCCTTGAGGAACAAGTCTAATATTTTAAAGTTCTTACAGACTTTCTTAAGAGCTTAAGGATTGAGTATTCTACTCCAGTTGCATTGATCAGAAGTGATCATGGTACTGAGTTTGAGTCTCTTCCCATCCAAGAATTTTGTGAGATGGAAGGTATCAGACAGTGTTTCTCTGCTCTTAGAACTCCTCAACAAAATGGGGTAGCTGAAAGGAAAAAATAGGACCCTGATTTAAGCTGCAGGCACATTACTTACAGATGTTTACTTGCCACTATCCTTTTGGTCAGAGGCGGTAAGCATAGTAAATTATGTACTGAATAGGAGTCTGATACATAAGATTAAGGGCAAGACTTCCCATGAATTACTTAAAGGGAAGCAACCTAAAGTAGATTACTTTAGATTTTTTGGTTGTTTATGCTACATTCATAACAATGACAAGAAATATCTTAGAAAGTTTGAAGCCAAGGCTGCAATGAGAATTTTTCTAAGATATTCCCAAATTATTTAGTAAGGCATATAGGGTATATAATAAATATACTATGAAAATGGAAGAGACTGTACATATATCATTTGATGAAACTAACATGTCTTACAAGGAGAAGAATCCTTCTACCAGTGAAACTTTGTAGGTACCACATTTGTGTGAGAGATTGGATGATCTAAACCTCACCCAAGAGGTTCCATCACATCCTTCTCCACAAGTTGAAGAAGAAAGTGAAGAAGAAAGTTTGGAATTGGTTGAACTTACTCCAACAGATAATTTAATTTCACAAGGGAAATTAATTCCACAAGCTATTGCTCAACCAACTCCTCCTACTAATCTTGTCACACTTAGAGATCACCCCATATCTCAAGTGATTGGAGACATTTCAGTTGGTGTGTAAATAAGGCATCAACTCAACAATGATGTGATGCATGCTTGTTTCATTTCTCAACTTGAGCCCCAATCCATCAAATATGCAGAGCAAGATCCCCACTGGATCATTACAATGCAAGAAGAGCTCAATCGGTTTGAGAGGTGTAGAGTTTGGGATTTAGTTCCACCAAAAGACTACCCAGTCATTGGAACTAAATGAGTATTCAAAAATAAATTAGATGCCCAAGGTATTATCATCAGGAACAAGGCAAGGCTAGTTGCTCAAGGCTATAGATAAGAGGAAGACATTGACAATGACTAGACATTTGCACCTGTTGCAAGGCTGAAAGCAATTAAAATCTTCCTTACTTATGCTGCCTACAAGAAGTTCAAAGTATATCAAATGGATGTCAAGAGTGCATTCTTAAATGGTGAACATAAAGAAGAGGTTTATGTGGAGCAACCACCAGGTTTTATCTCTCCTACTCATCCCTCTTATGTTTTTAAATTGTATAAGGCTCTCTGTGGTCTAAAGCAAGCTCCAAGAGCTTGGTTTGAAACCTTAGCTAGCTTTCTTCTAGAGCATAAATTCTCTAGGTGCATAGTAGATAGGACATTGTTCACTAGAGATCATAAGGATCCAATCTTATTAGTACAAATTTATGTAAATGACATTATTTTTGGCTCTACTGATTCCAAACTATGCAAGAGGTTCTCTGACCTAATGCATTCCAAATTTGAAATGAGTAGCATGGATAAGCTCTCTTACTTCCTTGTCCTCTAAATGAAGCAACTGCCTGATGACATCTTCATATCCTAGTCCAAGTATGCTAAGGAGCTAATCAAAAAGTTTGGGATGTCAGATGCCTCAGCAAAGAAATCACCCATGGCTTATAATGCTGTGATTGACTCTGATGAAAATGACAAGCATGTTGATCAGAAACTATATAGGGGCATTGTTGGGTCCCTGTTATATCTCACAATAAGTAGGTCAGACATAATGTTTGTTGCATGCCTTTGTGCAAGGTTCCAGGTGAACCCTAAAGAATCTCACCTTACTTTTCTAAAAAGGATTTTAAGATATATAAAGGGTTTTCCTAGTCTAGGACTCTGGTATCCAACTGAGTCAGAGTTTGAGTTGACTGAATACTCAGATGCTGACTTTACTGGATATAGAGTGGACAGAAAAAGCACCTCAGGGACATGCCAGTTCCTTGGTGCTAGACTAGTGTCTTGGTTTTGCAAAAAGCAGATATGTGTGTCTACTTCAACTACAGAAGCAGAATACATAGCAGCTGGCAGTTGTTGTTCCCAGATACTGTGGATTCAGAACCAACTCCTAGATTATGGTTTCAACTTAAATAATTCAACCTTACTATGTGATAATACAAGTGCAATTTCCATTGCACAAAATCCGGTGCATCATAGTAGAACTAAGCATATAGAAATAAGGCATCATTTCATTAGAGATTGTGGGGACAAAAATAAAATTAAGCTTGTCTACATCTACACTGATTTGCAAAGAGCAGACAACTTCACCAAACCCTTGGATGAGAGGAACCATCTGTTCTTTATGAATCAGCTAGATATGATAAATGGAGAGGCTTTAATTTAATTTATGTTTGTGGTCGAAGAATTTATCAAAGTTCGGCAAATGGAGATCGACGAGCTGAGAAATCTTATTGAGATTTTTAGTCGACCTGAGATCGACGATATCTATATGTAAAGTCATTTTCGTCGACCTGAGATCGACGAACTTGCTTCCGAAAATATTTCGTCAACCTAATATCGACGAACTCTTTTCCCTCCTCTTCAAATTGAGATCGACGAACTTTCAGCATTCGTCGACCTGAGATCAAAGAATTTTTATTTTCGCAGGACGAAGCTCGCCACTTCATATTCTGAAAACATTATAATAGGGTTTTTCTTCATGTTAAATCCTGCGCCTTCTGAACTCTCTTGCACTTGATCTTTCTTGTTTTTGCAAGAAATAATGATGATTCTAGCAAACTCTCTCACAAGCATGAAATTCGACACTGGGTTTGATATTGATTTTGACTCCTTCCAACACTCTAATCAAATATTCATGGATATACTGTAGTTATTCGAAGAACATCAGTTAAAGAAGTTCATGACCACAAGGATGAAGTTGCCGACGGCTGAAATAAAGGAATGGGTATATACTTCACCACACCTAATGCTGAGACAATGACAGGAATAATAGTAGGACAACAAGTTTTTCTTACTCCTGTCATTCTATCTGAAATTTTTGGTTTTAATAATGGAGAAGAAGATATAGAAATAGACAGTTCTGAGTATAATGAAATGCTGCTAAAAATGGGTCACTCTAAGGGAAACCCTAACAAATTATTAAAGAAAAATTTATCTACTGAGTATAAGTTTTTGGCTGATGTTGTGGGAAAAGTCTTGTTGGGCAAGCATACTGCCCATGATTACATTATCAGGCACCAGTTTTTGGTGATGTGTGATGTGGTGAATAAGAAAGCAGTACACTAGTGAAAGATATTATTTGATTTAATCAAAAATAAGAATACTAAGAAGGAAGTCTGTTTTGGGAGGATTCTAGGGATTTTCCTTCAAGACAAGGCATCTAAATCACTGGTCTCTCAGACCATATTCTTCAATGCATCCAAGAGGATGACTTGTGCCTTATTTGGCAGATGGGAGAGGACCATCACTAAGCCATCCAGGGCTTCATCCTCTTCCAGAATTTCTGAGGACATAAGTGCAGTAATAGTCACTCCTCCCCCTCTAGAAGAAATTCCCTCCATCAGGATTCCATCACCTCCCTCTTAACAACAATCTCTTCCTCCACAGTATTCACTTCTTTCATCAACTCCCCTCCAACAACCATCCACTGCCTCAACATCATAACTTCAATCTCCAACACCACATGCCTCACTAGTGCATCAACCAACACCCCCTACATCTCCAGAACACATCACACCACCTTCATCACCATTACCACCTCACCTTGATAACATACCACTTCACAATCTTTTCTCACTTCCATCATTTGACTTACTAACATCATCTCCTCACCATATTCCATCATCTTCAGATGAAATCATGACTGATACTCCACCTTTCATTTCATCCTCCATCATCCATCCATCTGTATCTACTCAGACACCTCCTGAGTTTATGCAATTGGATTCTACATCCATCTCCAATATCCTGGATCTCATCACTCAAATCCTCAGGAAGCTCATAGCAGAGGTAGCACCTCTTGCTGATTCCATCTCCTCCATCTCTACTCTCTTTGCTTCTAACCACTTTGTCCCTTTTTCTTCTGGGGGCCTGGCTTCAGGACCCTCTGAAACCAGGCAGGGGGAGATGTCCGGCGAAGAAGTTCCAGTTCTTTCTCCTCCAGCAGCAGTAGCAGCAGCAGCAACATCAGATGTACATATGAATATAGTAGTTACAGAAAGTGTAAATACAGATACAGAGCTATTAGATTTTCTTGAGACAGATCCTTCAGAATTTGATATTGAGCACACTGATGTTGAGATTGCGGAACCTTTGGCAGCTGCACCATTCTTTTACCTAGTACCTTCTGTGGACTTGGCTGATTTATTAAGAGATTTTGATACTCTTTATCATTCTCTTCCTCTTCATGAGCAAGTTTTCTCCAAAGACATTGTATGCTATTTTGCTCCAGTAAATCCAAAAGTTATGGACCAAATAAGGGCAAAGTTTGGCAGCCCCTGTGATCTCAGAAATACTAGTTGCTGAAGAGGAGTGCAGTCCTCCTACTCGCATGTGGGCTAAGTCCCCAGTGCCAAACTTGGATGACATCATGTTTGCAGATATGAAAAAAGACGATGAAAATCAAATTGTTGCTGAAAGTGTTGCAAAGCCAGAAGTTCCAGAATTTCAAGTGCTACCTAAGGCTGTGAGGAAAATCTCCAATGAAGCATTGAAAGAGATTGATGACTTATATGATAATTCTCCTGGTTCTTTTGATGACAATAATGATGATGATGACTCTAAAGACTCTGATGAACCAAAATCTAAGAAAAAGATACCTAAGAATATAAAAGCTATTCCTAATGCTATTCCTAAGCCTAATCTAACTGCAGACACACCACATTACATATTGAACATGATTACTCCTTATCCTGGTATGCCTTAGTGGATGTGGTTATCTAAGAGTGAACAAAAGGAAAGCAAGAAGAGGAGAAGATACAGGTCCCCTCCTAAGCAATTCAGAAAGGATCCTCCTCCTCCATCAGCAGGGGCCTCTGGAAGTGTCACTCATAGATTAACTTCAATCACTAAAATATATCAAAGACATTCCAAGCCAAATTCTCAGAGCAGCAGACATCAGCACTAGCAGCAGTCTATAATAGGCAATCCACCTTCAACTACAGAGCTAAAGAGTCCTTCAAAATCTCATGGTGAATCAAAGAAGGACAGCAGTCCTAAAAGACCTGAATCTCCACCAATTCCCTTTGTTGATCCTGAACAGGAGAACACTACTAAAATGGCTAGATTTCACGAGCTAATCGGACTATCTTTGATTAACAAAGCTAAAGCAAAAGGCAAGGATCCCTCTTAATATTCTACCATGTCTTCCTACAGGAAAGAAGAGCTAAAAAGGTATGATAAAGCAAATCAGTTTTTCAATGTAGATGCTTACATGAGTCTTCACCCAGAAGTAGTTGTTCCAAGAGCAACTTCTTGCAACATTATTAGAGCAGCTGATATGACAATGTCTAAGAAAGAAGCTGTCAATCTCAACAGGGAAATCATCTTCAGACAACCTTCTGAGAAAGCTGAGAAAGGCAATTCCAAGAAACATAGATAACTTTTTGATTAGTTTATTTTCTGAACTATTTATGTTAATTTGTCACAAAGCACTTGTTGTATAAATCTGCTAGATTTTTATTTTCTGCAGATATTTATTGTCTTGCTTTGTGATTATTTCTTATATTTTATTTATTAGTGACCTCACCCAAATAGGGGGAGATTGTTGGATCCCTGGTTTGGATTTGGGCTAAGGTTCACTATTAGGATGTTTTGTCCCACCTTGTATAGCCAGGGTCAAGTTTGTCAGTCCTAGAGTTTAGACTAGTCTTTAGAATCAATCTTCATGGACCGGCCTGCAGTGGACTTCAGATGACTCAAGACTTAGATGAATTCAGAGTTCAGATTATTAGTTCGAAGTTCTTCGAACTCAGCTTGGCGATCGTCGATCTCGGATTGACGAACTCAGAGTTATTTCTTTCAGTTGAGCTCGACGATATTCAAGCCCAGGTCGACAATTTCTTCCCTCAAGACAGATTCTCTGATCGACGAACTTGGATCTCAAAATTAGCAAGATATTTCCAGATTGATGTTCGATGAGCTCAGGTCGACGAAGACGATTTCTCAGCTCGACGAACTTTGAGTTCTGGTCGACGAAATCTGTTCTGAGGTTGACGAAATCTGTTAGTTCAGTATTTCCTTCTCTGTAGTTCACTTCCAGATTGACCAAGGCTGATTTAATATATTGTTGCCTATATTGCTCTGAGTAATTAAATGCATATATTCTTATGAATATAGTCGTTCATTGACATCATTAATTACTGGGTTTCACAGTGTAAAATTCCAGCTTAATAACTGGGACAGTTGAGGAATCAAATTAATTCCCTTCTAGCCGTTTGTCCAAGTTCTAAGAATTCAGCAGTCAATCAAGGAGTAAAATTCAAATTCAGAAGAGATACAGAGAAGAATGATCTAATATCATCGACTCAAGAGGGAAAATGAGAAGTTAGAGAATCTACTAAGTCATACGAGCAAACACAAAAAGTTTTTCAGTCTGAAAATTCATTCTGTCTTCATCATCAGTAAATCTTCTCCAAGCTTTCAAGAGACATTGAATACAGTTAGTCTAAAAATCTTGTTGGAGATTAACATCAATCTGAAGACCTACACCTTGTGCAAAGCTCCAGTCTTCCTGAACTTCTCTACATCTCAGGGGAAGTTTTGACAACAAAGATCCATTTTTGTCTTCTCTGTTGTTTAGAGAAAAAGAGAAGACATCATCAACTTTTCTTTCACTGTATAAAGGGTTTATTAACTCCCTTCAAAAGTTTATTCTCGATTTTTGGGCACCTGTCAAAAGCCTAAAGGGTTGTGAGATCTCCCTGCAAAAAAGCCTGTTGTGACAGGGCACCTGATCAAAAACCTGTGGTGGCAGTCACCTGATCAAAACCTGCTAGTGGATTCCTACCAGGGTGGTAGAAGAGTGGATGTACCCAGTTTGGGGAATCACTATAAAATTTCTTGTGTTGTCTGATTGCCTTTTTTCTTTTTTTACTGTGTTGTGATGGTTTAGCTTTAATCTCTTTACATAATATTTGCTATCACCTATTTTACAGCTAAATCATATAAATCTGTAAAAAGTTTTTAAAGCTCAATTCACCCCTCCCCCTCTAAAGCTAATTAGATCTATCCCATTGAATTTCAATTGATATCAAAGAATTATCAATTGACTAAGTCACTTTTAATTGGTATCAGAGGTTTACCATTTCTTTCAACGAACATGATCATAGCGGTGGAAATCTTCATGAACACGATCGTGGTGGTGGGAATCTTCAGGACCACGATCGTGGAGGCAATGTTGGGTACATTGGTCTAAATGTACATGATTTGAAGAAGTCTCACCCAACTCAATGATATACATCAAAATGTATTTGATGTATTTTGAGTTACATGTGCAGGTTAAGTATTTGCAGGACTGAAGCAAAAAGTTTCTAAGTACATGTGTCGACACCCAGAGGGAAAGTGTCGACACTTAAGTAGACTTGTGTCGACACCCAGGCAAGCAGTGTCGACACTTGGAGTCATTTTGTCGACACCTGGGATGCAGAGTCGACACCAGACAGAAAGTGTCGACACAAGGAGCTGTGTCGACACTCAATGAAGAAAGTACAGTAAAGCAGTGTCGACACTTAACAGCAGTGTCGATACCTAGAAGAACTGTGTCTACACCAGAAAGTGTCGACACTTGGAGCTGTGTCGACACTCAGCAAAAGTCAGCAGAGACCAAGTACAAGTGTCGACACTCAGAATAATGTGTCGACACTTAGCAGAAGAGTCAACACTTGAAGTAAGTGTCGACACCCAGAACAATGTGTCGACACTTAGCTGAAGACTCAACACTTGAAGAAAGTGTCGACACATGGAGCTGTGTCGACACTTAGTGAAGAACAGCAAGATCAACAAATTATTTTAAGTACAAGTGTCGACACTATGGGAATGTGTCGACACTCAGCTGAAGTCTCGACTGAAGAAGAAAGTGTCGACACCCAGAGCAATGTGTCGACACTCAACAAGTATCAATACTGAAGACATGTGTCGACACCAAGAAGCAGTGTCGACACTTAACAGATTCAACACATGAAGATGTGTCGACACAAAGGTGTTGTGTCGACACTTAGAAGAATTCAGCAAAATTCTGAAGAATAAGTACTTGTGTCGACACTCAATTTCAGTGTCGACACATGAAGAAGAAGTAGTGTCGAGATAAAGAATCAACAACACAAGGAGTTATGTCGACACCTTGTAGACTTGTATCGACACTTACACAACTTGTGTCGACACTTAGTCTATAAGTGTCGACACTTAAAGATAGAAAGTCTCGACACTTTCAGACAGTTAAAGAACTTTCAAGAACTGACTGGATGACTTGACAGCTGCCGTTCCAGCCGGTCTACAGCACCTGTCAGAGATGTCAGAATTCAGTTATGGACCGGACCAGCCGGTTACCATGAAGAAGGCCTATAAATAGGCTCATACAGTCTACAGAAATCAGTAGTTGGACAGATTGAAAGTTGTTCAAAAGTGGTTCACAGAGTTGTTCAATTTATTGATCAAGTATCTAAACAAGAAGATCTAGCTGTCCAAGTGCAGATCTAAGAAGTTGGAGAGAGAGGGCTCCATCCAAGAAATCAGCTGTTGGAACTAGGATGAGAAGAAGGGTTCAGATTTATTCTGGATCTTAAGAAGCAGAGGTCAAGGATCAACTGCAGAAGGAGTCAATCTTATTGAGTTCTACTTTCAAGAAGCTTTGAAGAAAGCTAAGTCAGATTGAATCCAGCTGAGTTCTTCCAAGAACTCATCAAGAAACTCACAACTCCCCTCACTTGTTTCTGAGTTGCTGAGTTATCATTTGTAAATTCATTTTTATCTTGTAGGATCCTTTAGATGTGAGTGTTTGTAAGCCTGTAATTATAAAGGCTGAGTGTAGGGCTTGGGAGCCTGAGTATAGGAGATTGGAATCTCTGAGTGTAGGCCTTTTGTGGCTGAGTGTAGGCCTGGGTGGCTGAGTGTAGGCCTTTGTGGCTGAGTGTAGGCTTTGTGGAAAAGCTGAGTTGTAGGGTCTTGGGCCTGAGGTGTAGGAACCAGTTTGGGTTCTGAGATAGTGGAGAAGTTTGGCCGAATCTAGTACACTGCTAGATAGGCGAAGGGGGAAAGTGGATGTACCCAAAGCTTGGGGAACCACTATAAAACTCTGTGTCTGCTGTGATTGTGATTTGCTGTGTATGTTGTGTGATTGAGATTGCTGTGCAAAAGTAGATTAGATTCTGTGTTTAAAACTGATTGTTGCCATTAAAGTTTAAAAAGATTTTGGTCACCTATTCACCCCCCTGTAGGTGTTTAGGTACTATATCTTTCAAGTGGTATCAGAGCCAGGTTTCTCAAAAAGGACTAACAGTCTGAGGAGATCCTGATTGGCAGATTCAGGTCTAAGTTAAATTACAGATTCAAGAAAATCAAGAACCATGGGTTCCTCTGAGAATCACAAGGAATTGGGTTCCATGAAATTACCTATATGCAGAAAGGAAATCTTTGGGATTTGGAAGGAAAGGGTAAGGCTGTTTATGGAAGCCTCAGACCCTAGGATTTACATCACAGTCAAAGAGGGGGCATATGTGCCCATGAAGATATCAGTTCTAGATGCAAATCAGAGAACACCAAAGGATTTCTCTGAAATGACTAAGGATGAGATTGTCCTACCCACCATGGACAAAAGGGCTCAAAACATTATAGTGAGTGTCATAGATGATGCAACTTTTCAGAATCTTATACACTGTAAGACAGCCAAAGAGATGTGGGACACTCTTATTGTGTATATGGAGGGTTCTGAAGAAGTTAGGCAAGATAGAAAATCCTTGCTAAATCAAGAGTATGAAAGTTTTAGACAAGGAAAGGGTGATAGCATAACTGAGTGCTATAAGAAGTTCTACAGGATAGTGAATGAACTCATGTCTTGTGGAAGAGAGTTCAGTAATTATGAACTCAATGACAAGTTCCTAAGGTCCTTAACTAAAGATTGGGACACAAAGATTTGTGTCATTAGAGAAATGGCTAAGTTGGGAGAAATTCCTCCACCTACCCTCTTTGGCAAATTGTTGTCATATGAAATGCAATTGACAGTGAGGAAAGAGGAGGAGAAATCAACAAGAAATGAACATAAGGAAAGAACTGTAGCTTTCAAGACAGAAGCCCCCAGAAAGTACAGGAATAAGTCACCAACTCCACCTCCAAAGGTTGCTGAATCAGAGTCAGATGAATCAGTCAGCACAAAATCTGAAAGCAGTGAAAGTGATGAAGACTTTGCTGCCTTCACTAGACATTTTCAGAAATTCTTGAAGAAGAAACAGTGGAGGTCAAGGCCTTCTACTTCACAGGGAAAATAAGACTTATATCAGAATAAAAAGGCTTCAAAGAAGGACAGGAAGAGGACTAAGTCTAGCAAGACAACTGTTTCAAAAATAGTGTGCTATTGCTGCAATAGACAAAGCCATGTTGTTGCAGATTGTCCTGAAAAGAGAAAGGAGTCTAGTGACAGGAAGAAGACTCATTTCAAAGGCAAGAAAGAGAAGTCTTTTGTTGCCAAAAAGGAGAATACTCTGTCAGATATTTCTTCTTCAGAAACTGAGTCTGATGCTGAGGCATACATAGGGCTGTTTGCTGAAGAAGAAGAAGAAGAATTCATGCAGATTATGGAGTCTATATATGAGCAAGAAGACAGTCAATGCCAAGCGCTAATGGCTTTGACAGAGAATGACAAAATCCTGGAGCAGCCAGGACCCAGTAAGGTACAAAGTTCAACTTTAAGTTCAGTTTCTTGTGCCAGTACAGAATCAGATTCATCATCATCTAGTGATGAGAGTGTATCTGAGTCTGAGGAAGATATTCATCAGCTTATAGATGAATATAAAGTGCTGTTGCAAGCTTATAAGAAGAGCAAGTCACTTGCCAAAAGTCAGGCAAAGGAAATTGCTGATCTCAAAGCTGCTGCAACAGATTCTGAGAAGTTATTTGATCAAAAGCTTAATGAGATATCCAGGCTGAAGCACATAACAGTGATTCAGATGGGTACTATATCATTTAAAAATGATCAAATCAAGAGTCTGGAGATTAATCTTTAGAAGGAGAGAGAGCTTGTTGCTAGGTTTTCTAAACCTAAGTCAGTGCTACCTTTAATTGATGAATTTGTTCATCATAAAGGCAAGGCTGGACTGGGTTTTATTAAACCTGCAAGGACTGAGCAGTCCAAGTCCAAGTCCAAGGGCAAAGCCCCAACATTCAACAAGTCAGCTGTAGATAAGACATCAAAGACAGTACCTAAGCAAAGGTATAATAAGTTTGAATGTTGGTGCTGTGGCAAGGTTGGCCACTTTGCAATGGACTGTTGGCACAATGTTAGTGCCAAAGTGAGTAACAAACTTCCTATTGGAAAGCTAGTAGGTAGTTTTGTCAAGTTGCAAACTAACAAGTACCACGGACCCAAGAATTCTTTGGGTTCTAAGGTTCATTAATCTGTTTTGCAGGTGAGTCCAAGTGGCCATACCCCAACATGGTACTTGGACAGTGGATGTTCCAGACATATGACTGGAACTAGGGGACTACTAAGGGACTACATTCTAATCAAAGATGGTCCTAAAGTCACCTTTGGTGGTTCTGAAAAAGGAATCATCAAAGGATTTGGTAACATTTCTAGTAACTTGGTTACCATTACTAAGTGGCTTATGTTAAAGGGTTGAAACACAACCTAATAAGTATAAGTCAATTAAGTGATGTAGGGTATGACATCTCATTTGTTAAGGATGGTTGTCATATCAAGAGGTCAAATGATCAAGAGATCATTTTGACTGGCTATAGAAAGAGGAATGTCTACTGCCTAGACATTATGTGTGAGACCAATGGCTCTCAAGTGTGTCTTGTAGCTGATGAGACAGTCTCTCATTGTGTCAAATGGCACAAGAGGCTTGCCCATCTTAACTACAAGACAATTAGCAAACTCTTTAGCAAAGAGTTAGTGAGGAATGGTCCTCAAGTTAAGTGTGTTAAAGATGGTATTTGCTCAGCTTGTCAAAAGGGCTAGCAGACTAGATCCACCTTTAAAAGCATAGAAAACAAAGATGTTGTGAGGTGTTTATACCTCTTGCATATGGATCTCTTTGGTCCAATGCCAGTTCACAGCTTAGGTAGGAAGGTCTATACCTTTGTAGTTGTAGATGACTACTCAAGGTTTTCCTGGGTGTTCTTCTTAAGACAGAAATCTGAAACACCTAATGTCTTCTATAGCTTTGTCAAGCAAATTTAGAATGAACTAAATAGTACAGTGGTCAAAATAAGAAGTGACCATGGTACTGAGTTTCAGTCTGATAGCATGACAAAACTATGTGAAGACTTTGGGATATTTCAAGAGTTTTCTTCACCTAGAACACCTCAGCAAAATGACATTGCTGAAAGGAAGAATAGGACCTTGATTGAGGCAGGTAGAACCCTATTAAGTGATACATCACTGCCAGAATATTTCTGGGCTGAAGCAGTTAACACTGCATGCCATGTTATAAATAGGGCTACCATCACTAAAAGCCTAAACAAGACCCCCTGTGAAGTTGTGAAAGGCAGGAAACAAAACCTATCCTACTTCAGGATCTTTGGTTGCAAATGCTTCATACTTAACAATGGAAAGTCTTACTTAACTAAGTTTGCTGCCAAGTCCCAAGAGGGAATTTTTGTTGGGTACAGCAATAACAGTAAGGCTTATAGAGTCTACAACTTGTCTACACAAGTTGTAGAAGAAACTGTACATGTAGTATTTGATGAGACTAAACTTATTAATAATGTGTTGTCTAGTACTGTATGCAGCCCCACAGGTTTAATAAAGAAGATGGACAAGCTCACTTTAGAAGAAGAATCTACTGCAAGACAGCAAGTAGAAGACAGTGGCTGTTGTCCAGGGGGAGAACTACATGTACCAAATGCAGAAGAAGTACAAGGAGTACAACAAGATGATGAAACTGAAGAGGTTCAACCAGAAGTCAGGATGCCTCCAGCCAATAGGCATCTTAGAGATCATCCAGTTGAGTAGATTATTGGAGATCCAAGACAAGGGGTACAAACAAGGAGCAGAAACCTGAATGTAGCAGTCTACTCCAGCTTTCTATCCCAAGTTGAATCTAAGAAGTTTGAAGAAGCCATACTAGATCCACAATGGACTGTAGCAATGCAAGAAGAGCTTAATCAGTTCAAAAGGTGCAAGGTTTGGGAACTTATTTCTAAACCTAAAGACCATAATATAATAGGAACCAAGTGGATCTACAGAAATAAGATGGATGAACAAGGGGTCATCATTAAGAATAAAGCAAGACTGGTTGCTAAAGGATATAGGCAAGAAGAAGGTATTGATTTTGATCAAACCTTTGCTCCAGTAGCCAGACTGGAAGCCATAAGGATGTTTCTTGCCTATGCAACCTATCAAGGATTCAAAGTTTACCAAATGGATGTCAAGTCAGCATTTCTGAATGGTAATCTTAAAGAAGAAGTCTATGTGGAACAGCCATCAGGTTTTGTTGATTCAACTCTACCTCATCATGTCTATAGACTTAGGAAAGCTTTATATGGGTTAAAGCAAGCCCCTGGGGCTTGGTATGAAACCCTATCTAGTTTTCTCATTGAGAACAAGTTTTCAAGGGGGGAAATAGATAAGACTCTATTCCTTAGGGAATCTAGAGGCAAAGTTATACTAGTCCAAATATATGTAGATGACATCATATTTGGGTCTACTGAAAGCAGCCTTTGCAAAAAGTTTGCAAAACTTATGCAAGGTCAATTTGAGATGAGTAGTATGGGAGAGCTGAAGTTTTTCTTGGGTCTCCAAATTAAACAGACTGAAAATGGTTTATCCATATGTCAGTCCAAGTTCACCCTATAACTCATAAGGAAGTATGGTATGGATTCATCCAGTACCATGAAGACTCCTATGGGGTCAAGTATGTCTCTTAGCAAGGATGATGCAGGGAAGCCTGTAGATGAAACCTTGTATAGAGGGATAGTTGGCTCCCTATTATACTTGACTGCTAGTAGACCAGATATCATGTATGCTACATGTGTCTGTGCAAGGTATCAAGCCTGCCCTAAAAGGTCTCATTTGACTGCAGTCAAGAGAATATTGAGATATCTAAAGGGCACTCCCTATCTAGGCCTCTAGTACCCTAGGAATAGGGATTTTGAACTAACAGGTTATTCAGATGCAGACTTTGCAGTATGCAAAGAAGATAGAAAAAGCACTACTGGAACCTGTCAATTCCTAGGTGGGAGACTAATTTCATGAAGTAGCAAAAAGCAAACAAGTGTGGCTATCTCCACTGCAGAGTCAGAGTATGTGGCTGCAGGAAGTTGTTGTGCTCAACTTCTGTGGATACAACATCAGCTAGAGGACTATGGATTTCAGGTAAGTAGAACTCCACTCTTTTGTGATTCTATAAGTGCTATTTCAATAGCTAATAACCCTGTATCCCATAGTAGAACAAAACATATTGAAATTAAATATCATTTTCTGAGGGAGTATGTAGAAAGAGAAGATATTTTACTTGAATATGTTAAAACAGATGAACAACTAGCTGATATGTACACTAAGCCACTAGAAGAAGCTAAGTTCAATAGGTTTAAGATTGAACTAGGAATGATAAACTTAGAGTAAGTTTACAAAATTGAAATTGGCTAAGTAAAAAGGTGTCGACACATAGAGATTTCTGTGTCGACACATAAAAGTGGTGTCGACACTTCAGGAAAAAGGTGTCGACACATCTAGGAAGTTGGTGTCGACACTTCTAAATATTAGTGTCGACACATGTCTAGTAGGTGTCGACACATCCAAAGTGGTGTCGACACTTAAGTTTTACTCAGAATTCTCTAAGTAAAGTCTCGACTATGTGTCGAGTTATGTAGTGTCGACATATAAACAAGTGTCGACACATAAAATCTGTTGACTAAACTTGTGTCGACACATATGTGTCGAGACATTATAAGTCAGTGTCGACACTTATTGCCAGTGTCGACACAATTTTAGTTAGCTGTCCCGTCTGTTCATCTTCAAAATCAGAAAGGTATAAATAGGATTTTGTCTTAGTTCGTCGACACGCTTTTAAAGTTTCGAGACCAAACTTCTGTGTCGACACCTCTCTTCTCTCAAGACAAATTCTACAAACCCTAATGGCGCCTAAGCTTGAGGAGAATGTCAACGAAGGATACGAGCTGGTACGCGGTGCTTTTGAGGATGCCGATCAAGAAATTCAGGCTGTCGTAACCCTAGTAGCCGATTCAGGGCTAGATTATCTTGTTTCATAACCGACAAAAATCTGGAAGAAAGAGGTACTTGAATTCCTCAATGGAGCTGAAGTGGATGAAACTGGATTCAAAATCAAATCCAGAGTTCATGGAATAAAGGTTAAGATTTCACCAAAGAGCTTGAGGAAGGTGCTTCAATTGCCAAGAACTAAAGAGAAAGATGAGGTTACAGCTTCAAAGACCAGGGAAGCTCTAACCTGGTGTGGACTAGATTCTACAATGAAGATAGGATCTGTGTTTAACAGGAAGGGAATTAACAATCAAGGAAAGTTTCTTTCTGAAATTGTTGGAAAGGTCATCCTTAGCAAGCCAGGAGGGCATGACAGAGTGTCTGCCTCCATGTTCAATATTATGACAAGGATAATTTTCTCTCTAAACACTGACTGGTCTATGGTAGTCTTTGAGAAGATTAAAGAAAGCCTGAAGAAGCCCAACCTGGGCAGAATTTTAAGTCTATACCTAGCTGGTACCATACCAGAGGTAATGCAATAAGCTGCTGGAAGTAAAATAAATCACATGAGAAAAATGGACATGAGGTTGTTTTTTAGATGGGACAGCGTGTTGACAAAGGAGATGCCAACCCCTGTGAAGATAGTTTCTGAGAAAGAAATTCCACCAAAGAAGAAGAGGAAGACTGCTCAAGTGGCACAAGAGTCCACTAGCAGCTCAGACAGTGAAGAACAAGTTGTCTTCACTCCAGATGAGAATGAGGAAGGACCTGCTGTTAAATCTCCTGCTCCTCAAGATGATGCTGAGATCCAGGGGGAGCTACCTCAAGCTAGCCCCATACACAAGGATCAAAGCTAGGGGGAGCTTCCAGTTGTAGATGAACCCACTACACTGGAAAGTGAACAAGCAACCACCATTATCCTAGAGGTAATCACTG
This sequence comes from Platanthera guangdongensis, assembly GCA_039583875.1. Taxonomy (NCBI): domain Eukaryota; kingdom Viridiplantae; phylum Streptophyta; class Magnoliopsida; order Asparagales; family Orchidaceae; genus Platanthera; species Platanthera guangdongensis. The sequence goes on from CM077149.1 coordinate 88,071,488, forward strand.
AACTCAATACTTTAGAATTTCCTATGGACGATACTGATTTGTCTGATGTTCATCAGCAAATTAAGCTGGATACCCAAGTCCCAGATGCTGTCTTGGAAGACACATCTGTTGCAGCTCAGTATGTATCTGATCTAGTGGTTGAAGAGCCCAGAGTTTCTCCAGCTCATTCTCCACAAGAGTTTACAATGGAAGATTTGTTTCTAAATCTGGATCAAGAGGATTTTGATAAAGAAACTGCTGCTGAAGGAGATAATGTTGCTGCTGAGGGAGAGCAAGTGCAAGTTCATGAAGAGCCTGTGAGGCAAGAAACTGAGAAGGCACCAAATGTGCAAACTGAGAGGCCCCCAAGCCCTAAGGAGAGGGTAGATATAGCCAGCTCCTCAGCATCTGAAGATGAGGAGGCTGCCAGGGAAAAGAAAAAGAAACTTTATGTCTTCAAGAGAAGGAGTCAAAGTTATAAGAAGGCTCTACAATCTATTGCACCACAGCCTATAGTTCAGCAAACACCATCAGTTGATTATAGTGCTTTAATGGTGGCAATGCAAATTAAACTGGATGAGCACAGGCAGGCAATTGAGAAGTATGTAGATGAAGGGCAGAAATCTTTGCAATTTGATCTGGCCCAAGATATCAAGTCAATAAGATTCGAGATGAATCTTAACAAAAAGGAAATGACAGACTGTTTTCACAAGGGTGGAAATGCAGTAGGGTACTTGGCAACACACCAAGAGAAGATAAAAGCACAAGTGGATGACATAGCATTGAAGCAAGGGTATGTTCTTGAAAATCAGCTAAGGATGAATGACAATCTTACTGCTTCCCATAATGCTATTGTCACAGAATTAAAGAACCAGGCTGCTGGACCTTCTACCTCTACTGCTACTGTTAAAGCTGAATTTGACAAGGTATTTCAAGAAGAAATCAATGTTGTTAAGACTGCCATTGAAGACTCCTAGAAGGCCATATCTGAACAACTTAAAAAGCTCAAACCTTTCTTTAAAGATGGAGTCAGATACTTGGATAATCAAATCAGATTCCAGAAGGATGATGTCAGAGATCATATGGCTAGAGAAGTCATAAAGGGGGAGAGAGTTTTAGTCAAAGCTAGCTCTGATCATGCCAAATGGATATCTAATTCCATCAGAGCTACACTGGGCTATCCTCCACTTTGTGATGATGACAATGTTGCTGAATCTAGAATTCAGCCTGCATATCTTGGAGGTGAGCAACCAGAAGTAGCTCAAGTGATCTATCCTCCACCAGATTTTGAAATGGTGCAAGCTGATATTCATCCCATGTATAGCCCAACTGAAGGGAAGTCTAATGTCATTCTGGAGAAAGTGGTTCAGCCTATATCTGAAGCTTTGCAAGCAGCTCTTCAGAAAGAAGAAGAAGCTCTACAAAAAGAAGAAGAGACAAGATTGTCTAAGAAGAGGTTTAGGGAACAAGCTGAACAAAGGCCAGACTTTGAGCAGTGGAGCCCTACCTCAAGGAATATCATTTTAACTGCCTGGAAAGCTGCCAAAGATAATGTGCATGACAGGAACAAATGGTTTTCTGAAGCTGAATGGAGAAAACATGAGATCAGGCAGGAGGCAATAGTCCAGTATAGAAGGAAGGCCAAGATGGGAAAGCTACCTCCTACTGCTCTGGAGCCTAGCAAGTACTTTCCAAAGCCATACCATTACTTTGAAAGACAAAAGATCAAAGCAGAAGAGCTTAAGAAGAAAGACTTGAAAGGCAAGAAGCCTGCTGATGTTGAAGTTGCTGATGTTCTTGTTCAAGCTAAAGTTCAAGCTGGAAAAGGCATAGTGATTAAGGAGCCAGAACAGAAATAGCTTAGAACATTTCTTAAGTTTACCATGTATTCTTTTGATATAAATCATGCTGTAAACTTTTGACAAAGAATATGACAAAGTATTGGAACAATGTTTTGTGTGATAAATTTGTTGTGTTAAATTTATTTCATAATTGTTCTGTGATGCAATCTATCTGTATATGCATGTTAATTTTATACATGTGATGTACTTTCCTGTTTACATAATCCTGTCTTACATCATTTTGTATTGTTATTATGAATGGTGTATATCATTGACTAAGGGTTATGACTTCTCCAAATAGGGGGAGATTGTTGGGTACATTGGTCTAAATGTACCTGATTTGAAGAAGCCTCACCCAACTCAATGATATACATCAAAATGTATTTGATGTATTTTGAGTTACATGTGCAGGTTAAGTCTTTGCAGGACTGAAGCAAAAAGTTTCTAAGTACATGTGTCGACACCCAGAGGGAAAGTGTCGACACTTAAGTAGACTTGTGTCGACACCCAGGCAAGCAGTGTCGACACTTGGAGTCATTGTGTCGACATCTGGGATGCAGAGTCGACACCAGACAGAAAGTGTCGACACAAGGAGCTGTGTCGACACTCAATGAAGAAAGTACAGTAAAGCAGTGTCGACACTTAACAGCAGTGTCGACACCTAGAAGAACTGTGTCTACACCAGAAAGTGTTGACACTTGGAGCTGTGTCGACACTCAGCAAAAGTCAGCAGAGACCAAGTACAAGTGTCGACACTCAGAATAATGTGTCGACACTTAGCAGAAGAGTCAACACTTGAAGTAAGTGTCGACACCCAGAACAATGTGTCGACACTTAGCTGAAAACTCAACACTTGAAGAAAGTGTCGACACATGGAGCTGTGTCGACACTTAGTGAAGAACAGCAAGATCAACAAATTATTTTAAGTACAAGTGTCGACACTATGGGAATGTGTCGACACTCAGCTGAAGTCTCGACTGAAGAAGAAAGTGTCGACACTCAGAGCAATGTGTCGACACTCAACAAGTATCAACACTGAAGACATGTGTCGACACCAAGAAGCAGTGTCGACACTTAACAGATTCAACACATGAAGATGTGTCGACACAAAGGTGTTGTGTCGACACTTAGAAGAATTCAGCAAAATTCTGAAGAACAAGTACTTATGTCGACACTCAATTTCAGTGTCGACACATGAAGGAGAAGCAGTGTCGAGATAAAGAATCAACAACACAAGGAGTTGTGTCGACACCTTGTAGACTTGTGTCGACACTTACACAACTTATGTCGACACTTAGTCTATAAGTGTCGACACTTAAAGACAGAAAGTCTCGACACTTTCAGACAGTTAGAGAACTTTCAAGAACTGACTGGATGACTTGACAGCTGCCGTTCCAGCCGGTCTACAGCACCTGTCAGAGATGTCATAATTCAGTTATGGACCGGACCAGCCGGTTACCATGAAGAAGGCCTATAAATAGGCTCATACAGTCTACAGAAATCAGTAGTTGGACAGATTGAAAGTTGTTCAAAAGTGGTTCACAGAGTTGTTCAATTTATTGATCAAGTATCTAAACAAGAAGATCTAGCTGTCCAAGTGCAGATCTAAGAAGTTGGAGAGAGAGGGCTCCATCCAAGAAATCAGCCGTTGGAACTAGGCTGAGAAGAAGGGTTCAGATTTATTCTGGATCTTAAGAAGCAGAGGTCAAGGATCAACTGCAGAAGGAGTCAATCTTATTGAGTTCTACTTTCAAGAAGCTTTGAAGAAAGCTAAGTCAGATTGAATCCAGCTGAGTTCTTCCAAGAACTCATCAAGAAACTCACAACTCCCTTCACTTGTTTCTGAGTTGCTGAGTTATCATTTGTAAATTCATTTTTATCTTGTAGGATCCTTTGGATCTGAGTGTTTGTAAGCCTGTAATTATAAAGGCTGAGTGTAGGGCTTGGGAGCCTGAGTGTAGGAGATTGGAATCCCTGAGTGTAGGCCTTTTGTGGCTGAGTGTAGGCCTGGGTGGCTGAGTGTAGGCCTTTGTGGCTGAGTGTAGGCTTTGTGGAAAAGCTGAGTTGTAGGGCCTTGTGCCTGAGGTGTAGGAACCAATTTGGGTTCTGAGATAGTGGAGAAGTTTGGCCGAATCTAGTACACTGCTAGATAGGCGAAGGGGGAAAGTGGATGTACCCAAAGCTTGGGGAACCACTATAAAACTCTGTGTCTGCTGTGATTGTGATTTGCTGTGTATGCTGTGTGATTGAGATTGCTGTGCAAAAGTAGATTAGATACTGTGTTTAAAACTGATTGCTGACATTAAAGTTTAAAAAGATTTTGGTCACCTATTAACCCCCCCTATATATGTTTAGGTACTATATCTTTCAGGCAAAGCAGCCACGAACGTAGGTGGTAGCGGTGGAGATCTTCACTATCATGACTGCGGCGGCGAATGTGTTCAAACATAGGCGGGTCGGCGCCATCAACCCTCCCCCAGTCAAAAACAATCATCACCGGTTAATGGTCACGGCGAGAGTGTTGGAGGAGGGTAGCATCCAAACGCTCCAAATCTTCCTCAGGGAGCTAAGAATCATCTGAACTGGGGCGGTCACGACAATGAACAAGATACCGAAGGAGGTCATCATCGGCGGACGCAAAAACTTTAATAGCAAAGAATCTGTCAGGCACAACAAAGGTATGTGGAAACCTTGAAAATGGATTTGCATGAGAAGAAGGTAAAGTAGAGAAATCACCATCTGTAGCAACTAAAGTGGAATCCATGGATTTGTGACCCATATCACTCTAATTCCCAAGAGACGAAGGGGAAAAAGAAAATGTAGACGAAGGGAATTTGGTGGAGGTGGAGAGACATAAGACGTTAAATCAGAAACATTGAACGTAGGGGAAATTCCCCAATCAGCCGGCAAGTCCAGAACAACCGCATTGTCAACCAAACACTTGATAAATTTGAAAAAAACCGGTTCGCCTAGGGGCCAACTTTTTAATGGTGCCCTAACGTAACCATTCCGGGAGTAAACAGACCAAAACAAGATCGCCAATATTAAAATGGGAGAGTCGCATATGTAAGTTAGCTTGCGATTGGTAAAACTCATATTGAGTGACCAATTCCTCCCGAATTTGTGTGTGCAAATCATAAATGTGTAGAGTGATGATTAGTGTGAAATGACTTGATTTATAAGGTGGTGATAATGAGACCAAGTCAAGAGGCACGAGTGCTTTGTTTCTGTGCATAATCTCTATCGACGCAAGACCGATAAATCGATGCGGAAGATTACTATAAGTGAGTTGGCATGTGCGATAATTTTTAATTCTTTTGTGAGTGAGTGTAAACGTGACCAACAAAATGTTTTCTACACTATCATAGTAGTCTTATTACGATCCAAATGACCGCCAAGGTCACTGCTATGAAATTCCTTCATGATAAAGTGGCGGGGAGAAGAGAGTGGAACACACAACTTGGAATAAGTCATGTCTTGCAAATGACATGACTCAAATTGGGTAGCTATGAACACAAGAGTGAGTGCATAGATATCGAGACTTGGTTGATCATAAGACGGTGCTAATAGATTAAATGTACTTAATTGATTTAATTTATATTTAAAAACAAGCGGACTCACATCAAGAGGCACCGTTGCCATGACATCAGAAGCGGTCACAGTAGACGACGACACCATTGACAGATGACCAGACAAATGATCAATCCAAAGTAAGGCGTAGACAGAACTACGAAGAGTGGTGAAAAGACCGCATACGACATCTAACAACTCATCACAACATATTCGTCGAGACATGTCCAACATAGGAACTAATAGAGTGGGTGTGACACAAAAACTCAGACTAGGACTACCAGATCCACGTCCTAAAAAGTCATCTAATGTTGGCAAATAAACAGGAGAAAGGGTCGATAAAATCAATCCGGAGACAACATCCAAATTTGTATAATTTTCACCCAACTATGGCAACATCAAGGAACTCTCATCTGGTTCTATATCAATAATGTCATCCAAAAGTACAACTCCCTCGTTAGAGAATTCTTCTGCACTAGATACATCATCCAAATCAGAATCACTAAAGGTCTCAGAAATAGGCAAAATCGAACCCGACAAATTTTCTAATTCATATGGAGCTTCAAGCAATGGTGATAACATCAAAGAAATATATTTCTGGTGCTCAGCGCTAAAGTCATTCAAAAATAACATTCCCTCATAAGGTAAATCATCCACTACAACAAAAGGGACATCCTCACTCTCAGGCTCCTCAGATGACTCAGATACAATCTCAGCTGGTGCAATTGTAGGCTCTATCATGACAGGGATCATAGCCTGGAGAGGGCCCTCAATAATAGGGTGATCAGACATAACGTTAGCAGAGCATGTAATAGGCAACGGGATACTCTCACATATTGGAATACCATCATCTCACACATCATCTTCCAAATCACTAGGTATCCCATCAAAGTCTGAATCATCAGAATCGTCGGGCACTATCGTACATGACGGAATACTCTCATCTAGCTGGTCATCCTCAGAATCAAGAGATGTCATATCTACATCAGAATCCTCAGGGGTATCATACACAATCTCAGGAGGCTCAGGCGTCGAAGCTAAAGGATCCAAAAACCTAGTAGAAACATCTTTCGAGTCCAGAATATCGGGCTTAAACTACTTATTTTCCCTAGAGGTGGAAGTAGGCATTCTTTGGATAGTCCTACCTTTGTGGGGAAAGGATCTAGCCTGAGACATATGGTCACTCCTATAAGCAGATACAGGTCTAGTGCCATAACTATACTCTCTCATGGTTATGGTGCTATTAGTACGAAGGTAGGTGGGGTCAAATTGATAAGTGAGAAGGCTACGCATTTGCGGCCAAGCATATTGATAACCACCCACACGACGCTCTTTGTTTAGCCAAAACACCTGGGCTTGACCTACTAATCTTTCTCGGGCGACGATAACCTTTTGGTTGTTGTCTCATTCATGACAATCAAAAAAAATTTTCATTCTCTTAAGCCAGTCCCTAAAAATGTGAGAATTCACATAACCGTCATAAGTGGGTGCCTCGATTTTAGTGTGAAGAAAATCGTGGGGACGGTTGGGCTTCCTAAGGCAAGAGGGCAATGTTGGGTTGTGGTTAGCCATATCTCTAGACCATAAATAATCGAATCGGTAATCATGAACGTCAAGGGCCATTTTTAGTGGGGACGGGACAAAAAATCTACTCAAAACTTGTGCTCATACAATGCATAACAATGATTCTGACCCAATAAAAATATAACAGATGAATTTGTTCCCGCTTAATAACTATGATAATAAAAATATTTTTTTGCTTTGCTTGATGAAAATAAATAGTAGATTATTAAAAAAATGGATTTTTTTGGCAGAAAAATAAAAATTTTAGGCCACTATTTGCAGACCAAAAATTAAAAATTTATTTTTTTTGTTTTGGACAACGGATAGTGCTAGTGCGTGTCGGTGTTTTAAGAAAAAAGAGGTTGGTGACAATTAGAAAATTGACATGAACCTCTCTCTGATGCCAAATTGATGCAGGCTATCCCTTCATATGATGGTGAAATGATCAGAGTCACAAACCACTCTCCCACGTCTAGTTACGGTCGCCCAAAGAAATCACGAAAAAACCTATCAACAAATAAAACAAAGGTTCGTTACGCCTCTAGAGATTGAATAAGGGCTATAGGCCTATATCCGCTCAAGCGAAAAGGACCCACACGGTCTGAACGAAATTGCGATGAGGGGAGAAACCTCTCTCTAGCCTTTCTGATTTACGCTCACAATAACTAAGAGAAAAATGGACACCGTTAGTAATCTTTATTTCAATCACAAAAACAAAAAACGGGAGATCTCGCGACTAAAATATGGCGATCTAGAATGACTCCGGTGTATTCCCAAAACAAAATTGGGCGTAGGGTCACTGGATCCAACTCAGCAAAATCAAAGATCCAGAAATCACAATGACAATATCGAAATGAAAATGCAAGGTGATTCACCCAAACGTTTCCCAAGCCACATCTAAATCTCTCCACCAAGTTATTAGGTATAAAAGAAAATCACACAAAGGGAGGTAGAGGAAGTAGTTATCCAACCCGCTGTTGACGTCGTTGGAGGTGAGTCACAAACCACGGAATCCACCGGAGTCGCACCGGAGGGAGAGAGCGCACACCCTCCTTTTCTTCGAATCTTCAAGCGGAGGGCTGTCGGGGACAACTGGATGTCGGATTAGCAAAGTGAAAGGGGTCGGGCTGCTGGTGGTCGGGACAACGACAGGGGTCGAGGTGGTTCTGTTAGAGCAGGACGACGGGGAGGAACAACTAAACGAGAGAGACTGAGTGAGATGATCGAGGGAGAGAGAGAGAGGGAGATGAACGAGAGAGAGAGAGCTGCGCACGTCGGGAGGGAGAAATCCGATCGGGAGAGAGGGGATGAGAGGGAGGCGGCTGAAGCCATTGAGGAATAGGGTTTCGTATTTTTTTTTATCAAAATTCTGCCTTTTCCTCATTCCTCCGACATAACATAAAACGTTTTGTTTTTACATCAAAATTAAACATTCATAAAAACAAAAAAAAATAAACATGAAATCATTAAACATTAACAGTAGACCTAAATTTAAATTCTCCATTAGAGATGGTCATCGTCGAGCTTAAGCGGTCGCACGTGACCGTCCACGAAGGTCTTCACGAACATGATCATAGCGGTGGAACTCTTCATGCGCACGATCGTGGCGGTGGGAATCTTCAGGACCACGGTCGTGGCAGCAAAGCAGCCGCGAACGTAGGTTGTAGCGTTGGAGATCTTCACTATCATGACTGCGGCGGCGAATATCTTCAAATATAGGCGGGTCGGCGCCATCAACTTATTCACCCCCCTCGAGGTGAGTAGCAGACCTTAACTTTCATGATCTTCAAGCTCTGAAGATATTCGAGCACCAAAGGAGATCTTTGATTGCGGAAGGAGATCTTCAATTACAAAGTGAGATCTTCGAATGGATTCAAGCGCCATAGGAAAGCTCAGGGAGATCTTTCAAGGAAGACTCTAGAGCTCTGTCAGGTGTAGAAGGCAACGTCTTTTTAAATGGGGGCACTGAGTCACTTTTATATCTTATGAGGTGGCGCTTTGGAAATTGTGTAGCAAGGGGTGTGGCTATCCGCACATTCATGATATAATATTGTACTATACACACCCTCAAGATGAAATATCCACCCCCATGATAGGGGGATTTTATTATCTGTATCCCCATGAAGCGGGATTTTAATTTGCGCATCCCTTGATGGAGGATTTTGCTAAGTGCACCCTACAGTGAAGAATTTTGATATGCACACACCCATGATTGAGGATTTTACTTTTCACACACTATGATAGAGGATTATACTACGCATACCTCCATGATGGTAATGGAGGATTTTACTATGCACACTCCCATGATGGATGATTTTACTATCTGCATCTCATCATGGGGACTTGATTATACGCACCACATGATGAGGTAATTTACTATGCGCACCTACATGATGGAGGATTTGATTTTTCGCACCTCCCTGGGTGGGGATAGTTTGGAGAATGAGACAGCGGGCATGCAAAAGGTACAACGTGGGCTCATGCGCGCAGGAGAGGTCTGCTGTGTGGGCAGCGTGGGCAGCGTGGGGTAGGGCCTTGTGAGGCGGCGACCTCACGAGCGCGTGACTGGCGTGTGCGCAGGAGAGGTTTCCTACGCAGGCCGAATGGGTACGAACGTGCTGCAGCGGCCGCATTGCCGTGCTGCTGTTGCCGCATGTTTGGCGACCATGGGTGCAACTTTATGGCGGGGCCGCACGGCTGGTGCGGTAGCGACCACATTGTCGCGTTGCTGGCGTGCGTGGGTGCGACCGTCTCGCGGGGGCTACACCGTCGGTGCAGCGGCAGCCATCTGGCTGCGAGGCTGGCGCCCGCGCGAGAGAGTTGCTTGTGCGTGCCACGTCCGTGCAATGTTTGTGTGGCCATGCATCGATGGCCACATGACCGGTGCTGCGGTCGCTGATCTTAGGCAACTAAACTTCTGTGGTTTCCTCTCTTTCCACTAGGGGAGTGGTGTTATCCCTACTAAGTGAGTGGGGGTCGCCCACTTATTCATGATGAGGGACTCTCTTAGCCTCCGCGTGCATCTTGGCTCCCATTTGGAACACTAAACAATCTCAGAATTGTGCTAAAATGAGCCCGTTGAAATTGTATTGAAGGATAAGGCAAGGTTATGGCAAAAGAAAATTCGGTTCGATCATTCCCATTTTTGAAAAACCCTATTAATTTTCATGTCAAACACATTTCATATTGATAGCATTTTTGTCCAAGCTTACCTGAACAAAACTCTGTGGTAAACATACCCTAAATCTATTAATTAAAAATTTAAGTTCGACCTTTTACAAGATGAAAATAAAAACAAAGAACATAACCATCAATCTTTGTCATGTTTAACGTTATTATTATTGTATATAATAATTTAACTTTAAACAAATTAATTTCTTACTTCATTCCAGCTAATGGCATCGGGGCATGTTGTGACACCTGTATATTCATGTGGCAAGATGTTATTGGCTATTGTAATAAGTGTGCCTCTATAAATAGACATTCTCTGTAATAACTTCGGAGGGAATGAATAAGAATGTCTTCTGTTGTCCTCTTAGTTTAGAATAGCAGTAGATGTAGCAAGGTAATAGCCTCTGAAGGCCTTGCCCTTCTTCCCTTCCGTCCCCGGTGATCTCATCGGAGAATTTGTAACGGCTTGGACTGTTACATTGGTGCTGAGAGTTGAACTCCCGCCACCACCGCCGCTTCATCCTCTGGCGCCCCTTCATCCTCCGCCGCTTCGCCGCCCCTGCCGGAGCAGCCATCCCATGCATCTTCTTGCTCTCCGGCAACCTCAAGAAACGCCGCCCGCCATCTGCAATCAAGAAAGCAACCTCACTGCCTCCGCCGCTGCGCCGCCTCCGCCACCGCTGCGCCGCCTCCGCCACCGCTGCGCCGCCTCTAACACCGCTACGCCGCCTCTGCCTCGTTCCAATCCTTTGCTCTCGAACACCTGTTGAGAGATCTCCTTCCGTATCTACGTCGCTGGAACGACATCGATCTTCTTCCTAGCTGCCGACGATTCGGCACAAGATCTATAGCTCCGCATCCCAGGAAACCATCAAAACGGCGTTGTTGTCTCGCTGCAAGTCCTCGCGGGAACAGAGCATACGAAACCACTGTCTCTGATTTCTTCCTTGCTCCTTGCCACGACGAAGTATCCACCGATCCAGCACGACATCAAGAAACGTCAGAAGCAGGGCAGAGCAGCGAAGCCAGACTCCGTTCATCCTTCTCCCACCCAGCAGCGGAAGGACGTTCGCCCATCTTTCTTAGTCTCGACGACTTTGCCGCCATCTCATTCTTGATCCACTGTTCCCGCTACGGCGAACTCACCAGTAAAACAACTTCGGTCATCTAATCACCGACGTTTTCCATCCCTGCCATCTTCAAACAGCCTTGCTTATTGTTGAGAACGTTTGCAACACCAGGATAGCCATTCTGATTTCTGCAGGGTTGATTTGAGAAGAAGTCTGAATTCAATTGATTTGACATTGTATTTGGTAGAAAAGTTAATAGTGATTGTCAAACAATTAATGTTTGATTACCTTTAATTTTGATTTGACATTTGACAATCGATGGAAAGTTGAGAGTATTTTTTTTAAGCGGATGAAAGCTCCAACTAACTAAGAAAGTATGAACCTATCTTAGGCCAATCTTCTGTTAGGGTTAGTGAGGCTCAAAGTATTCTACGATATCCTATCTAAGTATGGAATATAATATTTATCGTACTTCCAGCATAGGGTCAAACCCTAGAATGATACGAAACCCATTAACCTATTCCGAGTCAGCCCCGACATGTGCGGACATATTAATATATATCTAACAATCTCCTCCTATGTCCGCCGTGAACCCAGACTTCAGATAGAGGGTGATTTGTGCAAAGTTCAACCAACTGTGAATCATACACAACCGTGTCCAACACCTGTTTCAAACAAAATTAGACTTGAACACAGAATAGTATGCATGCATAAGTAAAACGAAACTCAGCTGCAATACAGAATAGTATCATGTACAACAAGACACAGGACCAATACGCCTGATGTCCCAAACAAACAGAGAGCTAAAAGTCCAATCAAACAGTGCACAAAAGAAGAGCAAAAACAATGCTCTAAACAGAAGTAGCAAAAGATAAACTAAAACACTCTAAAATTCATCATCCAAAAGTTCATCCTGATCTAGATTCCAGTCAACCAGTGCTCCTCCTGTCCCAGCAACCCCTGCAATTTCAACAGAGAATTTCATTTCAGAATGAATTCTATCTTTTGCAAATTTGCAAATATCTAGTTCTACAAAAAAGAACTTAGTATTAATCATTTTAATTTGACTGGGAGGACACGTTCACAGAGTATTATAGTTTTACCTCAGAACCTGATATCTGTTTCAACTGAAACGATTCCAGACTTCTGGACACCGCAGCTATATCTGTGATCCTATATGGAATGTCACGGTTACTGCCCTTCTAAAGTTAATTGGAACTCATCAAGTTTGGAATGTAACCAATCTCCAGAAGAAGAGACAAGACCAAGTCAGATTATGTTATCAAGTTTGGAATAACACTCTGCTCTAAGGCAAAAGCCGAATCCACGTGAAGTTGTTAGCATCAAGTTTGGAATGAAACAACTTACCAGATCTTAGCTCAGCAACCAAGAGCATCAACGGAGCACAACATGCTTGCTTTGACAAAGGAAATCAGAATAATCAAAACATTTGGACAAAGGCTGAACTAAATCACCTATTACTGAACTAAGGCTGAACTAAACTGCCTTTAGTCTTATTTCCCCCACTATTTTGATTAGACGGTCTTTTGGCATTCCTTTTGTCAATGGATCAGCCAGGTTATCCTTTGAACGTACATCGATCAAAGTGATAATTTCTTGTTCTTTTAGATAATTCAACAAGACATGTGTCAGTCATACATGTCTCCTCTAAGTATTATAGAGGGTATTCTTAACGACTTGAACTGCTACTTGATTATCACAATACAAGCTCAACAAGTTGACTCGTAACTTAGACAAGGGAATGTCTAAAATCAAGTTCCTGATCCAATCTGCTTCTTCACCGGCCAATGCTAAGATAAACAACTCGGCTTCCATAGACGACAATGATATACCGGTCTGTCTTTTGGATTTCTAAGAAATAGCAGCTCCACCCAAAGTGAATATATATCCAATGGTGGACTTGATATTCCCGACTTCTGAACACCATGACGCATCAGAATGTCCCTCCACAGAAGGTGGGTAACCAGTGTAGCATAGAGCATGATCTTTAGTACCTTTCAGGTACCTCAACAGCCTATCTAGGGCTTCGCAATGCTCTTTGACTGGATTACTGGTAAAACGACTCAGCATGCTAACCGAAAAAGCACTGTCTGGTCTAGTACAACTTGTGTTATACATGATACTACCAATTATTTTGGAATATTTGACTTGATCTATGCTGGTCTCTACGTTAGGACTCAACTTAACATTATGATCAAATGACGTCTCAATTGACTTACAGTTATCATATACCCAGGTAGAAAGAAGTTGTTCAATATAATGAGCCTAACTAAGAGTAACTCGACCCTTGTCAATTTTAACCTTCATACCTAACAGGGTATCCACAGGACCAAGGTCCTTCATGTAAAAAACTTCTGCTAGAGTGGATTTAATATCCCTAACTACATCAGGATTAGACCCCAAAATCAACATGTCATCCACATATAAGCATATGATGACTGTCTGATTCGACAATGAGCGATGATAAAGGCATTTGCTGAGAGACTGGACTGAAATCTGAGGCTATTTACCACCTGGTCAAACTTCATGTGCCATATTAGGCGCTTGTTTAAGCCCATAGATTGATTTATCCAGTTTGCACACTTTATCTTTTTGATCTTTCTGCACATAACCTTCAGGTTGTGCCATGTAGATCTCATCATCAAGCTCTCCATTTAAGAAGACTGTTTTCACGTCCATCTGATGAACTATAAAGTTCTCGATAGACGCTAAGGCCAGAAGAATCTTGATAGTCGATAGGTGACATACAAGTGAATAAACATCAAAGTAGTCTATTCACCATGTTGTTTATAACCTTTAGCTACGAGACACGCTTTATACCTGGCTATAGACCCATCACTATGTAGTTTCTTCTTCAACACCCACTTGCATCCTAGGACTTTAGCGTCTTTCAGCAAATCAACTAGATGTCAAGTATTGTTATGTAACAGCGAGTCCATCTCATCATCAATGGCTTCTGCCCACATCAACAAATCTCTAGATCTCATTGCCTCCTGGTAGGAGAATGGATCATCCTCTAAGTGGTAGGTGACAAAATTCTCACCAAAGTTCTTAGGGATTCTTTCCTTGTAGATGCTCTAAGTGGAACAGTTTCCACCTCTAGAGGTTGGGGAGCAGTGTCAAAAGGGCCAGCTACAGGTTCTACGATAGATTCTGAAATTATATCATTAGACCCGGAAACAGACAACCCATGATCCTTGACAAACTTATCTTCAAAGAATATGACATCTTTAGACTCTATCATGATATTCGTGGATAGATCGTATCTACAAGGATGACCGTGCCACAGCTCATACAGGGTAGCAGTGAGCTGAGAATGAGGCACTCTATTCAGAATGTGATTTACAGCACGAACTACTTCTCTTCAAAAGGAATTAGGCATGCTAGCTGTTAGGAGCATAGAGTTCAACATTTCTGTTAAAGTTGTTTTCTTACGCTCGACAACATCATTTGATTGGGGGTGAGTAAGGAGCTATGGTTTCAAGAATTATTCCCTCAGAGGCACAAAATTCCTTGAACCCAGTAACAATATATTCTCCTCCTCGATCACTTCTAAATCTCTTAATTTTCAGGTTCAACTGATTTTCTACACGAGACTTAAGGTCTTAAATGTCTCAAAGGCTTTGACTTTCGACTTTAACAGATACACATGACAATATCTTGAAAAAACATCTATGAAGGTAATCAGATACTTCTTTCCCCCTCTAGTGATATGGCTACGAAAATCACAGAGATCTGAATGTATCAACTCAAGAAGTTTCGTGCTCCTAGAAACCGATTTGAATGGCTTTCTAGTGATTTTGGTTTGAGCACACACCTCGCAGTTGTCAAATCAAATCGACAAATCTAAGGGAATGCTATGACTCTTCGCTAGATCTAGCATTTTCCTATAGTTCACGTGTCCAAGTCTGTTATGTAACAACTTAGGATCAATAAGGTTCGAACTTATTTGGTTAATGCTATCATTGTTTAAGCTAAGTCTATATATTCCATTGATCAGCTACACACACCCAAAAAAATGTGAATTTACCGTTAAGGTCATTCTACCGTTTTGAGTTGTGAAGGACATCCCAGCCTTATCTAACAGACTCATAGAAATCAGATTTTTAGTCAAAGAAGGCACTACTTTAACATTATTCAGAAAAAGAGTTTTACTTGATGAGAGGACTAGCTCGGCTGTCCCAGCATGGGTCACCTCGGTCTCTCCTCCATTGCAGTTCTCCACCTTCTCCTGAACCGCCTTGACCTCAGCAAGTAACCCTCTGTCATTCGTCACATGACAGGTAGCACTGCTATCTAGCCATCACTCAGAGGACGAACTGCACTGAATGCTCCCGATCATAGCCACGAAGGACTTAGGATCTGAGGCATCAGCTAGCATGTTCTCCACATTTTGCGGGGAATCCCCCTTTTTCTTCTTAGGAGCCTTGCAGTCAGCCACCCAGTATCCCCACTTGCCGTAGTTGTGGCACTTGCCCCTCATCTTTTTGAAAGAGGGCTTTTTAGGCGCCAACTGTGTATAGGCTTCACCTTTGGGTGCTGGTGGCTTACTTCGAGGCTTTCTGGGTCGAGAAACAAAGTTAACAGCCTGTGAGGACTGACCAACTTGTTCCAAGCTCTTACCAGTGATGTTTTGATCCTCGATATGAATGAACCTTTTGAGTTCATCTAATGCGATCTTTTCCTTCAGTCTGTGCATTTAAGTCTTGAAGGTCAACCACTCAGGAGGTAGCTTGCTAAGAATCAGACATACAAAGAGATTATCAGAGATGTCAGACTTATCGTCCGCCAACTTGAGATGCAGACTCTCTAGTTTAATTATTTGCGAGGTGATTGACGAGTTTAAATTGAATTTTGAAGTGAGGAGTCTCTCCCCAAGGAGAGTCCTCGACAACCCTTCTTCCTTCTGGAAGTGCATATTCAAGCGATCTCAAATCTCCTTTGCAGTCTTATGACTGTTGTAGGTCAGGGCGAGTCTAGGGTTCAGTGAATTTAGGAGGTAGTCTCTGCAGAAATCTTCGTATTTTCTCCACTATAATTCATTCACGTCCTCTTCGGTAGTGGCAAAATCACTCAGGACCGTGTAGAAAATCTCGCGTTCCTTCATACCAAGTTGGACATACAACTTACAAGCGTGGAAGTCAGAGAGATCAAACGACTGTAGCTTGACGATGTAGTAGGAGGTAATCTTCGACATCTCGCTAAATTTATAACAGTAACAACCAGTAAGAAGTCACCTGATCCGCGCGGAGACGACCAAGTACCTTCAGATCCAATCCAGAAATTGTGTTTGCTCCTCCTGTGCGGCTGAGCACAGTCGCCGAAGACAGATCCAGTCAATTACACAACTTCAATCAACACAAGAAGAAAGTCTTCTTCCTCAACCAAAGGGAAAGCCACAGAACTCAAAAGAATAGGATTTTCCAGATCTGGTGGTGAAGTGCAGAAAATCTTCCTTTAGTAATTTTAATTAAGTGGTACTGTTGATTCCGTCCAAGACTTTGCACATCCTTGCAATATCAATAATTTAGAGAATAGGATCTGATCTTTGGGGAATATGAACTGCTGATTGGCCCTTCCAAGAAGAAGGAACTAAGCCACAGAACCTTCGTTCTCCTCTTCCTTCTCGATCTGGAAGAGTGCAGCGATCTGGATACCTTGATCTGCGCACTGTTTGAACACAGATCTGGACGTTCCAGCGAAATAGTCTTCAGCAAGCAGAATTATCTGAAAGAAAACCAGGGAAAATGAGAAACAACTCTGGTTCCCGATCTGCACACAGGAAACTCGAACGGCGACGACGGATCCCAATCTGAAACCCAAGATCGGTGACAAGATCTGCGATGAGATCTGCGGTGGAAGCTTGCGGAGGAGGGAGCAACCAGGCCAGCGTCATTATCGATCACTGTTCGTTCTTCCGATCTACTACAGGAACAAGCAAATTTCTTCGATCACTGTTCGTAGAGCAAAAATCAACCAGCGACAAAGTAGCGGCGCTCGGGATTTCGCAACGAAGAACGGCGGAGAGGATTCGCGAAGAGGAGCGGCGGCCAAATCACGAAATCGCGAAAAACGCAGAACACGGGAGCGGAAAACCCTAGCCGATACTTTGAGAATGTTAGGGTTAGTGAGGTTCAAAGTATTCTATGATATTCTATCTAAGTATAGAATATGATATTTATAGTACTTCCAGCATAGGGCCAAACCCTAGAATGACACGAAACCCGTTAACCTATTCCGAGTCGACCTCGACACGTGCGGACATATTAATATATATATATCTAACATCTTCTACTTGCCTGAAACATTTGTCCACCCGACAACAAGAAATATGACAAACAATTAAGACAAGACAGGCGGAGTACTCACAGGGTTTCTCAAGAATAGAGACGAAAATTCTTAAATTGAATGCGGCGATTCATCAATCATCCAAACAAATGTCTAAAGAGATGTATCTTTTTCGACAAGAATTGACGACATTGCTTAAAATATCCTCATCTACCCACAAAAGAGGAATCGATACTCTACAACCTCAATTAGAAGTCCTTCTTTCCTCATCATTGTAACGCCCCCGGTTTTTCTGTGTTTTGTTTGATCTTTGGCTGGCGTTACGATGACGTATTTCCGGCTCTTTGCCGTTGTAGAGCGTGGTCTTAGCTCTTAGGGTACCTTGTGTAGCCTGTTTGTAGCCTGTTAGCAAGATTCCCCAGCTAGCCGGAGTCCGTTTGATGACTCGGTTGGGCCTCTTAGGGGATGCTCATGTTTTTTTTTGGCTTCGGGTGGTGATATCCCGGGTTTTTGTTCGTAGAATGCTAATTTCGACTTCGCAGTTGTGTTCGTAGAATGGGTTTTTAGCTGCGATGTGAATTTCATCATTTTCCGAGATGTTTCGGGTCTCGCGTCGTTTTGATATTGCGTGTAAGTAATTAATATGTATTGATTGTTTATTATTAAACTTGATGTATATATATATAGCCTTAGGTTAGAACTTAAGGCTCGGTTCATTGTCTCTTTTCTTCTTTCTCTGTTTGGAAGAAGCCGCCTCCTGTACGAGAGGAAGAGAACCGTCGGACTACCCTAGCCTTCGGACGCCGATTCCTGGAGATTTAGCGGTCGAAATTCGATTTCGAGGGTGGGTCTGGATGTAACGCCCCCTATCCGTCGCATAGTATATAGCAGTAGGTCCGGTCGGGGCCCGACGCCATATACCACAGACAGACCGGGTGGTTACGTATGGAAACCATCCAACCAATCTCAACGTCCTACACAGAGCATTCTAGCGGAAGCAGTTTAAATAAGTTGTAAACAAGAACCCAGCATTAAAGCACGAATGTCCACTATAACAAAATTAGGAATGTATACAAAATACCCAAAAATCGGCCTTAAGGCCTTACAGAGTGTTCCACTTGTTTAATACATGATTTACAAACCTCGGCACGCAGGCCGGTCATACATGAATAAAACAGAAAACATTTCCACTTGAGCCTTCGAGGGCCAGCTTCGCAAAAAGGGCTTTAGCCCGCTACTGACCGCTTGGTCCAGCTGCACCTGCAAGCAACACACCACCGCACGGTGGCAAACAAGGCAACGGTCAGCAATGCTGACCAAATTATAACGATCCCGCCCCCAACTCGGGGCGGCGATGCTCCTTCCCTGCATTTCATTAGCATAAGCGAGCAATGCATATAAACATAGCCATTTCATCACAGACGTTGGCTCGTACGGCCACACGCCCCGTGCACTCAGGGCACATTCTCGGTGAACCGGTCGATGTCACGTCAATTAAAGCCATTAACGTTCCGGACTCACCACCGCCACTTAGACGGCCATTCCTATGAGCAATTCGTCTTCCAGGCATTGGTCACGTCAATTTAAGCCATTGACCCTCGAAGACTCACATCTATGCCAACGGCGAGTTCCACGTAACCTTAGGTCGCTCTAACCGGACGACATAAAGCGGGTACGGCTCCATCTAACCTGTGCTCACTTCGCAACGACAATTTAAGCCATTTGCGCGGGTCAAACTTTCACCGAGTCCCATTCTACCGCAAGTCACATAACCCCGTTATGTTCAAGTTGGCTCTCAGGCCACCAAGTTGGCAAGATCTCGTATCCGCCCAGTTTTCCGGGTGCACCTTTGGGTTAGTCCCCAAGGCTCCCTGCTGCAATCTACCGCGTAGAAAACCCGAAAACACCCAATAGCACGGAGTCTTCTCCGGCATTATGCAATGCAACATCACCGACCCAGACTAACATGTCCGGGTAGGCTTCACACAAAATGCCTACTTCCGTTCTCGCATACGGACTCTAAACAACGGGGACTTTACATATCTAACCGAAGGAACGCCTCCAACTCTCCGCAAACTCGCGAGAGCGGGCTTCCTATGCTAAGAAAAGGAGCGATTCATGCTCAAGATGAGGATCGTTACCCTTGCGTTCCTCTTTGGCGCCATCGAAAAGTAATCGGATAGAAATCACCGCACTTGCGTTGCCTCCGTGGATCCGGAGTCGGCTTGCGATTCGGAGCTCCGAAGCTCCTCCAATGGCGGATCTAGCTCTTCTTCCTCTTGCCTTAGCTCTTCTTTCTCCAAGGGTTTAGAAAGAGGATAAGTGAAGAAAAGTGATGGATTTTCTAAGTCAAACCCGTGTATATCCTCTCAGGAACCATCCCCAGCCGTTGGATCTCAACCTAAGAAAACGAGCGGCTTTGATTCGGGGCTGAAATGCCCAATCTGGACGGAACACGGCATGGCACACGCCCGTGTCCAGGGCCGTGTGCCGCATTCGCCGTCAAAATCGAATCTTCTGAACCCGCACACGGGTATCGAACACGCCCGTGTTCGAGCTGACATGCCCGTGTTCCAGCTGACACGGCCGTGTAGCCGGCCGTGTACCCCATGATTTTCCCCCGTTTTCAACCCGAGCACTGCACGGGTTCTAGGACACGCCCGTGTCCTTACCCGTGTCACATTGACACGCCTGGACCCCAGCCCGTGTACACGGGACATTTCGTCGAGGGGAGAACGACGACTGGATGACACGGCCTTGGACACGCCCGTGTCCTAGGCCGTGTGCCTTGTCTCGACGATCGTCGAGTGAATCTCGACGATTGCACCTGGACGATCGTCGACACGGGTCGACACGCCCGTGTCGCAGGCCGTGTGCCCATTCTCGACGAATCGTCGAGAATAACTCGACGATTTCACGGCTAAGTGTCGACACGGGTCGACACGCCCTGCGACACGCCCGTGTCGCAGGCCGTGTGCCCACTCTCGACGAATCGTCGAGTATAACTCGACGACTTCGCGGCTAAGTGATGACACACGCTTGACACGCCCTGGGACACGCCCGTGTCCCAGGCCGTGTGCCTTCAGCCAGAAACCAAAACTGGCCCAAAACGTCCCCCTTTGCTCCTTTGAGTTTCGGGGCGTTACAACTCTCCCCCTCTTAAAAGAATTTCGCCCACGAAATTACATAAAGGAAAGATATATAAAAAACAACATTTGTACCTGAGCGGAACAACTCCGGATACTCGTCAAGCATAATCTGCTCTCGCTCCCAGGAGAGCTCCTCACGACCGCAATTGTCCCATCGGACCTTGACCATCCTGATCTCTTTATTGCGTAGCCGCTTGACCTCCGAGTCCTCAATCCGCACGGGCTTGACCTTTGTCGTTAGCCCACTTTCCACCGGCACTTGATCGACCGCGATCACTTGCGTAGGCTCTTGCACCGCCTTCCGAAGCACCGAAATGTGGAATACATCGTGTAAACCACTTAGCTCCACTGAAAGCTTCAACCTATAGGCCGCTTCTCCAACTCGCTCCAGAACCTCGAACGGTCCAAGGTACCTCGGGCTTAGCTTTTTCAATCGTCGCACCCGCGAGACACCCTTGAACGGCTTGATCTTTAAGTATACATAATCGCCCACAGCGAACTCCACGTTCCTGTGCTTGGCATTACAGTACTTTGCTTGCCGGTCCTGAGCATTAAGCAACCTCTCCCGAATCGTTCTCACCAAAGAAGTAGTATCCTCCACTTCCGATCGCTTATACAACTTTGACTCACCCGTTTCTAACCAAGACAACGGCGTGCGACATTTGCTACCATATAGGGCCTCGAAGGGCGTCATCTGAATACTCACTTGGTAGCTGTTGTTGTATGCGAACTCCACCAAATAAAGGTGGTCTTTCCATTGCTTTCCAAAACCCAAGACACACATGCGGAGCATGTCTTCCATGGTTCTATTAACCCTCTCGGTCTGCCCATCCGTTTGCGGATGGGTGGCTGTGCTGAATTTCAACTTTGTTCCCAACATTTGTTGCACCAGCCTCCAATCATTGGACGTGAACCGCCCATCTCGGTCACTCACGATGCTGCGGGGCACACCATGACGCCGTACTATGTTATCCACATAAAAAAAAACGTTGCTAACTTCTCCACCGGATCATCCTTCCTACGCGGAATAAAATGCGACACCTTCGTTAATCGATCAACAACCACCCAAATGGCGTCGTTTCCCTTTTTGCGACCTTGGCAAACCGTGCACAAAGTCCATAGAGATGTCGTCGAATTTCCATTCCGGAATGGGCAAGGACTTAAGAACTCCTCCCGGCTTTTGGCACTCCGCCTTTACCAAGGCGCGGGTTTGGCACTTCGCTACGTATAGCGCCACATCCTTCTTTAAACCCGGCCACCAAAATAGTTTCTTGACGTCGCGGTACATCTTCGTGCTCCCCGGGTGAATCGAGTACTTGGTATGGAGTGCCTCGTACAACAACTCCACCCGTAAATTGCCCACGCTTGGGACGCACAGACGACCGTCTATCCAAAGCAATACGTCCTCCACGACGAATTGGGAATTTGACTCATCCAGAGCCTCTACCATGAACTGCTTCAGCACTTGATTGCTTGTCCATATAAACGATCCCCAACGCCACCAACTCTCGCACCAATCGCTCATCTTGCACCGATAGCCAATGGGCTCGAGCTGGGGCTTGGCGACTCACCGCGTCAGCAATCGCATTCCCTTTATCAGGCGCGTAGTGGATCTTGAATGTATAGTCTCCCAAGAACTCCATCCATCTACGCTGTCGTATATTCGGATCCTTCTGATCAACCAGATGCTTCACGCTCTTGTGACCGGCGTAGAGATCCACTTTCACACCGTATAGAATTATGCCTCCATAGCTTCGAGGCAAAACTCACGTCCATACGCTATTACGCTTCCGTGTTGCAGTAGCGCGCAACCCAAAACGCTGCCCTACGCATCATTAAAATCTCATTGCCTTCGGTTCCACTTGGCGAAGTCAGCACAGGCGTCGTAGTCAACCGACATTAAAACTTCTCAAAAGCTCGCGCGCACTCCGGCGTCCAAAAGAACTTATGCTCCTTCCTCGTCAAGGTAGTGAGAGGTAACGCTATCCGCGAGAAGTTCTCCACGAAGCGCCTATAATAGCCGGCAAGCCCCAAAAAGCTCCGGACTTCTGTTTCCGTAGCAAGCTCAGGCCACTCCCGTATCGCAACAATCTTCGCCGGATCCACAGCAATGCCCTCTCCACTAACTATATGCCCGAGGAACGCCACTGAGGATAGCCAAAACTCGCACTTCGAGAACTTGGCGTACAACTGATTTCTCCTTAGCGTCTCTAACACCAAATGAAGATGCTTGAAGTGACCTTCCTCACTTTGCGAGTACACCAAAATATCGTCGATGAAGACGATCACGAAATGGTCCAAGTACTCCCCGAACGTCCTGTTCATAAAATCCATGAATACTGACGGCGCATTAGTCAGCCCAAACGGCATGACCGTAACCTCGTAGCGCCCGTGTCCTGTACTGAACGTTATCTTAGGGATATCACTCTCCCTTATCTATTTAGAGTACGCCGTTGACCCTACCAACCGATCACAAAGATTATCGATCCTTGGGATTGGGTACTTGCTCTTTTCCGTCAACTTGTTGACCTCCCGATAATTAATACGCAGCCTCAACCTTCCATCCTTCTTCTTAATACAGAGGGTCGGTGCGCTCCAAGGCGAAGGACTTGGACGCGCATACCCTTGCTCCAACAACTCTTGCAGTTGAGCCTTCAGCTCCGCCATTACCTTAGGCGTTAGCCGATACGGAGATCGTGACACAGGCTTTGCACCTGGCACTAGCTCGACCTTAAAATCTATCTCCCGCTGAGGCGGGGCTCCAGGAAGATCTGCGGGGAACAGATCAGGGTATTCCGATACCACTGAAATACAATCCAACGCGGGCTTCGGCTTTACAACCTCCACTAGTGTACAGAACAGCTCTACACTAGCACAAACCGCCTTCACCACCTGAAGAGCGGCCATCATCGCCTTGCTCGACCTCTTTGAGCTCATAAGGGTCGTCTCACGACTTGCTCCCAAGTTGACTTCCTTGCTACCACAGTCTATGTAGGCTTGCTGCTCCGAGAGCCAGTACATGCCAAATATAACGTCAAACTCCACCAACGGAAGTAACGACGCTTGCAGATCGTACTCCTAATTCCCAAACCACAAACTAAGAGCAACGAATTCTACCCTCGCCGAATGAGCATCATTGGACTATAACGCATCCAATTTATCTCTTTCCATCGAAGGAGGGACTCCAAGGCACAACAAAATTCCTAATAAAGGAATGCGAAGCTCCCTAAACGAACGGTGCTTTTGCAGATAACGTAAAGTGATAACAAGGCTTAGCACCAGTAGTTCTAAGCCAACATGCTCAAGGGCGACAAGTATTTAGGACAAAACTATCTTTAAACCATACGTGTCGTCACGGCAGCATGCTTCTTCTCGGACTTTGGACGACCGCTCCAACAGTCTCGGGCAAGGTGCCCCGGTTTTCCACAAGTGAAACATGCGCTCGGGGTTCGACCCGTAGTCACCCCAGAAGCACCAGAAGGAGCTGGACCCGAAGTCCTATGCTTCTTACACCATTTTCGATATACAGACTTTGAGGTGCTCGACACTTTGAATGCCGTCTCCTTTGCATTTGAGTCCTTGACTGCTCCTGACATAACTTTCTTGGCCTTCCTAGCACCTTTCCAACAGTCTCGAGCAAAGTGCCCTTTCTTTCCACAAGCAAAACATGTGTAACTAGCATTGCTAGTCGATGCCATAGCCCCCTTCTCCACCATTCTGCCGGATGCAGCTCTTATGGGGTTTGTATAATTCGATACCATGGTCGCTGGCATCGGGAGGGTCTTCCTCAAATCTGCCTCCAAAGATCTAGCTGATTCCACCAAGGCTCGGAATCCCAATAACTTTGGTCCTAGCAGTAGAACTCGTAACTCGGCGCGCAGGCCATTATAAAATCTATCGACTGTAGTTTGCTCGTTATCCAACTCGAAGCATGGGTAGCGACTTATCAGAAGAAATGCTTGCAAATATTCCTCAACCGTGTGCGCTCCCTGCACTAAATGCATATTCAGCTGCTGCCCCAATGGTCTACCAAAGGTCATCTGCTGCATCGCGCCCACCGGCGTTGAAGCCACAACAGGGGCGCAGGGTTGTACATTTCCTCCTAGCTGTGCACCCGTCACAGCGAACACCGCTTCTACAATCCTTCTAACGGTTTCATACGAAGGAGGAGGCTCAAACACCTCACTGGGTGCACTATGCTCCTCAGAAACCGGACATTCAGGCTGTCCAGCACCGCTTCCGGTCACCTATAGTGGTACAAAACACCGTTAAGCGACCAAATAAAATTGCGAACAGCAATTATAGGAACACGCAGGTTCCTCAAACACGAGTATTTTCATTCCTAAGTGGACATTCATGGGTTTTTTTACCGTTATAACGATGACGCACACAATGTGCTCACCACCCCTTAAAAAGAATTCGTCCACGAATTCAGCTGAAGTCCGACCAAAACCAGTAGTCTGATACCAAATTGTAACGCCCCCTATCTGTCGCATAGTATATAGCAGTAGGTCCGGCCGGGGCCCGACGCCATATACCACAGACAGACCGGGTGGTTACGTATGGAAACCATCCAACCAATCTCAACGTCCTACACAGAGCATTCTAGCGGAAGCAGTTTAAATAAGTTGTAAACAAGAACCCAGCATTAAAGCACGAATGTCCACTATAACAAAATTAGGAATGTATACAAAATACCCAAAAATCGGCCTTAAGGCCTTACAGAGTGTTCCACTTGTTTAATACATGATTTACAAACCTCGGCACGCAGGCCGGTCATACATGAATAAAACAGAAAACATTTCCACTTGAGCCTTCGAGGGCCAGCTTCGCAAAAAGGGCTTTAGCCCGCTACTGACCGCTTGGTCCAGCTGCACCTGCAAGCAACACACCACCGCACGGTGGCAAACAAGGCAACGGTCAGCAATGCTGACCAAATTATAACGATCCCGCCCCCAACTCGGGGCGGCGATGCTCCTTCCCTGCATTTCATTAGCATAAGCGAGCAATGCATATAAACATAGCCATTTCATCACAGACGTTGGCTCGTACGGCCACACGCCCCGTGCACTCAGGGCACATTCTCGGTGAACCGGTCGATGTCACGTCAATTAAAGCCATTAACGTTCCGGACTCACCACCGCCACTTAGACGGCCATTCCTATGAGCAATTCGTCTTCCAGGCATTGGTCACGTCAATTTAAGCCATTGACCGCCGAAGACTCACATCTATGCCAACGGCGAGTTCCACGTAACCTTAGGTCGCTCTAACCGGACGACATAAAGCGGGTACGGCTCCATCTAACCCGTGCTCACTTCGCAACGACAATTTAAGCCATTTGCGCGGGTCAAACTTTCACCGAGTCCCATTCTACCGCAAGTCACATAACCCCGTTATGTTCAAGTTGGCTCTCAGGCCACCAAGTTGGCAAGATCTCGTATCCGCCCAGTTTTCCGGGTGCACCTTTGGGTTAGTCCCCAAGGCTCCCTGCTGCAATCTACCGCGTAGAAAACCCGAAAACACCCAATAGCACGGAGTCTTCTCTGGCATTATGCAATGCAACATCACCGACCCAGACTAACATGTCCGGGTAGGCTTCACACAAAATGCCTACGTCCGTTCTCGCATACGGACTCTAAACAACGGGGACTTTACATATCTAACCGAAGGAACGCCTCCAACTCTCCGCAAACTCGCGAGAGCGGGCTTCCTATGCTAAGAAAAGGAGCGATTCATGCTCAAGATGAGGATCGTTACCCTTGCGTTCCTCTTTGGCGCCATCGAAAATTAATCGGATAGAAATCACCGCACTTGCGTTGCCTCCGTGGATCCGGAGTCGGCTTGCGATTCGGAGCTCCGAAGCTCCTCCAATGGCGGATCTAGCTCTTCTTCCTCTTGCCTTAGCTCTTCTTTCTCCAAGGGTTTAGAAAGAGGATAAGTGAAGAAAAGTGATGGATTTTCTAAGTCAAACCCGTGTATATCCTCTCAGGAACCATCCCCAGCCGTTGGATCTCAACCTAAGAAAACGAGCGGCTTTGATTCGGGGCTGAAATGCCCAATCTGGACGGAACACGGCCTGGCACACGCCCGTGTCCAGGGCCGTGTGCCGCATTCGCCGTCAAAATCGAATCTTCTGAACCCGCACACGGGTATCGAACACGCCCGTGTTCGAGCTGACACGCCCGTGTTCCAGCTGACACGGCCGTGTAGCCGGCCGTGTACCCCATGATTTTCCCCCGTTTTCAACCCGAGCACTGCACGGGTTCTAGGACACGCCCGTGTCCTTACCCGTGTCACATTGACACGCCTGGACCCCAGCCCGTGTACACGGGACATTTCGTCGAGGGGAGAACGACGACTGGATGACACGGCCTTGGACACGCCCGTGTCCTAGGCCGTGTGCCTTGTCTCGACGATCGTCGAGTGAATCTCGACGATTGCACCTAGATGATCGTCGACACGGACACGTCGACACGCCCGTGTCGCAGGCCGTGTGCCCATTCTCGACGAATCGTCGAGAATAACTCGACGATTTCACGGCTAAGTGTCGACACGGGTCGACACGCCCTGCGACACGCCCGTGTCGCAGGCCGTGTGCCCACTCTCGACGAATCGTCGAGTATAACTCGACGACTTCGCGGCTAAGTGACGACACACGCTTGACACGCCCTGGGACACGCCCGTGTCCCAGGCCGTGTGCCTTCAGCCAGAAACCAAAACTGGCCCAAAACGTCCCCCTTTGCTCCTTTGAGTTTCGGGGCGTTACACTGGACTGCCCTCTCCTGGATCTACTTTCTTTCTGTTCCTCGGCTTGGTGCTCTGCGGCTAGATCCAAGAGTGGGGGAAATCGCCGACCAAGCTTTTCTGGTATTGAGGCAAGTGATGCTCCCTCATCCTTGCCAAAGCTGATCTTTGTCTTCTTTTTGAATAAATTTTATCTCTCTCCTGCTTAGATCTTAGGTGTACGCTAGGGTTCGTTCCCGATCATACCTTGGTTAGTGTAGAGAAGTTCCAGTTAAATCTCAGTTTTCCTGAGGGATTGTGTCTATTAGGGACATATTTGGTTCGGTTCAGGTCGAGTAGTTGCTATTGCCGATGGATGATGAAATTCTACAGAGAGGCCTCGTTCTCGTTTTGGTTGTTTGCTGGGTCTGGCGCCGGTAGCCAGTCGGGGTATCGACACCTTTGTGTCTACACCGGCCAGTCGTAGTGTAGTGTCGACACTTGGTGTCGACACCGGCCAGTCGTGGTGTCGACACTTGGTGTCGACACCAGCAGCGGTGGTGTCGACACTTGGTGTCGACACCAGCAGCGGTGGTGTCGACACTTGGTGTCGACACCAGCAGCGGTGGTGTCGACACTTGGTGTCGACACCAGCAGCGGTGGTGTCGACACATGGTGTCGACACCAGCAGCGGTGGTGTCGACACTTGGTGTCGACACCAGCAGCGGTGGTGTCGACACATGGTGTCGACACCAGCAGCGGTGGTGTCGACACATGGTGTCGACACCAGCAGCGGTGGTGTCGACACTTGGTGTCGACACCAGCAGCGGTGGTGTCGACACTTGGTGTCGACACCAGCAGCGGTAGTGTCGACACCTTGTGTCGACACCGGCCACAGTGGTGTCGACACTTGGTGTCAACGCCAGCAGCGGTTGTGTCGACACCTTGTGTCGACACCAGCTTGTAGTGGTGTCGACACAACGTGTTGACACTGGGTGCCGCGCTGGTTTTGGGGTCAGGTAAGACCCGGGGTTGGTTCGGGTTAGGCGTGCAAGGCCGCGTCGGTTGGACCCGACGTTTTTGCCTTGAGTTCGTGTGTTTCTTAGGATTGTTAGTGCGACTTTTTCCCTAGGGGGGGGGGCTTTGGGTGTTCGGCTAGTTACCGCATGCCGACTCTTGGGTTGTGGCAGGTGGTGAAGTTTTGATGGCCTCTGGAGGGGTCGATTTTGATGTGGAGAGCTGTGGTCACCGCCTTTTGCCCCGGTTTTGGGATGGCGTGTGTGAGACCCTAAAGCTGCCACTATTGACCCCTTAGCCCTTTTTCGATCTGACTTTGCTTATGTATTCAGATTCATGTTTTGACTACTGCCATTTACCCACGTGTTAGGACTGTTAGTCCCTTTCCTGTTTATTTTTTCTTTTCTTTTGGCATATATGTATATGTCTTGTTGCTGTTGCAGACTCTTTTGGTAGGGCATAATGGTTTTATTGCTCGCACTTGGTATGCTCTGCTGTGCGTTAGACAGTACTCTCTTCTTACTGTCACCCCTTTTCTTTTGCTTATAGCAGTTTGTTGCCGGGTTGGTAAACCCCTCTTCTTACTTTGCTCATTAATCTATTGCTCTGTTTACCTTTTGATTATTTTTCTTGCTGAGATGTTCTTTTCTTGAATGCTTCAGGTCCAGGCTGTAGCCAGTTCAGCGGCTAGTTCTTTTGGAGGGGCTTGTTAGTGGCCTCTTGGGTAGCTGAGATAGCTGATCCCCGTTCTCTTTTTGTGAGGTAGTTCTTTACTTTTCTGTATAGACATACATACTCGCCAGTGGGTTCGTGTCAGGTTGTTGACGCCCACTGGTGGCTTCTTGCGATGCTGGGTATGAATTTAAACTGCCGTTTTTGCCTATTTGTGCTGGGTTACTTGCTTCTGGGAAGGATTTATGCTAGGTTGCATGTTAGATATTTTAAAACCTAAAAGCATTATTATATGTACCTCATGCATAACATGTTTCTAAAACAAAGACACTATTTTTCCGCAGCGTACAACACTATCTTTCATACATACTATATTCACCTTAGAGTCGTGCATACCATGAGTCGTCCCCCGGGGACACTTATGCTCATTTAGGGTGTCAACTTAATTGAACCAAAGTATTTTCTGCTGCATATAAATATAATTTTAACTGTGCACTTGCTGATCCACCGTGCCGAGGGATACGACCATTCAACATAACTGATTTTCTTTCATATTTAATCAACGATTTTCTGTAAAATCTAAAGTCTGGAGTTTTGCCTGAACGTGTGCAGTTATCCCCTGCACGACGTGGCATCACGACACGTGTTTTCTCTTGCTCTGATACGATTTTATCATTGAGAAAATGCGGGTTGTGACAGTTGGTATCAGAGGGAGGTTGCTTGACAAATGGTCGGGCAACCTTTCCCTTGTCTGCATTAGTGGTTAGTGTCATACCATACACACACCGATATGTCATCAGCACGTCTTTGCTAAAGAACGAACATTACACTCATGAGCATAAAGAAGTATACGGGGCATATTATGTAGTATGGGATGCATAATATGTGTTTGTATATGGATCCACCATAGGAGGCAACATATGAGGGTTATGTAGTACGGGATGCATAACCTCACCACATGAATGCGGCTAGCACGTTTTCTTTTTTTCGTTGCATGGGAATGTTATGTAGTATGGGATGCATAACATTTTCATGTGTACGCCGCCCATGGCATGCACTAAGGCCTTTTTAGAATGCATAGTACATCATGCATAGCATAACATTTCATAAGCACAACGTGTCAAGCTAAAGATTTGCAAGATGACATATGTACACGCATGGTCTTGAGTCAAAAAGAATACAAATACATGCATTCATGGTTTAGGCACATGAGTTAGTATGATGGTGGTGAACCATCTTAGGTTAAGCATAATATCACCATGGTAAAAACAACTCCCAGGGCAAGTTTTGCAGTTGAAGTTCATATTTAAGTGTGTTTGTCTGTGCCGGGTAGTTTTGTTCTAGTTGTTGGGCTAGGTTTTGTCTAAAGCTTGTGCGATTTTAGGATGGCGAGACGTCCTGCGACGAGATCGACCCCCCAATCCGAGGGTGAGACGTCAGGAGCGTAGAGCGATGCGTTGGTAGAAAGCCTGCGGCAGAGTAATGAGGCGTTATCGAGGCAGGTAGTGGCTATGCAGGCTCAGATTCAGTCCCTTGTAGCAGTGGTGGCAGGACAGACCCCGAGAGCTCAGGACCCCGTTGAGGGGGTAGCTGTTCCTACCCATCCTTCTCCTCCCGTGCCTTTGGTTGTGGTGCCCCCGGAGATGACGTTCGTATCCCAGTTTCAGCGGCTGAGACCCCCTACCTATGATGGGCAAGCAGATTTCATGATTTTGGATGACTGGCTGATTACCATTGAGGAAATGTTCTCTTATTCAGGGATTACGGACGATCAGAGAGTGATGCTCGCTGCCTACCAGCTCAAGGGCTTAGCAAAGAATTAGTGGCTGAGGGAGAAAGAGAGCTTGGTGGCAAGCTGTACTTGGGAGTCATTTAAGATGATGTTGTTAAGTAAGTTTCTGCCTTCAGTCGAGCGGGACCGGCTAATGAATGACTTTCTTCATTTAAAGCAGAGGAAACTCACGGTTAGTGAGTATGAGATTGAGTTTAGTAAGTTGAGTCGGTTTGCTCCGGGTCTGGTGAGTGTTGAGGCAGACCGAGTTAAGCGATTTCTGGGTGGACTACGAAGCGACATTCAGCAGTTAGCGAATGCCTATGGAGCAGTCAGCTATGCCAGCGTGGTTGAAGCTGTCTTGAGAGTTGAGGCCATTGAGAATGCCAAGAATAGAGGCCAGCAGTTGAGGAAGGATAAGCGGAAGTCCGGTGGAGGGAAGAGCCCTCAGGAACCTGATGCTGTCTCGAGAAAAAAGTTCAAAGAGATTTGTAGCTTTTATGGCCGGCTAGGCCACCCCTTTGAGAAGTGTTTCAAAAGGTTGGGAGTATAGAAGAAGGAACAGGTGCACGCGATTCAGGGGGTTTCCAGGGGAGACTTGGTGTGTGCCTTGTGTGGAAGGAAGGGGCATGAGGCTGCCCGTTGCTGGTTAAAAGATAAGGTCTCTTTTCAGTGCGGCCAGAAGGGTCATCTCAAGACAAGGTGCCCTCAGACCCAGCCTATTCTGCAGCCAGTTCCCCTCCAGGCCTTGCCACCGCCTCAGCAAATGGATAAAGGAAAT
Source organism: Platanthera guangdongensis (assembly GCA_039583875.1). Lineage (NCBI taxonomy): Eukaryota > Viridiplantae > Streptophyta > Magnoliopsida > Asparagales > Orchidaceae > Platanthera > Platanthera guangdongensis. Next base: position 88,103,105 of record CM077149.1, read on the forward strand.
GGGAAGCTGAATGTGCTTTCGGCAGACGAAGCGAAGACTTCGACCCAGGTTATCTCAGGTTCGACTCCTCCCCCGTCGTTTCGTTATGTTCCCTTTTTGGTTGTAGTTTTCGTTATAGCGCTTGTTGCCTTAGATGCGTGTGCAATTCGTAGGATGATTTAAGGTAAAGAACCGTTGGGCGCGCGTTCTCTTCGACTCCGGCGCTACCCACTCGTTCGTAACTAGAGCCTTCGTGGAGCGGTTCATTTTGGGCCTAGATCGTGTTGGTGGTGCCCTCTGCGTTAAGTTTCCCTCCGGTGACTCTGTGGTTACGGACCTGGGTGTCCTCAATTGTCCGATTTTGTTGGGAGATTTTCTAGCCAAGGCAGATCTGAAGGTGATTGACCTGGAGGACATCGATGTTATTTTGGGCATGGACTGGTTGTCAAGGTACGATGCTGTGATCCAGTGCAAGGGTAAGCGCTTGGACTTCGTCAAAGACAACGGTCAGCCAGGGAGCATTTATGGATATTCTCTCCAGGAGTCTCCAATCATTTCTGCGGTGCGTGCTCGGAAGTTGCTTGTTTCTGGCTGTTTTGCATGTGTGGTTTCTCTGGTAGGGATGGTTGTTAGTGTGCCCCGTTTGGAAGAGATTCCTGTGTTGTGTGACTTCTCTGATGTGTTTCCTGACAATCTTCCCGGTCTTCCACCCGATCGAGATGTCGAGTTTGCCATATATTTGGAGCCAGGCACGCGTCCTATTATAAAGGCGTCGTACTGGATGGCCCCGTGAGAGCTGGACGAGTTGCGAATTCAGCTGGATGAGTTGTTGGCTAAAGGCTTCATAAGGCCGAGTTCTTCGCCTTGGGGTGCACTAGTGCTGTTCGTTAAAAATAAAGATGGGTCGATGAGGTTATGCATCGACTATAGAGAGCTGAACAAGGTTACTATTAAGAACAGGTACCCTTTGACGCGAATCGATGATTTATTTGATCAACTGCGTGGTAGCTCCGTGTTTTCCAAGATTGATCTTCGATCGGGCTATCACCAGTTGAGGATTCGGGAGTCAGACGTTCCTGTTAAAAACCGAACAGAAAACAAACCGAAATGGTTTTAACTGAAACTTTATTATCTGAAAAAGGTATCTATTACAAAAGTATGCCCTCCCTTATATAGAATGGAGGAGAGATGAGAGAATACAAATAAGAGATGTGAGACTAAAAATTTACAGGACTAAGCGGACTATACAAAACAAACCGCACAAACCGCGCGGTTAGACAAAAGGGCTAACCGCACGGCTACCACCAGAGAGAAAGAGAGCTTGCCAGGGTAGACCGCCAGACCGCCCGGTCTCCAAGCCGGCTGAGACAAACCGCCAGACCGCGCGGTCTTCAACCCGCCAAGACAGACCGCCAGACCGTCCGGTCACCAACTTCAACACTCCCCCTCAAGCTGGAGCATATATATTGATCATGCCCAGCTTGTCGCAGATGTGGAAAAAGGAAGCGGACACCGGCTTGGTGAAGACATCTGCCAACTCGTTGTCGGAAGTGACAAATGGAGTGCAAATATGTTTCTTCAATATTTCTTCCCGAATAAAATGACAGTCGACTTCTATGTGTTTTGTTCTCTCATGAAAGACCGGATTTTTGGAAATGTATATCGCGGCCTTATTGTCACAGAACATAGGAAGAGGATAGTTGTAAACCTCTCCTAAGTCAAGCATGAGAGCCCGCAACCACTTCAACTCACATGTAGTCGATGCCATGCTGCGATATTCCGCCTCTACACTAGACCTGGAAACTACAGACTGTTTCTTACTCTTCCAACTCACAAGATTGCCTCCAACAAACGTGCAGAAACCTGATGTCGATTTGCGGTCCCCTTTGTCATCCGCATAGCTTGAATCAGAGTAAGCTTCAACCCTTAGGTGACCATTCTTCTGAAATAGGAGTCCTTTCCCTGAAGCAGCTTTAATATACTCTAATATCCTCAGAGCAGATTGTAGATGACACTCCCTCGGAGCTTGCATGAACTGGCTCACCTTGCCAACAGCATAAGAGATGTCGGGTCTGGTTACCGTGAGATATATGAGCTTGCCCACCAGACGCCGGTATCTCGTAAGATCGGAGAGAAGAGGCGAGTCATCTGTCCAAGTTTTGTCTTCTCCAGCAGCCATAGGACAACGTGCAGGTTTAGCACCAGTCAGTCCTGCCTCCTTTAAAAGATCAAGAGCATACTTCCGTTGGGAAAGGACCATGGAGTTGGGCTTTCTAGAGATTTCAATCCCCAGAAAGTATTTCGGGGAGCCCATATCCTTTGTGACCAGATGTTGACGAAGGTGTTTCTTGGTCATCAATACCCCATCCTGGTCATCGCCAATAAGAAGAATGTCATCAACATAAACCGCAAGAATAACAAGACCAGAGGCTGTTTTCCGAACAAACAAGGAGTGATCTGCTGAGCTTCTTGTAAAACCAATGGCCGCAACAATGCCACTTAAATTGTCAAACCAGGCACGAGGACTCTGCTTGAGGCCATAGATAGCCTTCTTTAGCCGGCATACCCGTGTCTCCCCCTGAGCAACATACCCAGGAGGTTGCTCCATGTAAACATCTTCCTGCAGATCACCATAGAGGAAGGCATTCTTAACATCTAGCTGCGACATGGGCCAATCCATGTTGACAGCCACAGAGAGAAGAACCCTAATAGTGCTTAGACGAGCCACTGGAGAGAAAGTGTCCAAGTAATCAATGCCATAAGTTTGGGTAAAACCCTTGGCAACCAGGCGAGCCTTATAACGATCCACACTGCCATCCGGGAGAAACTTCACCACGAAGACCCAGCGACAACAAACAACATCTGTGCCGAAAGGAGGAGGAACAAGGGTCCAGGTACCCCGTTCAGTGAGAGTAGCAATCTCCTCATCCATGGCAACTTTCCAATGAGGAATAGTAAGTGCCTCTTGGTAGGAACGGGGGGTGGCAGTGGCCGAGATAGCCAGTGCAAAAGCTCTGTGAGAAGGGGTAAGACGATCATAGGAAAAAACTGCAGCAAGCGGGTGTTGGGTACATGCCCGAACCCCTTTGCGAAGAGCAATCGGGAGATCCAGTTCAGCAGGTGCCTCAGTATCCGGAGTATCCGTGGTGGAGAGAGCTGGCCCGGGAGTAGAGAGAGATGGCAGCGGAGTGGAGGGAGAAAGCAGAGTAGAGGGTGGAGATGATGGGGATGGGGAAGATGGTGGAGTGGGTGGAGATGGCGGAACATTAGTGGGAGCAGAGGGAATGGATGGGGTGGTATGAGAAGTAGGATCAGGAGGAGGAGAGGTGGAAGCGGGAGAGAAGTAAGATGCATTGGCAAAGAAGGTGACATCCGCAGAGACAAATTGCTTGCGGGTAACGGGGTCAAAGCAACAATAACCTTTCTGAGTGGGAGAGTACCCCAGAAAGACACATTTAGTGGCACGTGGTGAGAGTTTATCACGGGTGGCAGCGGGAGAGTGCACAAAGGCGGTGCACCCAAAGATGTGCAGAGGAAGAGGAAAGGGATCCTTGTTCGGATAAAGAATGGAGAAGGGGGTAGCATCGTGGAGAACTGTGGAGGGAAGGCGATTGATGAGATAGCAGGAGAGGAGGACAGCATAGCCCTAATAGGAGCGAGGAACATGCATTTGAGTCATCATAGTGCGAGCGACATCAAGGAGGTGACGGTTTTTGCATTCCGCCACCCCATTTTGTTGTGAGGTGTAGACACAGCTTGTTTGACGAATAACACCATGGTGAATACAAAAAGAGGAGAAGTCTTGGCTAAGATACTCCTTAGCATTGTCAGAACGAAGGATTTTAATAGACGTATCAAACTGAGTCTTAACCATAGAATAAAATGAGGTCCAAACAGAGAACAGCTCGGAGCGATCTTTGAGAAGATACACCGACGTACATCGAGAGAAATCATCAATGAAGGTGACAAAATATGAACTACCCCGACCGATGGTGAGGTTAGGAGCGGGACCCCATATGTCAGAGTAAATGAGGTCGAACGGACGGGAAGAGCCCCGACTCTGCGTTGGTGGTAAGGATGAGCGGTGATGTTTGTCAAGTTGACATGCATCACAGTTTAGAGGAGGATGATGAGGAGGGAGGTGTGGCAGGAGCTGACGTACAATTCGGGGAGGAGCATGTCCAAGGCGAAGATGCCATTGGAGAAGATCTATAGAGGAGGAGGAGAAAGCGGATAGAGCAGAAACGTTGTCGAGGAAGTAGAGGCCACCACTCTCAGTCACGGTAGCAATCATCCGTTGGGAGTCCGGATCCTGAAAAGCACAAGAGGTAGGGGTGAATATGACAGAACACCGTAGTTGCTTGTATAAAGAAGTAACCGATAATAAATTGCATGGAAACTTGGGCACATAGAGGGTATCAGCCAGGCAGAGAGATGGAGTGACTTGAACCATGCCCGTCCCATGGACCGGGGAGGGAGATCCATCAGCAACAATGACCGGGGGCAACTGAGCATGTGTTTCAAGAAGAGAGAAACATTGAGGATTGCCTGTCATATGATTTGTTGCACCAGAGTCGATTAGCCATCTTCCGCGAGTAACAACGTGGGCACTACCATAAGAGGTGACCACGGAGGCGGACAGGCTGGAGGAGGGGAAAGCCATTGAAGCAAGAGAGGAGCAAACCGCGACGATAAGAACAAGCCGCGAGAAGAGATAGAAGTCGAACGGTGAAGCGAAGAAGAGAAAAGAGCACCAAGCCGGGCGAACAGAAAAACAGGTCGTGTGGCTAGGAAGGACTCTACCAAGAAGCAGAGCAAAGCAGAGGGAAAGAAGTCGCACGGCTTGAAAAAGTCGGGCGAACAGAGGAGAACAAGTCGCACGGCGAAAGATGAGGCCGGCGCGACTAGCAAGCAGGAGCGGGAAGAAGGCAACAAGAAGTAGAGCGCGGCGAATAGAGGAGATCGCGAAAACAGGTCGCAAGAAAGAAGGGGCAAGCCGGGCGGACAGGTCGCGCGGACAGACGGGGAATCAAGTCGCGAAAGCAGAGAGAGCGCACACAATCAGGAGGAATATATCGAGTCCTCTGATACCATGTTAAAAACTGAACAGAAAACAAACCGAAATGGTTTTAACTGAAACTTTATTATCCGAAAAAGGTATCTATTACAAAGGTATGCCCTCCCTTATATAGAATGGAGGTGATATGAGAGAATACAAATAAGAGATGTGGGACTAAAAATTTACAGGACTAAGCGGACTATACAAAACAAACCGCACAAGCCGCGCGGTTAGACAGAAGGTCTAACCGCACGGCTACCACCAGAGAGAAAGAGAGCTTGCCAGGGTAGACCGCCAGACCGCCCGGTCTCCAAGCCGACTGAGACAAACCGCCAGACCGCGCGGTCTTCAACCCGCCAAGACAGACCGCCAGACCGCCCGGTCACCAACTTCAACAGTTTCGCGGACGGCGTTCTGCTCTCGTTATGGGCATTTTGAGTTTTTGGTTATGTCATTTGGTTTGACTAATGCGCCCTCAGCTTTTATGGATTTCATGAACAGAGTTTTCAAGGATTTTCTAGATAAGTTTGTGATTGTCTTTATAGACGATGCTTTGGTGTATTCTAAAGATGCGAAGGAGCATGATCGACATTTGCGGCTGGTCTTGGCGACTCTGAGAGACCATAAGCTATACGCCAAGCTGAGCAAGTGTGAATTTTGGTTGCCTCAAGATTCTTTTCTCGGCCACGTGGTTAATAAGGAGGGAATATCGGTGGACCCAGAAAAGATCGCTGCTGTTATGGAATGGGCGAGACCTGTTACTCCCAAAGAGATCAGAAGATTCTTGGGTTTGGCTGGTTATTATAGAAGATTTGTAGAAGGCTTCTCTACCTTGTCAGCGCCGTTGACCAAGTTGACGCAGAAGAATGTAGCCTTCATATGGGATGACAAGTGTGAGAAGGCTTTTGAGGAACTAAAACGTAGGCTATGTTCGGCTCCAATTTTTTCTTTGCCTACGGAGGGTAGTGAGTATGATATATATGTGGATGCGTCGCATGTCGGACTGGGCTGCGTTTTGATGCAGGGCGGGAAGGTGATTGCGTACGGGTCAAGACAGCTAAAGACTCACGAGAGGAATTACCCTACGCATGACCTGGAGTTTGCAGCTGTGATCTATGCGTTGAAGTTGTGGAGGCATGTAACGCCCCGAAACTCAAAGGAGCAAAGGGGGGCGTTTTGGGCCAGTTTTGGGTTCTGGCTGCAGGCACACGACCTGGGACACGGTCGTGTCCCAGGGCGTGTCAAGCCTGTGTCGACACTGAGACAGGGTGTCGACACTTTGGTCTCGACATTGTGTCGAGACTGGGCACACGGCCTGCGACACGGGCGTGTCGCAGGGCGTGTCGACCCGTGTCGACACTTAGCCGCGAAGTCGACGAGATTCGCTCGACGATGCGTCGAGACAAGGCACACGGCCTGCGACACGGGCGTGTCGCAGGGCCTGTCGACCTGTCTCTACGATCGTCCCGGGGAGTCAACGAGATTTGCTCGACGATGCGTCGAGACAAGGCATACGGCCTAGGACACGGGCGTGTCCAAGGCCGTGTCATCAGGTCGACGATCTTCACTCGACGAAGTGTCGAGTGTCGAGACCATGTACACGGCCTGGGGTCCAGGCGTGTTGAGGTGACACGGGTAGGGACACGGGCGTGTCCTCAAACCCGTGAAGTGCTCGAGTTGATTTTGGGGGAAAAAATGATGGGGTATACGGCCGGTCACACGGCCGTGTCAGGTGGAACACGGGCGTGTCAGCTCGAACACGGGCGTGTTCGATACCCGTGTGAAGTTCCAGGTGATTCGATTTTGACGGCGAATGAGGCACACGGCCCTGGACACGGGCGTGTGCCAGGCCGTGTTCGGTCCAGATTGGGCATTTCAGCCCCGAATCGAAGCCGTTCATTTCTTTAACTGAAGATCCAACGGCTGGGGGTTGTTCCTGAAGGGATATACCCGTGAATGGACTTGGAAAACCCCTTACTTTTTATAACTTCTCATCTTTCTAAATCCTTAGAGAGAGAGGAGAGCCAAGGGAGGAAGAAGGAGCTAGATCCCGCCATTGGAGGAGCTTCGGAGCTCCGAATCGCGAGCCGACTCCGAATCCACGGAGGCAACGCTAGTGTGGTGGTTTTCATCCGATTACTTTTCAATGGCGCCAAAGAGGAACGCTAGGGTAACGATCCTCATCTTGAGCATGAGTAGCTCTCTTTCTTTGCATAGGAAGCCCGCTCTCGCGAGTTTGCGGAGAGTTGGAGGCGTTCCTTCGGGTAGATATGTGAAGTCCCCGTTGTTTAGAGTCCGTAAGCGAGAACGGACATAGGCATGATGTGTGAAGCCTACCCGGACATGTTGGTCTGGATCGGTGATGTTGCATTGCATAATGCCGGAGAAGACTCCGTGCTATTGATTGTTTTTCGGGTTTTCTACGCGGTAGATTGCAGCAGGGATCCTTGGGGACTAACCCAAAGGTGCACCAGGAAAACTGGGCGGATACGAGATCTTGCCAACTTGGTGGCTTGAGAGCCAACTTGAACATAACCGGGTTATGTGACTTGTGATGGAAATGGGACTCGGTGGAAGTTTGACCCGCGCAAATGGCTTAAATTGTCGTTGCGATGTGAGCACGGGTTAGATGGAACCGTACCCGTTCTATGTCGTTCGGTTAAAGAGACCTAAAGGCACGTGGCACTTACCGTTGGCATAGATTAGGGTCTTCGGCGGTCAATGGCTTAAATTGTCGTGACCCAGGCCAGGAAGACAAATTGCTCATAGGTTTGGCCGTCCAAGTGGCGGTGGTGAGTCCGGAATGTCTATGGCTTTAATTGACGTGACATCGACCGGTTCACCGAGAATGTGCCCTGAGAGCACGGGACGTGTGGCCGTACGAGCCCACATCTGTGATGAAATGGCTAAGTATACAAATTGCTTGCTTATGCTAATGAAATGCAGGGAAGGAGCATCGCCGCCCCGAGTTGGGGGCAGGATCGTTATAATTTGGTCAGCATTGCTGACCGTTACCTTGTTTTGCCACCGTGCGGTGGTTTGTTGCTTGCAGGTGCAGCTGGACCAAGCGGTCAATAGCGGGCTAAAGCCCGAATGCGAAGCCGGCCCTTGAAGGCCTAAGTTGGAAATGTTTACTGCTTTATTCATGTGTGACCGGCCTGCGTGCCGTGGTTTGTAAAACATGTAATTGGAAGTGAAACATTTTGTAAGGCCTTAAGGCCTATTTTTGGGTATTTTGTATAGCATTCCTATTTCGTATTAGTGGACATTCGTGCTTTAATGCTGGGTTCTTTGTTACAACTTTTATAAACTGCTTCCGCTAGAATGCTCTGTGTAGGACGTTGAGATTGGTTGGATGGTTTCCATTAGTGACCACCCGGTCTGTCTGTGGCATACGACGTCGGGCCCCGGCCGGACCTACTGCTATATGCTATGTGACGGATAGGAGGTGTTACAATTTGGTATCAGACTACTGGTTTTGGTCGGGCTTAAAGTGAATTCGTGGGCGAATTCTTTTTAAGGGGTGGTGAGCACATTGTGTGCGTCATCGTAATAACGGTAAAAAGAACTCATGAATGTCCACTTAGGAATGAAAATACTCGTGTTTGCGGAACCTGCGTGTTCCTATAATTGCTGTTTGCAATTTATTTGGTCGCTTAATTGTGTTTTGTACCACTATAGGTGACCAGAAGTGGTGTTGGGCCGTCAGAACGCCGAGTTTCTGAGGCTAGTAGTGCACCAGATGTTGCTCCCGCAACACCTCTATCGGCTGAGAACATACGATTGGTGGCTGAAGCGGTGTTGGCTGTGATAAATGCGCAGCCTGCAAGGCAGACGCAGCAGCCCGCTCCTGCGATGGAGCAAGAACCTCTTCAAGAGGCTGAGCCGAGGAGAGTGGAGCAAGTGGTTGTGGAACCGGTAGTGCCAAGGAGGGAAACTGAGAGGCAGCTTAAGCATGTAATGAGCTTTAACCCTCCGTTATTCTCGGGGTTGGGAACCCCATCTCAGGCTGAAGACTGGCTCTATAGGGTGAAGAGAGTCATGACAGCAACGGAGACGGAGGAGTGGCAAATGACCACCATCGCTACGTTCCTTCTGGACGGTGAAGCGAGGATGTGGTGGGAAGGATTGGAGCTACATCATTTGAGAGGTAGACAACTGATAGATGTTCCGATGGAAGAGTTCTCGGGATTGTTCTTAGCAAGATAGCTTCCTTCGACACAGAAGATAGCGTTGGAGAATGAATTTCTGAAGTTGGTTCAGGGTGAGAAGAGCGTGGATGAATATCTCCATGAGTTCACTCGTTTGAGTCGATATGCTAGCTCCACCATCATGGATGAGGAGCGCAAGACTAATCGCTTTTATGAAGGCTTGAGGGATGAGTTGAGACTACTACTTTCGGGGCCGATGACGCAGGGTTTCTTAACCTTGGTCAACACTGCCCGGTCCTTGGAGAAGGACATGAAGAACGTACAAGCAAAGAAAAGCTTGGGTGAGAAGAAATCTGAATTCAAAGTGCCGACTACTTCAAAGTCCGGCTATCGGAGGTCTTTTAAGAAGCATAGGACTTCGGGTCCAGCTCCTTCTGGTGCTTCTGGGGCGACTACGAGTCAGACCCCGGGCGCGTTTTTTACATGTGGAAAGACGGGACACTTTGCCCGTGACTGTTGGAGCGGACGTCCTAAGTCCGAGAGAAAGCCGGGAGCTACTTATGAAGAGAAGGGAAAGGCGGTGGAGTCGACCGCATCCCATTATGCTCCGGCCCAACCAAGGGTCTATAATCTTGGCCAACAGGAGGCCATCAAACAAGCTGATGTGGTGACAGGTACGGTTTAATTTATAGCAAGTCAATTTATTTAAATACTTGTTATGCACATGTTACCTTACCACTGCTTGTTTAGGATTTGTATTGATTTGTGAAAATCCGGCACGAGCACTCTTCGATACGGGAGCTTCACACTCCTTCTTGTCCGAAGGATTTATATCACGCATCGGAGTCCCTTCTTCGATGGCGAAGGATAAGTTGGATGTGTTGTTGCCCAACGGGTGTTCGATGCGAGCGGATAGGATCTGCGATGTTAAGGTTCGTATTGGGGAGCAGGAGTTCGACCTGCAGGCGTCTTTACTTCCGTTGGTGGAGTTCGACGTCATATTTGGCATGGACTGGCTCTCGGAGCAGCAGGCGCATATAGATTGCGGTAGCAAGGAAGTTAAGCTGGGAGCAAGTCGTGAAACGACTTTTACGGGCTTAAAGGGGTCGAGCAAGACATTGATGTCTGCTCTTCAGGTGGTGAAGGCGGTTCGTGCTAGTGCAGAACTGTTCTTTACACTAGTGGAGGTTGCAAAGCCGAAGCCCGCGTTGGATTGTATTTCAGTGGTATCGGAATACCCTGATGTGTTCCCCGCGGATCTTCCTGGAGCCCCGCCTCAGCGGGAGATCGTTTTTACGATCGAGCTAGTGCCAGGTGCAAAGCCTGTGTCACGATCTCCGTATCGGCTAGCGCCTAAGGAAATGGCGGAGCTGAAAGTTCAACTGCAAGAGTTGTTGGAGCAAGGGTATGTGCGCCCGAGTTCTTCGCCTTGGAGCGCACCGGTCCTCTTTGTTAAGAAGAAGGACGGAAGCTTGAGGCTATGTATTGATTATCGGGAGCTAAATAAGCTGACTGAGAAGAACAAGTACCCGATCCCCCGGATTGATGATCTTTTTGATCAGTTAGTCGGGTCGACGGTGTACTCGAAGTTGGATCTCAAGGCTGGGTACTATCAGCTGCGAATAAGGGAGAGTGATATCCCGAAGACAACGTTTAGTACGAGATACGGACATTATGAGTTTACGGTCATGCCGTTTGGGCTGACTAATGCGTCGTCAGTATTCATGGATTTGATGAACAGGACGTTCAGGGAGTACTTGGACCATTTTGTGATCGTCTTCATCGACGATATTTTGGTGTACTCGCAAAGTGAGGAAGATCACTTCAAGCATCTTCATTTGGTGTTGGAGACGCTAAGGAGAAATCAGTTGTATGCCAAGTTCTCGAAGTGCGAGTTTTGGCTATCCTCAGTGGAGTTCCTCGGGCATATAGTGAGTGGAGAGGGTATTGCTGTGGATCCGGCGAAGATTGTTGCGATACGGGAGTGGCTTGAGCTTGCTACTGTAGCGGAAGTCCGGAGTTTTTTGGGGCTTGCCGGCTATTATAGGCGCTTCGTAGAGAACTTCTCGCGAATAGCGTTACCTCTCACTACTTTGACGAGGAAGGAGCATAAGTTCGTTTGGACGCCGGAGTGCGCGCGAGCTTTTGAGGAGTTGAAGTGTCGGTTGACCACGGCGCCTGTGCTGAGTTCGCCATGTGGGACCGAAGGCTATGAGATTTATAGCGATGCTTCGGGCAGCGGTTTGGGTTGCGTGCTACTGCAACACGGAAGTGTAATAGCTTATGGCTCGAGACAGCTAAAAGTGCACGAAAGGAACTATCCGGTCCATGACTTGGAGTTAGCGGCCGTGATTTTTGCCTTGAAGCTGTGGAGACACTACTTGTACAGTGTGAAGATTGATATCTACACCGATCACAAGAGCCTGAAGTATCTTATTGATCAGAAGGATCTGAATATGCGGCAGCGTAGATGGATGGAGTTCCTGGGGGACTATACGTTCAAGATCCACTACGTGTCTGGCAAAGGGAATGCGGTTGCGGATGCGCTGAGTCGCCGAGCCCCAGCTCAAGCCAATTGGCTATCGGTGCATGATGAGCGGTTGCTGCGGGAGTTGGAGGCGTTGGAGATTGTGTGTTGATAGACAGTCAAGTGCTGAAGCAGTTCTGAATTGGACTGAAGTCCAATATGACCTGGCTGATCGTATTCGGCAGGCTTTGGATATGGATGCTCATATGAAGCAGTTCATGGTAGAGGCTCTGGATGGGTCAAATTCCCAATTCGTCGTGGAGGACGGGTTGCTTTGGAAAGACGGTCGTTTGTGCGTCCCAAGTGTGGGCAATTTACGGGTGGAGTTGTTGTACGAGGCACACCATACCAAGTACTCGATTCACCCGGGGAGCACGAAGATGTACCGTGGTGTGAAGAAACTGTTTTGGTGGCCGGGTTTGAAAAAGGATGTGGCGCTCTACGTAGCGAAGTTCCAAACTTGCGCCTTGGTAAAGGCGGAGTGCCAAAAGCCGGGAGGATTTCTTAAGTCCTTGCCTATTACGGAGTGGAAATTTGACGACATCTCTATGGACTTTGTGCACGGTTTGCCAAGGTCGCAGAAGGGAAACGATGCCATTTGGGTGGTTGTTGATCGGTTAACGAAGGTGTCGCATTTTATTCTGCATAGGAAGGATGATCCGGTGGAGAAGTTGGCGAAGCTTTATGTGGATAACATAGTGCGGCTTCATGGTGTGCCCCGCAGCATTGTGAGTGACCGAGATGGGCGGTTCACGTCCAATGATTGGAGGCTTGTGCAGCAAATGTTGGGAACAAAGCTGAAATTTAGCAAAGCCTTCCATCCGCAAACGGATGGGCAGACCGAGAGGGTCAATAGAACTATGGAAGACATGCTTCGCATGTGTGTCTTGGATTTTGGAAAGCAATGGGAAGACCACCTATATTTGGTGGAGTTCGCATACAACAACAGCTACCAAGCGAGTATTCAGATGGCGCCTTTCGAGGCCCTATATGGTAGGAAGTGTCGCACGCCGTTGTCTTGGTTAGAAACGGCTGAGTCAAAGTTGTATAAGCGATCGGAAGTGGAGGATACTACTTCTTTGGTGAGAACCATTCGGGAGAGGTTGCTTATCGCTCAGGACCGGCAAGCAAAGTACTATAATGCCAAGCACAGGAATGTGGAGTTCGCTGTGGGCGATTATGTATACTTAAAGATCAAGCCGTTCAAGGGTGTCTCGCTGGTGCGGCGATTGAAAAAGCTAAGCCCGAGGTACCTTGGACCGTTTGAGGTTCTGGAGCGAGTTAGTGAATCGGCCTATCGGTTGAAGCTTTCAGTGGAGCTTAGTGGTTTACATGATGTATTCCATATTTCGGTGCTTCGGAAGGCAGTGCAAGAGCCTACGCAAGTGATCGCGGTTGATCAAGTGCCGGTGGATAGTGGGCTAACGACAAAGGTCAAGCCCGTGCGGATCGAGGACTCGGAGGTCAAGCGGCTACGCAATAAAGAGATCAGGATGGTCAAGGTCCGGTGGGACAATTGCGGTCGTGAGGAGCTCTCTTGGGAGCGAGAGCAGACTATGCTTGACGAGTATCCGGAGTTGTTCCGCTCAGGTACAAATTTTGGTTTTGTACATGTCTTTCCTTTATATAATTTCGTGGACGAAATTCTTTTAAGAGGGGGAGAGTTGTAACGCCCCGAAACTCAAAGGAGCAAAGGGGGACGTTTTGGGCCAGTTTTGGGTTCTGGCTGCAGGCACACGGCCTGGGACATGGGCGTGTCCCAGGGCATGTCAAGCCTGTGTCGACACTGAGACGGGGTGTCGACACTTTGGTCTCGACATTGTGTCGAGACTGGGCACACGGCCTGCGACACGGGCGTGTCGCAGGGCGTGTCGACCCGTGTCGACACTTAGCCGCGAAGTCGACGAGATTCGCTAGACGATGCGTCGAGACAAGGCACACGGCCTGCGACACGGGCGTGTCGCAGGGTGTGTCGACCTGTCTCGACGATCGTCCCGGGGAGTCGACGAGATTTGCTCGACGATGCGTCGAGACAAGGCACACGGCCTAGGACACGGGCCTTTCCAAGGCCGTGTCATCAGGTCGACGATCTTCACTCGACGAAGTGTCGAGTGTCGAGACCGTGTACACGGCCTGGGGTCCAGGCGTGTTGAGGTGACACGGGTAGGGACACGGGCGTGTCCTCGAACCCGTGCAGTGCTCGGGTTGATTTTGGGGAAAATATGATGGGGTACACGGCCGGTCACACGGCCGTGTCAGGTGGAACACGGGCGTGTCAGCTCGAACACGGGCGTGTCAGCTCGAACACGGGCGTGTTCGATACCCGTGTGAAGTTCCAGGTGATTCGATTTTGACGGCGAATGAGGCACACGGCCCTGGACACGGGCGTGTGCCAGGCCGTGTTCGGTCCAGATTGAGCATTTCAGCCCCGAATCGAAGCCGTTCATTTCTTTAACTGAAGATCCAACGGCTGGGGGTTGTTCCTGAAGGGATATACCCGTGAATGGACTTGGAAAACCCCTTACTTTTCATAACTTCTCATCTTTCTAAAACCTTAGAGAGAGAGGAGAGCCAAGGGAGGAAGAAGGAGCTAGATCCCGCCATTGGAGGAGCTTCGGAGCTCCGAATCGCGAGCCGACTCCGAATCCACGGAGGCAACGCTAGTGTGGTGGTTTTCATCCGATTACTTTTCAATGGCGCCAAAGAGGAATGCTAGGGTAACGATCCTCATCTTGAGCATGAGTAGCTCTCTTTCTTTGCATAGGAAGCCCGCTCTCGCGAGTTTGCGGAGAGTTGGAGGCGTTCCTTCGGGTAGATATGTGAAGTTCCCGTTGTTTAGAGTCCGTAAGCGAGAACGGACATAGGCATGATGTGTGAAGCCTACCCGGACATGTTGGTCTGGATCGGTGATGTTGCATTGCATAATGCCGGAGAAGACTCCGTGCTATTGATTGTTTTTCGGGTTTTCTACGCGGTAGATTGCAGCAGGGAGACTTGGGGACTAACCCAAAGGTGCACCCGGAAAACTGGGCGGATACGAGATCTTGCCAACTTGGTGGCTTGAGAGCCAACTTGAACATAACCGGGTTATGTGACTTGTGATGGAAATGGGACTCGGTGGAAGTTTGACCCGCGCAAATGGCTTAAATTGTCGTTGCGATGTGAGCACGGGTTAGATGGAACCGTATCCGTTCTATGTCGTTCGGTTAAAGAGACCTAAAGGCACGTGGCACTTACCGTTGGCATAGATTAGGGTCTTCGGCGGTCAATGGCTTAAATTGTCGTGACCCAGGCCAGGAAGACAAATTGCTCATAGGTTTGGCCGTCCAAGTGGCGGTGGTGAGTCCGGAATGTCTATGGCTTTAATTGACGTGACATCGACCGGTTCACCGAGAATGTGCCCTGAGAGCACGGGACGTGTGGCCGTGCGAGCCCACGTCTGTGATGAAATGGCTAAGTATATAAATTGCTCGCTTATGCTAATGAAATGCAGGGAAGGAGCATCGCCTCCCCGAGTTGGGGGCGGGATCGTTATAATTTGGTCAGCATTGCTGACCGTTGCCTTGTTTTGCCACCGTGCGGTGGTTTGTTGCTTGCAGGTGCAGCTGGACCAAGCGGTCAATAGCGGGCTAAAGCCCGAATGCGAAGCCGGCCCTTGAAGGCCTAAGTTGGAAATGTTTACTGCTTTATTCATGTGTGACCGGCCTGCGTGCCGTGGTTTGTAAAACATGTAATTGGAAGTGAAACATTTTGTAAGGCCTTAAGGCCTATTTTTGGGTATTTTGTATAGCATTCCTATTTCGTATTAGTGGACATTCGTGCTTTAATGCTGGGTTCTTTGTTACAACTTTTATAAACTGCTTCCGCTAGAATGCTCTGTGTAGGACGTTGAGATTGGTTGGATGGTTTCCATTAGTGACCACCCGGTCTGTCTGTGGCATACGACGTCGGGCCCCGGCCGGACCTACTGCTATATGCTATGTGACGGATAGGAGGTGTTACAAGGCATTTGCTATATGGCGCGCAGTTCAAGATTTTCACGGATCATAAGAGTTTGAAGTATGTCTTCACTCAGAAGGAATTGAATCTGCACCAGCGGCGGTGGTTGGAGTACGTGGCCGACTATGATGTTGAAATCTAGTATCATCCGTGCAAGGCTAATGTGGTGGCCGATGCCCTGAGTCGGAAGTCAGGTAAGACTTTCAATCTCTCCGCCGAGCGTCTAGTGGAAGAGTTTCTTTTGATGGACATTTCTGTGGGAAGCTGTGATTCGCAGAGTAGCTTGGTAGTGGCAGAACCTTCGTGGATTACGCTTACGAGACTGCATCAGAAGGACCATCCCGATCTTCTGCATTTGTATCTTCGAGCTGAAAAAGGTGAATTACCAGATTTCTCTATAGGTGATGCGGGTACCTTGAAGTATCGTGGCAGGTTTTGCATCCCCGCGGTTGGAGATATCCGGGTTATGGTGTGCAGAGAAGCCCACGGCTCTAGTGTTGCCTACCATCCAGGGTCTACCAAGATGTATCATGATTTAAAACAGATTGCCTGGTGGTATGGGATGAAGAAGGACATAGCCAGATTTGTTTCAGAGTGTTTCACTTGCAGGCATGTGAAAGCCGACCATGGGAGGCCTGGTGGCAAGCTGACTCCCTTGGAGATTCCGATGTGGAAGTGGGAGAGTATCTCGATGGATTTCATTACAGGCTTACCGAGATCTCCTAAGGGGCATGATTCAGTTTGGGTAATCGTAGACAGATTGACGAAGAGTGCTCATTTCGTACCATTTAAGATCGATTATCCGATGAGGAAGATAGCCGAGCTGTATCTGGAAGAGGTTGTCAGATTGCATGGTGTACCCGTAAGTATCATATCAGATCGAGACTCGAGGTTCACGTCTCGTTTTTGGAAGAGCCTCCAAGAGGGGTTGGGTACAAATTTGAGATATTCCACGGCTTATCATCCGCAGACCAATGGTCAGACAGAGCGAGTAAATCAGATTGTGGAAGATATGATCTGATGCTATATCCTGGACCACGGAGGAGCGTGGGACGAGCGCTTGCAGCTTATGGAATTCGCATATAACAACAGTTATCAAGAAAGCTTGCAAATGGCTCCTTTTGAAGCTTTGTATGGGAGGCGCTGCAGGACTCCCTTGTTTTGGGCTGAGCTTGGCGAGGGACCTTTGTTGGGTCCAGAAGCGCTCGAGGAGATGGAAACCACTGTGAAGCTTATTCGGGAAAAGCTTCGGATAGCCCAGGAGAGATATGAGAAGAACGCTAATCGGCGTAGATCAGACTTGGAATTTGTTGTGGGGGACTCGGTGTTCTTAAAGGTCTCCCCGTTGATCGGAGTCAAGCGATTTGGAAAGAACAGGAAGTTGGACCCGAGGTATGTGGGGCCGTTTCCGATTGTTGAGCGGATTGGGGTATCAGCCTATAGGCTGGCTTTGCCCGCAAATTTCCCTAGCGTGCATGATGTCTTCCACGTCAGTCAACTGCGAAAATGTGTGATAAATGGCAGACAGGTTTTGGATTCTGTGCCTCAGTTGGAGCCGAACCTTTCTTATGTGGAGGTGCCTGTTCGCATTTTGGATTCTCAAGTTCGTGCGTTGCGGAAGAAGACCATTCCTATGGTTAAAGTTTTATGGAGGAATCAGGATGTGGAAAGCGCGACTTGGGAGCTGGAGTAGGCTATGAGGGAGGCTCACCCTCATCTGTTTCCCTGATCTTGTGCCTGGTATGTTCTGTTTTATTTATATATAGCCCTTTCCTGGCTCCTTCTCTCTCCTTCTTTATATGAGTGTTGTGAGTAAAGTTTCGAGGCGAAACTTTCTTTTAGGGGAAGTGGCTGCAACGCCCCCGGTTTTTCTGTGTTTTGTTTGATCTTTGGCTGGCGTTACGATGGCGTATTTCCGGCTCTTTGCCGTTGTAGAGTGTGGTCTTAGCTCTTAGGGTACCTTGTGTAGCATGTTTGTAGCCTGTTAGCAAGATTCCCCAGCTAGCCGAAGTCCGTTTGATGACTCGGTTGGGCCTCTTAGGGGATGCTTGTGTTTTTTTTGGCTTCGGGTGGTGATATCCCGGGTTTTTGTTCGTCGAATGCTAATTTCGACTTCGCAGTTGTGTTCGTAGCATGAGTTTTTAGCTGCGATGTGAATTTCGTCATTTTCCGAGATGTTTCGGGTCTCGCGTCATTTTGATATTGCGTGTAAGTAATTAATATGTATTGATTGTTTATTATTAAACCTGATGTATATATATATAGCCTTAGGTTAGACCTTAAGGCTCGGTTCATTGTCTCTTTTCTTCTTTCTCTGTTTGGAAGAAGTCGCCGCCTGTACGAGAGGAAGAGAACCGCCGGACTACCCTAGCCTTCGGACGCCGATTCCTGGAGATTTAGCGGTCGAAATTCGATTTCGAGGGTGGGTCTGGACTGCCCTCGCCTGGATCTGCTTTCTTTCTGTTCCTCGGCTTGGTGCTCTGCGGCTAGATCCGAGAGTGGGGGAAATCGCCGACCAAGCTTTTCTGGTATTGAGGCAAGTGATGCTCCCTCATCCTTGCCAAAGCTGATCTTTGTCTTCTTTTTGAATAAATTTTATCTCTCTCCTGCTTAGATCTTATGTGTACGCTAGGGTTCGTTCCCGATCATACCTTGGTTAGTGTAGAGAAGTTCCAGTTAAATCTCAGTTTTCCTGAGGGATTGTGTCTATTAGGGACAGATTTGGTTCGGTTCAGGTCGAGTAGTTGCTATTGCCGATGGATGATGAAATTCTAGAGAGAGGCCTCGTTCTCATTTTGGTTGTTTGCTGGGTCTGGCGCCGGTAGCCAGACGGGGTGTCGACACCTTTGTGTCGACACCGGCCAGTCGTGGTGTCGACACTTGGTGTCGACACCAGCAGCGGTGGTGTCGACACTTGGTGTCGACACCAGCAGCGGTGGTGTCGACACTTGGTGTCGACACCAGCAGCGTCTTGGTGTCGACACTTGGTGTCGACACCAGCAGCCGTGGTGTCGACACATGGTGTCGACACCAGCAGCGGTGGTGTCGACACGTGGTGTCGACACTTGGTGTCGACACCAACAGCGGTGGTGTCGACACTTGGTGTCGACACCAGCAGCAGTGGTGTCTACATATGGTGTCGACACCAGCAGCGGTGGTGTCGACACATGGTGTCGACACCAGCAGCGGTGGTGTCTACACTTGGTGTCGACACCAGCAGCGGTTGTGTCGACACCTTGTGTCGACACCGGCCGCAGTGGTGTCGACACTTAGTGTCGACGCCGGCAGCGGTTGTGTCGATACCTTGTGTCGACACCGGCTTGTAGTGGTGTCGACACAACGTGTCAACACTGGGTGCCGCGCTGGTTTTGGGGTCAGGTAAGACCCGGGGTTGGTTCCGGTTAGGCGTGCAAGGCCGCGTCGGTTGGACCCGAAGTTTTTGCCTTGAGTTCGTGTGTTTCTTAGGATTGTTAGTGCGACTTTTTCCCTAGGGGGGGCTTTGGGTGTTCGGCTAGTTACCACATGCCGACTCTTGGGTTGTGGCAGGTGGTGGAGTTTTGATGGCCTCTAGAGGGGTGGATTTTGATGTGGAGAGCTGTGGCCACCGCCTTTTGCCCCGGTTTTGGGATGGCGTGTGTGGGACACTAAAGCTGCCACTGTTGACCCCTTAGCCCTTTTTGGATCTGACTTTGCTTATGTATTCAGATTCATGTTTTGACTACTGCCATTTACCCACGTGTTAGTACTGTTAGTCCCTTTTCTGTTTATGCTTTCTTTTCTTTTGACATATATGTATATGTCTTGTTGCTGTTGCAGACTCTTTTGGTAGGGCATAATGGTTTTATTGCTCGCACTTGGTATGCTCTGCTGTGCTTTAGACAGTACTCTATTCTTACTGTCACCCCTTTTCTTTTGCTTATAGCAGTTTGTTGCCGGGTTGGTAAACCCCTCTTCTTACTTTGCTCATTAATCTATTGCTCTGTTTACCTTTTGATTATTTTTCTTACTGAGATGTTCTTTTCTTGAATGCCTCAGGTCCAGTCTGTAGCCAGTTCAGCGGCTAGTTCTTCTGGAGGGGCTTGTTAGTGGCCTCTTGGGTAGCTGAGATAGCTGATCCCCGTTCTCTTTTTGTGAGATAGTTCTTTACTTTTCTGTATAGACATACATACTCGCCAATGGGTTCGTGTCAGGTTGTTGACGCCCACTGGTGGCTTCTTGCGATGCTGGGTATGAATATAAACTGCTGTTTTTGCTTATTTGTGCTGGGTTACTTGCTTCTGGGAAGGATTTATGCTAGGTTGCATGTTACATATTTTAAAACCTAAAAGCATTATTATATGTACCTCATGCATAACATGTTTCTAAAACAAAGACACTATTTTTCCGCAGCGTACAACACTATCTTTCATACATACTATATTCACCTTAGAGTCGTGCATACCATGAGTCGTCCCCCGGGGACACTTATGCTCATTTAGGGTGTCAACTTAATTGAACCAAAGTATTTACTGCTGCGTATAAATATAATTTTAACTGTGGACTAGCTGATCCACCGTGCCGAGGGATACGGCCATTCAACATAACTGATTTTCTTTCATATTTAATCAACGATTTTCTGTAAAATCTAAAGTCTGGAGTTTTGGCTGAACGTGTGCAGTTATCCCCTGCACGACGTGGCATCACGGCATGTGTTTTCTCTTGCTCTGATACGATTTTCTCATTGAGAAAATGCGGGTTGTGACAATCATCGACCAAATTTTCTACACCAAATGTATCTTATTCCAACCAGCGCAATTCTTGGAATTCTTTTGGCGCTAGAGGACAGTATCCGTCGGACATTCCTGGGAATTTTCCGTTCGGACAACCAATCAATTCATATTTTTATCAATCGGAGTGGTCAGTAAATGACATCGCTACTCCAAGTTTATACCTCACCTCCACTCCAAGCTTATACGGTGCTACCACTCCAAGTTCTTATGGCGCCGCCATCGCTCAAGTTTCCTACGGCACCGCCGTCGCTCAAGGATCATACAGCGCCGCCATCGCGCAAGGATCATACGGCGCCGCCGTCGCTCAAGGATCTTACGGCGCCACCATCGCGCAAGGATCATACGGCGCCGCCATCGCGCAAGGATCATACGGCGCCACCGTCTCTCCAAGCTCCTACGGCACCATCATCGCTCCAATTGAACGCGCCGCCAACGTCGCTCCAAGTGCATGTGTTGTTACAATCGCTCCAAACTTATGCAACGCCACCGTCGCTCTACGTAATGCGACCCTACTACCGAACTCAAGCACTTCCATTGGAGATGCTCATTCAAATAGGAGTATAGAGGACAAGCACGAAATTATTGATGACATTGATACTCAACAATGGACACAACGAGTTCCAGTGATTATGTGGATTGAGAAAGAGGAGGTTCTCTTCCTCTTCGGGCATAAGTACAGGAGGTTCTTCTTCTTGTTCTTCACTGTGAAAGCACTATTTTAGTTTGCTTAGGAGTTCTGAAGAAAATTGGTATTTCAGTGGAACACGACAACTCTTGTTCCTCGGTTTTCTGTTTTAATTTGCTTAGGAGTTAGGAAACAATGCGCTTCTTGAAGCAACCAATCCGCCACTGACGACAAACTTGGTTTCATCACCAATGGAGGTGTTGTCATTTGCGCCGGTTGTTCGTGATAATTCCGACAACACGGTTTTGCCGCCATTGGAGGAATTGATGCAACATCAACCGAACTCTAATGTCATGACTCTTGCACACGTTACTCAAGATGGTCAACCACATAATGACATGTGTTCCCGCAACCATGTATCAACTTGGACAGTTCAGATCTTTGATCCAGGGGGATGCACCGTTTCGATACCCTATGCACAAGTGGAGCCGCCAATAAACAAACTTCAGGATGCAGACTTTGTTCTCATATACATTCCGCGCGCCATTTGGGTCTTTGATCCTGGTGGAATCAAACGACGTGGTCGTCGTTTAAACGGAGAGGGCAGGAATGTGACACCTGTATATCCATGTGGCAAGATATTATTGGCTATTGTAATAAGTATGCCTCTATAAATAGGCATTCCCTGTAATAGTTTAGGAGGGAATGAATAAGAATGTCTTTTGTTGTCCTCTTAGTTTAGAATAGGAGCTGTAGCAAGGTAATAGCCTCCGAAGGCCTTTCCCTTCTTCCCTTCCGTCCCCGGTGATCTCGTCGGAAAATCTGTAACGGCTGACCGTTACACATGCCGTCTTATTCTTGATTTTTTTTATTGGAGATATTATTATTAGTCCGCCTGTCATTATTTATGGATGGTAAAGGATAGCAGAAGATTTGCTTTTTTCATGCGAAAAAAAGTCAAAAAACAATTGGCATAAAAACCATAGGTTTAGATTTGGGAAAGGATAATTCTATGTACACCTAAATTTTACCTAAATATCACAAAAAGTGGACCCAACATACAATAAAATAATCCAATCCCTACTTTTTGTGTGTTTTAGAGGTGTGAAAAAAAGTCAAATAATATATTTTATTATGCATGGATCCCACTTTTTGTGACTTTTAGGTGGAATTTAGGTATGTGTAGTTTTGTCCTTTGGGAAAATGTTGTCTCTATCGATTATCCTCCTTACGGCAATATTGTCTGTGTCACCTATCATGCTGTGTCACACCATGATATTGATGGGACATCAGTCTTGCGGGATTGACACATGACACAGTGCCGCTGGAGCAAAACTGCCCAAAATTGGGCTTAGAATTTTGGGGGACTTTGCAAAAAATTGACGGTCTGTGTGGCTAAGCTGCTGTCATGAGAGAAGTAGTGATGAGAAATAGCAGTGAAAAGTAATTGTGGGAAGCTGTGGTAGATCAACCATTTTGTAGAATAGTGAAAATATTTATAAACCGTTTGGAAAATTGAATTCTGAGTGCTTGTGTGAAACTGTAATAGATAAATAAATAATAATGAAAAATAAATATGAAAAATTATAATTTAATAGTGGCAGATGTTGAACACAAGAAATTCCTTATTTCAAATGTTACCAATGGGCAGCCACATATTACTGATCCGACGATCCAACTTTACATAAAAGGTGACTTGAGCACAGGTGAGAGTGAAATATTTATAAGCACACCCCTGGTGCTGCAGTAACTGGGAGGTTCCACCTTGTACGTATAAGTTAAAAAAAGTTTCCCTCTGCTGCCAACAGATTGAGTGAGGTACGGGGTTGGCACCGCTTAGAGGGTAGTAGAATAATGAAAAAGGATGGAGGTGTCAAGATATCAATGTGCCTCCCTTACCTCTGAGGCCCTATTTATGTGTCTCCCTTGCATAATATATGACTTGCGGGTCGGTCTCACCAATCCTATTCTTGGCACACAGCCTGGGTATTTCTCTATACCCATTCATCACATTAACGGGTCTTTCCTGGGCACCCCAGTACTTCCTGTTACTCGCTTCACAGGTGGACACCGCCACAACACAAATGTCAGGGGTCTTGTTAAAATTTTCTCAACGTGGTCAGCAAGATAGCCCAAACGCCAAATTAATATCTTCGGAACTACCCAGTTCTCACGTTGAACCAGCAGAAAACCAAGGAACAAAGGTTAATCCCAACAAACAATGGAAGCACAAGCAAGTCTTTTATTCATTCACTTCGTTACAACACGAGGCATACATAGCAAGACATGATTTCGCTAGTATAACAGCTGTAAACAGAAAGCACCAAAACCAAGCCGGGCGGACAGCACCGGAGTCCGCCGAGATCGCCGAGGTCGCCGAGCCCGCTGAGATCGCCCGCACTTAGCTACAATCCGTCGAATAGCCACGGAGTCCACCGAAGCCGCGAGGCCGCGCGGACACACCGTTATTCGTCTCCTGCTGAAGCTGAACTGAGGAACACCCCCTACCCGCCTGAAGCCGGCGGACAGGTTATTAAAGCTGGCAAAGATGAAACAGAGCTGACAAGCCGCAGAGCGACCTCCTGCTGAATCCGCAGAGACCGCACACTTCCAAGTACTTGACCGAAGTCACAGCCAAACTCCTGGCTCCTTGAAGCTACCCGCGCGACCTGCACACAGCAAACGTCAGCACTGAATCAATCCGCGCAGACAGACAAACTGAGACCGCAGCTCCTTGCCAAACCCAACTTACTGTTCACTCAAGTTACTGTAGACCTGCCATGGGGGTCCTATTTATAGGCGAGGTGAGGAGTGTGGTCACCGCCCTAGAGATAAAGACACCGCCCCAGCCCGCGCGATAGCAAAACACCGTCCGCAGAGTCCGCAAGGACTTAGCCGGATACCAAGGAAAACCGCCAGGAGCAAGCCAACATTAGCGAACCCTCTCCAGTCCGCCCAAGCTATGTGGACAAGGCATCATCCCGCAAAGCTCCAAACACTGCAGGACAGCAATCCCCCTTCAATGGCAGTCCGCCCAAACCCGAGGCAGTCCGCAAGACTCACACCTCAATCCGCCACAAGTCCACAACCAAAGGCAGATAGCAACAGTCCGCCCGGTCACAGCGGACTTGGCGGATACCACGGACACCATGGTCTTGGAAAAGAGTGTGACCAAGTCCAAAACCATCAAAGGCCAATACGAGTATGGCGGACACAAACACCTGTCCGCCAAACACCCTAGCACAGACCGCCAGCAGTCCGCAAGCTCCTCGCACTCCTGTCCAACGCAGCAACTAACTCCCGGACTCCAAAACCAGTCCGCCAAGGACCTCCACAGCAAAGCACCTGCTGTAACACCAGAGCTCGACAAGGCCTCAGCCAAGCTCTAAGCTCACTCCGCAACAGCCCACACCGCGGACACATCAGTCCGCATGCTTCCCGCAGACACGAGCCAAACCGCCTAACAGCACAAGCTTGCGCCACGGCCACTGAGCAATGCACCAGTCCGCAAGCCTCCATCCGCTCAGGCCGCTCCTTGGTAAAACCACAGCCAACGCCTTATCTGCAGATACCAGGCCGCATAGTCCGCGGACTTCATGCAAACAACCCGCTCAGAAGACAGCCCGCTTTTCACTAGTCCTTCCACCAGGCCGCACATCACAGTCCGCCTAGTCCGCCTAGTCCGCCAAAGCTGTCTGCCCAGGCCGCCCGGCCTGTCCCGTCAACCACCTCCACTTCACAAATTTCAACACTCCCACTTGAAGTGGGAAGTGGTTACCAAGCCCAGCAAGCAGCACATACGCTCAAAGGGCCCCTTCGACAGTGTCTTCGTGAAGATGTCAGCAAGATTATCTTCACTCCAAACATGCCCGACCAGCAGAGATCCTTCCAACACCTTCTCCCTGATGAAATGGTGATAAATCTCTATATGCTTGGTCCTGGAGTGACACACTGGATTGTTAACCTGTTTGAGATCACTCTCATTGTCACCCCGGAGTAAAGTAGGCCCTTGCACTTCTTCATGAACATCCTCTATAAGCCTCCTCAACCAAACAGCTTCCCGAGCAGCCAAGGCCGAAGCCTTATACTCCGCCTCCGTGGTTGAAACCGACACCGAGTCCTGCTTCTTGCTACACCATGAGATGCTAGCTGAACCGCAAGTGAACACATAACCTGAAGTAGACCTCCGATCATCCGAATCACCGCCATAGTCAGCATCCATGTACCCGAGCAACGCAAACTCCGAGTCCCTTCTATAGAGGAGTCCCATGTCAGAAGTCACCTTGACATACTTCAGAATACCCTTCGCCGCCACTAGATGAGATTGCCTTGGTTCAGTCATATACCGACTTACTCGGCCAACAACAAAAGCAATGTCCGGCCTTGTAATCGTCAGGTAAATCAAGCTCCCAACAAGAGCCCTGAACACCAAGGGATCATAAAGAACCCTTCCCTCATCTCGTCGAAGCTTTAGCCTAGGTTCCAGTGGAGTAGAGCACTTCTTCCCTTCGCCCATGCCGAACCGCTTCACAATGCGATTAGCATACCCTTTCTGGCAAATGAGAACCCCGCACTCCTTCCTCTCCACTTCCAGACCGAGAAAGTGATGCAACTCTCCCAAGTCCTTCATCTCGAAGCGTATAGCTAGCTCAGCCCTGAGCCTTGCTACTTCTCCCTCCGAATTCCCTGTGATGATCATGTCATCCACATACAGCAGGACCAAGACTCGTAGCTCCCCCTTCTTCTTGACGAACAAGCTTGAATCCAAGTTGGAAGCAAGGTATCCACAGAATTGCAAGTACTCTGCAATCTTCCCATACCACGCTCTAGGAGCTTGCTTCAACCCATAGAGAGCCTTCCTGAGTTTAAAGACATAGTTCGGATGCTTTTCAGAGACAAAACCAAGCGGCTGATCCATGAAGATGTCCTTGTCAATCTCTCCGTAAAGAAAGGCATTCTTCACATCGAGTTGCCACAACCTCCATCCCTTGCTAGCAGCCAAGGCGATCACCACTCTTACAGAAGTCATCTTCGCAACTAGACTGAATGTCTCCTCATAGTCTTCTCCATACTGCTGTGAGAATCCTCTAGCGACCAGGCGAGCTTTGAACCGATCAATGCTCCCATCAGCCTTCTTCTTCAACTTATACACCCACTTGCAAGTAATCAGAGTAATGCCATCAACCTTGGGCACAAGGTCCCAGGTTTCATTCTTCTTCAGAGCATCAATCTCTTCTTTCATGGCACCTTCCCACTCCTTCACTCCAGTGGCCTCGTTGAAGTTTGCAGGCTCTCGCTCCTCTAGAGGACCTGCAAAGAAGCAGGAGACAAAGCTCACTGCATTCCCATCACAGTACCGAGTCGGTGGCTTAACCACCCTCTTCGATCTCCGAAGGGTCGGCTCCTTGCTCACTGCTTCCGTTGCTTCTTCGGGCTCCACTCCTACCTGGGGCAAGAATTGAGCAGTGCTCCCCCTGCTTCCTGAGCCAGAAGGCTCAGCATCGGAGTTAGAAGCAACAGGAGCTGCTGGTGAAATAGCAAGCTCCTCTTCCAAGCCTTCAGCAGCCACCACCGGTGCTTCATCAAACTTGCTACTTCCGGTTAGCTCAACCGAGCCACCTCCATATGACGTCAGCTCGTCAAAGACAACGTCTCTTGATACCATGAACTTCTTCTTCACAGGGTCCATGCATTTCCATCCCTTCTTCCGCTCATCGTAGCCAAAAAAGACAAGCTTCCTTGCCTTCGCATCCAGCTTTGTCCGTGAATCATCCGGGACATGCACGTAGCAAGTTGAACTGAACACCCTAAGGTGTCCAACACTCGGCTTCTCCTTCAGCAACAGCTCAATAGGAGTCTTCATGTTGATAGGGCTGAGTGGCATCCGGTTGATAACATACGGAGCACAAGACATCCCCTCCGCCCAAAAGGACCTTGGGATATCTTTCGCATGAAGCCAGCATTTGCAGGTCTCCGTCAGATGACAGATCTTCCTCTCCGCTACCCCATTGTTGGGTACATTGGTCAAATGTACCTGATTTGAAGAAGCCTCACCCAACTCAATGATAAACATCATAATGTATTTGATGTATGTTTGAGTTACTTGTGCAGGTTAAGAAAGAATTGGACTGAAGCAAAAAGTTTCTAAGTCCATGTGTCGACACCTAGAGGGAAAGTGTCGACACTTAAGAAAGCTTGTGTCGACACCCAGACAAGCAGTGTCGACACTTGGAGTCATGGTGTCGACACTTGGGAAGCAGAGTCGACACCAGACCGAAAGTGTCGACACTTGGAGCTGTGTCGACACTCAGTGAAGAAAAGTGCAGACAGAAAATGTCGACACAAGGAGCTGTGTTGACACCCAGTGAAGCAGTGTCTACATCAGAAAGTGTCGACACTTGGAGCTGTGTCGACACTCAGCAAAAGTCTGCAGAATCTAAGGACAAGTGTCGACACTCAACACAATGTGTCGACACTATGCAGAAGAGTCAGCACTTGAAGTAAGTGTCGACACTCAACACAATGTGTCGACACTCAACAGAAGACTCAACACTTGAAGAAAGTGTCGACACAAGGAGCTGTGTCGACACTTAGCAAAGAACAAAAAGAGCAGCAAATTATTATAAGTACAAGTGTCGACACTAAAGGAATGTGTCGACACTCAGCTGAAGTCTCAACAACAAGAAGGTGTGTCGACACAAAGGAGCTGTGTCGACACTCAGCAAGTTTCAACATAGAAGACTATGTGTCGACACCAAGAAGAAGTGTCGACACTTGACAGATACACAAGAAGATGTGTCGACACAAAGGAGATGTGTCGACACATAGAAGAATTCAGCAAAAGCTTGAAGAACAAGTACTTGTGTCGACACTCAATTTCAGTGTCGACACATGCAGAAGAATCTGTGTCGAGACATACAAGGAATTGTGTCGACACCTTGTAGTCTTGTGTCGACACTTACACAACTTGTGTCGACACTTGGTCTATAAGTGTCGATACTTAAAGACAGAAAGTCTCGACACTATCAGATAGATAGAGATTTTCAAGAAGTGACTGGTTGACATGACAGCTGCCGTTCCAGCCGGTCTACAGCAACTGTCAGAGATGTCAGAAGTCAGTTATGGACCGGACCAGCTGGTTACCATGAAGAATGCCTATAAATAGGCACCCACAGTTTACAAAAATAGTTGTTGAGATAAGTTGAAGTAATTGATCAGATTGCTGTCAAGGTTGATCAAATTGTTGAAGTGGTACCAAGGGTATCAACACAAGAAGATCTTGCAGTTCAACTGCAGATCTAAGAAGTTGGAGAGAGAGGGCTCCATCCAAGAAATCAGTCTCTGGAACTAGGCTGAGAAGAAGGATTCAGATTAAATTCTGATTCTTAAGTGGCAGAGGTCAAGGAACAACTGCAGAGGATTCAGCCTTATTCAGTTCTACTCAAGAAGCTTTGAAGAAAGCTAAGTCAGGGTGAATCCAGCTGAGTTCTTCCAAGAACTCATCAAGAATCTCTCAACTCCTCTCTTATTATTCTGAGTTGTAGAGTTATATTTTGTAATATCATTTTAACTTGTAGGATCCTTTGGATCTGAGTGATTGTAAGCCTATATTTATAAAGGCTGAGGGTAGGGCTTATTTGCCTGAGTGTAGGAGATTGAGATCTCTGAGTGTAGGTCTTGGATTGGCTGAGTGTAGGCCTTGATTGGCTGAGTGTAGGCTTTGGGATAAAGCTGAGTTGTAAGGCTTTGGGCCTGAGGTAGGAACCAATTTGGGTTCTGAGACAGTGGAGAAGTTTGGCCGAATCTAGTACACTGCTAGATAGGCGAAGGGGGAAAGTGGATGTACCCATATCTTGGGGAACCACTATAAATCACTGTGTGCTGTGCTGTGAATGTGCTGTGGATTAGCTGTGTATGTTTGATTATTGCTGATTGCTGTAATAAACTAGTTAGAAATCTGTGATATAACTGTTTGGCTGCCAACAAAGTTAGAAAAGGATTAGGTCACCTATTCACCCCCCCCCCCTCTAGGTGTTTAGGAACCATATCTTTCAAGTGGTATCAGAGGGAGGTTCCTCAAAACAAGGACTAACAGCCTGAGGAAATCCTGTTTGGCAGATTCAGAGTAAGATATTACACAGTTTCAAGAAAATCAAGAACATCAAGAAACATGGGTTCTTATGAGAATCACAAGGAATTGGGTTCCATGAAATTACCCATATGCAGAAAGGAGATCTTTGGGATCTGGAAAGAGAGGGTAAGGCTATTTATGGAAGCCTCTGACCCTAGAATATACATCACAGTAAAGGAAGGGCCTTATGTGCCAATGAAGATTTCAGTATTGGATGCAAATCAGAGAACTCCAAAGGATTTCTCTGAGATGACTAAGGATGAAATTGTCCTGGCCACCATGGACAAGAGGGCACAAAACATAATAGTGAGTGCCATTGATGATGCCACTTTTCAGAACTTAATTCACTGTAAGACAGCAAAAGAGATGTGGGATACTCTCAATGTCTATATGGAAGGTTCTGAAGAAGTTAGGCAAGATAGGAAGTCCTTGCTAAATCAGGAGTATGAGAGCTTTAGGTAAGGAAAGAGTGATAGCATCACTGAGTGCTATAAGAAATTTTACAGAATAGTTAATGAACTCATGTCTTATGGAAGAGAGTTCACTAACTATGAACTAAATGACAAGTTCTTAAGCTCCCTAACCAAAGATTGGGACACCAAGATCTGTGCCATAAGAGAAATGGCCAAGTTGGGGGAAATTCCTCCTCCCACACTATTTGGCAAGCTATTGTCATATGAGATGCAGTTAACAGTGAGAAAAGAGGAGGAAAAATCTACAAGGACTGAGCATAAGGAAAGAACTGTTGCTTTCAAAACAGAAGTTCCCAGAAAGTGCAGGAATAAGTCTTTAACTCCACCACCAGAGGTAGTTGAATCAGAATCTGATGAGTCTGTCAGCACAAAGTCTAAGAGCAGTGAAAGTGATGAAAACTTTGCTGCTTTCACCAGACACTTTCAGAAGTTTTTGAAAAAGAAACAGTGGAAGTCAAGGCCTTCTGGATCACAAGGAAGGGAAGACTCTTATCAGAAAAAGAGATCTTCAAAGAATGACAAGAGAAGGACAAAATCAAGCAAGGCAACTGGTTCAAAGATTGTTTGTTATTGCTGCAATAGACAGGGCCATGTTATTGCAGATTGTCCAGAGAAGAGAAAGGAATCTGGTGACAGGAAAAAGACTTACTTCAAAGGGAAGAAAGAAAAGTCTTTTGTTGCTAAGAAGGAAAAGACTCTATCAGATATATCTTCTTCAGAAACTGAGTCTGAGGCTGAAGCCTACATAGGGCTGTATGCAGAAGAAGAAGAGGAAGAATTCATGGAGATCTTGGAGTCAATTTATGAACAAGAAGACAGTCATTGCCAAGGGCTAATGGCTTTGACAGACAGTGCCAAAATCCTGGAGCAGCCAGGACCCAGTCAGGTACAAAGTTCAAGTTTAAATTCAGATTCTTGTTCTAGTTCAGAATTAGATTCTTCTTCATCAAGTGATGAGAATGTATTTGAGTTTGAGGAAGATATTCATCAGCTTATAGATGAATATAAGGTGCTGTTGCAAGCCCACAAGAAATGCAAGACCCTAGCCAAAAGTCAGGCAAAGGAGATTACTGATCTCTAGGCTGATGCAACAGATTTTGAGAAACAATTTGATCAAAAACTGAATGAGGTAGCCAGGCTGAAACACATTACTGTGATTCAGATGGGAACTATCACCTATAAGAATGATCAAATTAAGAGACTGGAGATCAATCTTCAGAAAGAAAGAGAGCTTGTTGCTAGGTTTTCAAAACCTAAATCAGTGCTACCTTTAATTGATGAATTTGTTCATCAAAAAGGCAAGGCTGGACTGGGTTTTGTTAGACCTGCAGGTACTGAGCAGTCCAAGTCTAAGTCCAAGGGCAAAGCCCCAACATTCAACAAACCTGCTGTAGTCAAGACAACCAAGGCAGTACCTAAGCAAAGGTACAACAAGTTTGAATGCTGGTGCTGTGGCAAGATTGGCCATTTTGCAATAGACTGTTGGTATAATGCCAGTGCCAAGGTGAGTAGCAAGCTACCTGGTGGAAAGCCAGTAGGTAGCTTTGTCAAGTTACAGACTAACAAGTACTAAGGACCCAAGATTGCTTTGGGTTCTAAGGTCCATTAATCTGTTTTGCAGGTGAGTCCAAGTGGACAAACCCCTACATGGTACTTGGACAGTGGATGTTCCAGACATATGACTGGAACTAGGGGACTACTGAAGGACTACATTCCAATCAAAAATGGTCCTAAAGTGACCTTTGGTGGTTCTGAGAAAGGAATCATCAAGGGTTTGGTAACATTTCTTCAAACCTTGTTACCATTACTCAAGTGGCTTATGTTAAAGGGTTGAAACACAACCTAATAAGTATAAGTCAGTTAAGTGATGTAGGGTATGACATCTCATTTGTTAAAAATGGTTGTCATATCAAGAGGTCAAGTGATCAAGAGATCATCTTGACAGGTTATAGGAAGAGAAATGTCTATTGCCTAGACATTATGATTGAGAACAATGGTTCTCCAGTTTGTCTTGTAGCTGATGAGACAGTCTCTCATTGTGTCAAATGGCACAAGAGGCTAGCCCATCTTAACTACAAGACAATTAGCAAACTCTTTAGCAAAGAGTTAGTGAGGAATGGTCCTCAGGTTAAGTGTGTCAAAGATGGTATTTGCTCAGCTTGTCAAAAGGGCAAGCAGACTAAATCCACCTTTAAGAGCATAGAAAACAAAGATGCTGTAAGATGTTTGTTTCTCTTGCATTTGGATCTCTTTGGTCCAATGCCAGTTCACAGCTTAGGTAGGAAGGTCTATACCCTTGTAGTTGTAGATGACTACTCAAGGTTTTCCTGGGTGTTCTTCTTAAGACAGAAATCTGAAACACCTAGTGTCTTCTACAGCTTTGTCAAGCAAATTCAGAATGAACGAAATAGTACTGTGCTCAAGATTAGAAGTGACCATGGTACTGAGTTTCAATCTGAAAGCATGACAAAACTATGTGAAGACTTTGGGATATTTCAAGAATTCTCTTCACCTAGAACACCTCAGCAAAATGGCATAGCTGAGAGGAAAAATAGGACCTTGATAGAAGCTGGTAGAACCCTACTAAGTGATACATCACTGCCTGAGTATTTCTGGGCTGAAGCAGTTAACACTGCATGCCATGTTATAAAAAAGGCTACCATCACTAAAGGGCTAAACAAGACCCCCTATGAAGTAGTGAAAGGCAGGAAACCAAACCTATCCTATTTTAGGATCTTTGGTTGTAAATGCTACATACTTAACAATGGGAAGTCTTACATAACTAAGTTTGCTGCCAAGTCCCAAGAGGGAATTTTTGTTGGGTACAACAATAATAGTAAGGCTTATAGAGTCTACAACTTGACTACACAAGTTGTAGAAGAATCAGTGCATGTAGTTTTTGATGAGACTAAACTTATTAATAATGAGTTGTCTAGCAATGTATGCAGCCCCACAGGTTTGACAAAGATAATGGACAAGCTGACTATAGAAGAAGTGCCTGCTGCAAGACAGCAAGGAGAGGAGAGTAGCTGCTGTCCAGGGGGAGAACTACATGTGCCAATTGCTGAAGAAATCCAAGGAATACAGCATGATGCAGATGCTGAAGGGGTTCAACCTGAAGTGAGGATGCCTCCAGCCCACAGGAATCTTAGAGATCATCCAGTAGAGCTGATTATTGGAGATCCAAGACAAGGAGTACAAACCAGGAGTAGAAACATGAATGCTGCAATCTATTCCAGCTTTTTGTCTCAAGTTGAACCTAAAAGATTTGAAGAAGCAATAATGGATCCACAATGGACTGAAGCAATGCAAGAAGAGCTTAATCAGTTCAAGAGGTGCAAGGTTTGGGAACTTGTTCCTAAACCTAAAGACCACAATGTAATAGGAGTTAAGTAGATCTACAGGAATAAGATAGATGAACAAGGTGTCATCATTAAGAATAAAGCTAGACTGGTTGCTAAAGGATATAGGCAAGAAGAAAGTATTGATTTTGATCAAACCTTTGCTCCAGTAGCCAGACTGGAAGCCATAAGAATGTTCTTGGCCTATGCAACCTATCAAGGATTCAAGGTATACCAAATGGATGTCAAGTCAGCATTCCTAAATGGTAATTTGAAAGAAAAAGTCTATGTGGAGCAGCCTTCAGGTTTTGTTGATCCAACTCTACCTCATTATGTCTATAGACTTAGGAAAGCTTTATATGGGTTAAAGCAAGCCCCTATGGCTTGGTATGAAACCCTATCTAGTTTCCTCATTGAGAACAAGTTCTCAAGGGGGAAAATAGATAAGACTCTATTCCTTAGGGAATCTAGAGGCAAAGTCATACTAGTCCAAATATATGTAGATGACATTATATTTGGGTCTACTGAAAGCAGCCTTTGCAAAAAGTTTGCAAAACTTATGCAAGGTCAGTTTGAAATGAGTAGTATGGGAGAGCTGAAGTTTTTCTTGGGTCTCCAAGTTAAACAGACTGAGAGTGGTTTGTCCATTTGTCAGTCAAAGTTCACCCTAGAACTCATAAGGAAGTATGGTATGGATTCATCCAGTGCCATGAAGACTCCTATGGGGTCAAGTATGTCTCTTAGCAAGGATGATGCAGAGAAACCTGCAGATGAAACCTTGTATAGAGGGATAATTGGCTCCCTATTATACTTAACTGCTAGTAGACCAGACATCATGTATGCTACATGTGTTTGTGCAAGGTATCAAGCCTGCCCTAAAGAGTCTCACTTGACTGCTGTCAAGAGAATTTTGAGATATCTAAAGGGCACTCCCTATCTAGGCCTCTGGTACCCTAGGAATGGAGACTTTGATCTAACAGGTTATTCAGATGCAGACTTTGCAGGATGCAAAGAGGATAAAAAGAGCACTACTGGAACCTGTCAATTCCTAGGTGGAAGACTAATTTCATGGAGCAGCAAAAAGCAGACTAGTGTGGCTATCTCCACAGCTGAGTCAGAATATGTGGCTGCAGGAAGTTGCTGTGCTCAACTTCTGTGGATTCAACATCAGCTAGAGGACTATGGATTTCAGGTAAGTAGAACTCCACTTTACTGTGATTCTACAAGTGCTATTTCAATAGCTAATAACCCTGTATCTCATAGTAGAACAAAACATATTGAGATTAAATATCACTTTCTTAGAGAACATGTAGAAAGAGAAGATATTTCACTTGAATATGTTAAAACAGATGAACAAGTAGCTGATATGTTTACTAAGCCACTAGAAGAAGCTAAGTTCAATAGATTCAAAATTGAACTAGGTATGATAAACTTAGACTAAGTTTACAGAATAGAAATTTGGCTAAGTAAAAAGGTGTCGACACATAGACAAGTCTATATCGACACAGAATAGTGGTGTCGACACTTCAGGAAAAAGGTGTCGACACATCTAGAAATGTGGTGTCGACACTTTAGAATGTTAGTGTCGACACATGTCAAGTAGGTGTCGACACATCCAATATGGTGTCGACACTTATGTTTTACTCAGAATTTTCTAAGTAAAGTCTCGACGATGAGTCGAGTTATGTTGTGTCGACACATAACCAAGTGTCGACACATAATATCTGTTGACTAAACTTGTGTCGACACATGTGTGTCGAGACATTATAAGTCAGTGTCGACACTTATTGCCAGTGTCGACACATGTTTAGCTAGCTGTCCCGCCTGTTCATCTTCAAAATCAGAAAGGTATAAATATGGTTCTGTCTTTGTTTGTCGACACGCTTTCAAAGTTTCGAGACCATAACTCCTGTGTCGACACCTCTCTTTTCTCAAGACTAATTCTCCAAACCCTAATGGCTCCTAAGCTTGAGGAGAACGTCAACGAGGGATATGAGCTAGTGCGAGGTGCGTTCGATGAAGCTGATCAAGAACTCAAGGCGGTAGTAACCCTAGTCGCCGATTCTGGACTGGAATACTTAGTTTCAGAACCAACTAAGATTTGGAAAAAGGAAGTTCTTGAATTCCTGCATGAAGCTGCTGTAGATGAATCTGGATACATGATCAAATCCAGAGTTCATGGATCTAAGGTCAAGATTTCACCAAAAACTCTGAGGAAGGTACTCCAGCTACCTAAAACTCAAGATGAAGAGGAAGTAACTGCAATTAAGACCAGGGAAGCTCTTACCTGGTGTGGTCTTGATCCTAAAATGAAGATAGGATCTGTCTTCAACAGGAAAGGCATGAACAACCAAGGAAAGTTCTTGTCAGAGATTGTGGGAAAGTTTATCCTCAGTAAGCCAGGAGAGCATGACAGAGTGTCAGCCTCCATGTTCAATATCATGACCAGAATAATATTCACCCTAAGAATAGATTGGTCTATGATAGTTTATGAGAAAATAAAGGAAAGTCTGAAAAAGCCCAACCTGAGCAGGATTATCAGTCTCTACCTAGCTGGTACCATACCAGAGGTAATGAGCTCTGCTGCTGGAAGTAAGATCAATCACATGAGGAAGATGGATCAAAGGATCTTTTCTAGATGGGAAAGGGTGTTGTCAAAGGACAAGCCTACCCCTGAGAAGCCAGTTACAGAGAAAGTCACTCCTCCCAGGAAGAAAAGGAAAACTGCTGTTGTGGCACAAGAGTCCTCAAGCAGTTCTGAGAGTGAAGAACAGGTGGTGTTCACACCTGATGAGCAAGAGGAAGAGACAGTAGTAAAGACTCATGCTCCTCAAGAGACTGCTGAGATCCAGGGGGAGCTGCCTCCAGCTAGCCCCATCCATAGGGATCACAGTCAGGGGGAGCTTCCAGGTGTAGCAGAACCCTCTACACTGGAGAGTGAACAAGCCACCTCCATTATACAAGAGGTACTCTCTGAACTAAACACTTTAGATTTTTTTATAGTAGATTCTGATTTGTCTGATGTCCATCAGCAAACTCAGCTAAACAGTCAAGTTCCAGATGTTGTTTTAGAAGACAAATCTGCTGAACAAGAAGTGGTATCTGAGTCAGTGGTTGAAGAGCAAAGACTATCTCCAGCTCCATCCCCTCATGAATATACAATGGAAGATTTGTTTATAAATCTGGATCAGGCAGATTTTGACAAAGAAATTGATGCTGAAGATAAGAGTGCTGCTGCTGAGGGGGAGCACATGGAAGTTCTGGAAGAGCCTATTAGGCTGGAAACTGAAAAGGCAACTGCTGTGCCAGCTGACAAACCTCAAAGCCCTAAGGACAGGGTTGATATTGCCAGCACTTCTGTCTCTGAGGATGAGAGTGCTAGGGCCAAGAAGAAGAAACTTTATGTTTTTAAAAGAAGAAGTCAGAGTTATAAGAAAGCCTTGCAATCCATTGCCCCACAGCCTATAGTTCAACAAGCTCCAATAGTTGATTATAGTGCTTTGATGATTGCCATGCAAATCAAGTTGGATGAGCAAAGGAAGGCAATAGAGGCTTATGTGGATGAAGGGCACAAGTCCCTACAGTTTGATCTTGCACAGGACATAAAGTCTATAAGGTTTGAGATGAACCTTAATAAAAAGGAGATGAATGAATGCTTCCACAAGGGTGGAAATGCTGTGGTATATCTGGCTACACACCAAGAGAAGATCAAAGCACAGGTAGATGATATAGCATTGAAACAAGGATATGTACTGGAAAATCAGTTAAGGATGAATGATAACTTGACTGCTTCACACAATGCTATAGTCACTGAAATGAAGAATAAGACTGCTGAACCTTCTACATCTGCTGCTGCAGTTAAGGCTGATTTTGATAAAGTCTTTCAAGCTGAGATTACTGCTGTCAAGACTGCAATTAAAGATTCCCAGAAAGTCATCTCTGAATAACTTACAAAGCTGAAACCATTCTTCGAAGAGGGAATCAGGTATTTGGACAGCCAGATAAGGTTTCAGAAAGATGATGTCAGAGACCATATGGCCAGAGAAGTCATAAAGGGGGAGAGAGTATTAGTCAAAGCTAGCTCTGACCATGCCAAATGGATATCCAACTCCATCAGAGCTACACTGGGCTATCCTCCACTTTGTGATGATGATAATGTGGCTGAATCAGGAATACAAACTGCATATCTTGCAGGTGAGCAACAAGAAGTAGCTTAAGTGATATATCCACCTCCAGATTTTGACATGGTTCAAGAAGATGTCAGCACAATGTATAACCCAACTGAGGGCAAGGCCAATGTTCATATTGAGAAGGTTGTTCAACCTATTTCTGAAGCTCTGCAGGAGGCCATGAACAAAGAAGAAGAGACAAGGTTGTCAAAGAAGAGGTTTAGGGAGCAAGCAGAATAAAAGCCAGATTTTGAACAATGGAGCCCTACCTCTAGAAATATAATTCTTACTGCCTGGAAAGCTGCAAAGGACAATGCTCATGAAAGGAACAAATGGTTCTCTGAGGCAGAATGGAGAAAGCATGAGATTAGGCAGGAGGCTGTAGTACAATTCAGAAGGAAGGCTAAGATGGGAAAGCTACCTCCAACTGCTGTGGAGCCTTGCAAGTACTTCCCCAAGCCATATCACTACTTTGAGAGGCAGAAAAT
The DNA here is from genome assembly GCA_039583875.1 of Platanthera guangdongensis. Classification (NCBI taxonomy): domain Eukaryota; kingdom Viridiplantae; phylum Streptophyta; class Magnoliopsida; order Asparagales; family Orchidaceae; genus Platanthera; species Platanthera guangdongensis. Next base: position 88,140,816 of record CM077149.1, read on the forward strand.
CAAAGCAGAGGAGCTGAAAAAGAAGGACTTAAAAGGAAAGAAGCCTGCTGCTGCTGAACCTGCTGAAGCCCATGTCAAAGCTCAAGTTCAAGCTGGAAAGGGAATAGTTATCAAAGAACCTGATCAGAAATAGATTAGGAATTAAACTTGAAGCTTGTTGTAATCTGTTAAATGAAAAACATTTTTGTAAACCTTGGAAAATGTATAAGGAACAATGTTAGAACAATATATGATAAATATATTTCATGATTGTTCGGTAAATGTGTCTATTTCTTATTTGTTCTGCAATGCTGAATGTGTATACATGTGTGAATTTATTACATGTTTATGTTTACCCTGCTGTTTATAATCTGCTGTACATCATTTTGTAATTTCAATTATGGATGGTGTATATCATTGACTAAGTGTTATGACTTCTCCAAATAGGGGGAGATTGTTGGGTACATTGGTCAAATGTACCTGATTTGAAGAAGCCTCACCCAACTCAATGATAAATATCATAATGTATTTGATGTATGTTTGAGTTACTTGTGCAGGTTAAGAAAGAATTGGACTGAGGCAAAAAGTTTCTAAGTCCATGTGTCGACACCCAGAGGGAAAGTGTCGACACTTAAGAAAGCTTGTGTCGACACCCAGACAAGCAGTGTCGACACTTGGAGTCATTGTGTCGACACCTGGGAAGCAGAGTCGACACCAGACAGAAAGTGTCGACACTTGGAGCTGTGTCGACACTCAGTAAAGAAAAGTGCAGACAGAAAATGTCGACACAAGGAGCTGTGTTGACACCCAGTGAAGCAGTGTCTACATCAGAAAGTGTCGACACTTGGAGCTGTGTCGACACTCAGCAAAAGTCTGCAGACTCTAAGGACAAGTGTCGACACTCAACACAATGTGTCGACACTATGCAGAAGAGTCAGCACTTGAAGTAAGTGTCGACACTCAACACAATGTGTCGACACTCAACAAAAGACTCAACACTTGAAGAAAGTGTCGACACAAGGAGCTGTGTCGACACTTAGCAAAGAACAGAAAGAGCAGCAAATTATTCTAAGTACAAGTGTCGACACTAAGGGAATGTGTCGACACTCAGCTGAAGTCTCAATAACAAGAAGGTGTGTCGACACAAAGGAGCTGTGTCGACACTCAGCAAGTTTCAACATAGAAGACTATGTGTCGACACCAAGAAGAAGTGTCGACACTTGACAGATACACAAGAAGATGTGTCGACACAAAGGAGATGTGTCGACACATAGAAGAATTCAGCAAAAGCTTGAAGAACAAGTACTTGTGTCGACACTCAATTTCAGTGTCGACACATGCAGAAGAATCTGTGTCGAGACATACAAGGAATTGTGTCGACACCTTGTAGTCTTGTGTCGACACTTACACAACTTGTGTCGACACTTGGTCTATAAGTGTCGACACTTAAAGACAGAAAGTCTCGACACTATCAGACAGATAGAGATTTTCAAGAAGTGACTGGTTGACATGACAGCTGCCGTTCCAGCCGGTCTACAGCAACTGTCAGAGATGTCAGAAGTCAGTTATGGACCAGACCAGCCGGTTACCATGAAGAATGCCTATAAATAGGCACCCACAGTTTACAGAAACAGTTGTTGAGATAAGTTGAAGTAATTGATCAGATTGCTGTCAAGGTTGATCAAATTGTTGAAGTGGTACCAAGGGTATCAACACAAGAAGATCTTGCAGTTCAACTGCAGATCTAAGAAGTTGGAGAGAGAGGACTCCATCCAAGAAATCAGTCTCTGGAACTAGGCTGAGAAGAAGGATTCAGATTAAATTCTGATTCTTAAGTGGCAGAGGTCAAGGAACAACTGCAGAGGATTCAGCCTTATTCAGTTCTACTCAAGAAGCTTTGAAGAAAGCTAAGTTAGGGTGAATCCAGCTGAGTTCTTCCAAGAACTCATCAAGAATCTCTCAACTCCTCTCTTATTATTCTGAGTTGTAGAGTTATATTTTGTAATATCATTTTAACTTGTAGGATCCTTTGGATCTGAGTGATTGTAAGCCTATATTTATAAAGGCTGATGGTAGGGCTTGTTTGCCTGAGTGTAGGAGATTGAGATCTCTGAGTGTAGGCCTTGATTGGCTGAGTGTAGGCCTTGATTGGCTGAGTGTAGGCTTTGGGATAAAGCTGAGTTGTAAGGCTTTGGGCCTGAGGTAGGAACCAATTTGGGTTCTGAGACAGTGGAGAAGTTTGGCCGAATCTAGTACACTGCTAGATAGGCGAAGGGGGAAAGTGGATGTACCCATATCTTGGGGAACCACTATAAATCACTGTGTGCTGTGCTGTGAATGTGCTGTGGATTAGCTGTGTATGTTTGATTATTGCTGATTGCTGTAATAAACTAGTTAGAAATCTGTGATATAACTGTTTGGCTGCCAACAAAGTTAGAAAAGGATTAGGTCACCTATTCACCCCCCCCTCTAGGTGTTTAGGAACCATATCTTTCACCCATTTTGTTGTGGAGTGTGAGCACAAGTAAGCTCCCGTTGGATCCCGTGCTTCCTGCAGAAGTTAGAAAACTCGGAGGAGACAAAATCACCCCCGTTATCAGTTCTAAGCTTCTTAATCCGCAAGCCAAGCCGGCCTTCTACCAACTCCTTGAACTCCACAAACAAACGGAAGGCTTCCGACTTCTCATTTAAGAAGTACACCCAAATATACCTTGAGTAGTCATCAACCAAGACAAGCATGTATCTGCTTCCACCAAGGCTGGCAGTAACCGTCGGTCCCATCAGGTCGCCATGAATACACTCCAATGGTTCCTTGCTCCTTGTTTGTGATTTATCAAACGGAAGGAGATGTGCCTTACCGTATTGACAGCCCGCGCAAACATGCCCGTCACCAAAGGAGGACAACTTAGGCAACCCCTTCAACAGACTTCTACTCGCCATCGCCTTTAGCTTGTCCATGCCAACATGCCCCATCCTCTCATGCCAGATAGCAGCGCTATCATTGGCCCTCATACGATCAACATAAGAATTGGTGGCAAGAACAAACAAGTTCTTCACCCTCCTCCCAACATGAGCAACATCAGCCTTAACCGCTGATACGTTGCGAAGGAACCTCACGTCTGTTGGCCCAAACAAAACGTGATACCCAGCGTCCACCGCATTGGTCACCGAGAAGAGGTTCTTCTTCATGCCCGACACGTGATACACACTCCTTAACGTGAGTGGCCCCTGATCACTACCCAAAGACACGACCCCCTCTTTCTCTACTGCATAAACAATATTATCAGCAGTGATAATAGCTTCATTACCTGAGTAAGCCTGCATGGAGGTGAACTCCGACTTGTCTCCGGTGAGGTGATGACCACACCCGAAGTCCACGATCCACTCGCTGTTGAAGTCCTCAGCAGACAAGGCCCGGACACAAGTGCCCGTCATAAAAGCTCCGCCCCATTCTGCTTCTTCACTTCTCGAGCAAGCTTCCTCCTTTCCCGTAGCATGCCCAGGCTTTAGTTTGACCTTGCAGTCCCGCTTGAAGTGTCCTCGCTGATGACACCGGTAGCAATTCAAATTCTTCTTCCAGACCTTAGGAGCATTGCTCCTCTCCGGCTGATATGAAGTTGAAGTCTCCTTCTCACCAACGACCTGCACCTTCTTCTTCTTCTTCCCTTCCCATCCTTTCTTCTTGCCTGAGAAGAGAGCTTCGTTGCCTTCCTGATTCAGGTTCACTCCAGCCATCTGCCTTGCCAATCTCTCCTACGATGCAAGCAGATTCTCCAGCACCAGCAAAGATGTCTGAGTAGCCCACCCTTGAACAGATGTGACAAAGGCCACATACTGCTTCCGCAAGCCGCGGATAATGTGCCTTTTCATCTTAGCCTCAGAGATAGGCTCATTAGGATCCAGTGCCGACAGCTCAGCACACAAGCTCTTCATCTTTAAGAAGTACTTCGAGATGGAAAGGTCTCCCTGAGTTGCCCTGGACAACTCATTCTCCAAAAACTGAAGCCGCGCCACATTCTTCCTATTGAACAACTCATCAATGGTTGTCCAAATATCAGCAGCCGACTCACATCCAACAATGTGATCAAACAGTTCCGGAGACACGGCTCTCTTCAGAATGAACACCGCCTTAGCATTTGTTCTTCTCTAGGGCCTGACCTGCTCAGCAGTACCGAACGCAGCAATGACTTCCTGTCTGTCGTCACCACCGACGACTTCCCACAACTCCTCGCCAAGAAGATAACTCTTCATGCAAGACTTCCACTTCTTGAAGTTAGTCGGCGTTAAGAGTTCAATGCCAAGACCTCTTGCAAAGCTCCCTTCCATTGCAACACCTGTTGGCAACCTTTCAAAAGCTCCGAGCAACAACACAGGTTGAGAACCACTGAATCACTGAGTAACAACACTGGTTGCCTTCCGCTCACGCAACTAAACCTCCCTCTGATACCATGTTAAAATTTTCTCAACGTGGTCAACAAGATAGCCCAAACGCCAAATTAATATCTTCGGAACTACCCAGTTCTCATGTTGAACCAGCGGAAAACCAAGGAACAAAGGTTAATCCCAACAAACAATGGAAGCACAAGCAAGTCTTTTATTCATTCACTTCTTTACAACACGAGGCATACATAGCGAGACATGATTTCGCTAGTATAACAGCTGTAAACAGAAAGCACCAAAAAACAAGCCGGGCGGACAACACCGGAGTCCGCTGAGACCGCCGAGGTCGCCAAGGTCGCCGAGTCCGCTGAGATCGCCCGAACTTAGCTGCAATCCGCCGAATAGCCACGGAGTCCGCCGAAGCCGCGAGGCCGCGCGGACACACCGTTATTAATCTCCTGCTGAGGCTGAACTGAGGAACACCCCCTACCCGCCTGAAGCCGGCGGACAGGTTATTGAAGCTGGCAAAGATGAAACAAAGCTGACAAGCCGCAGAGCGACCTCCTGCTGAATCCGCAGAGACCGCACACTTCCAAGTACTTGATCGAAGTCACAGCCAAACTCCTGGCTCCTTGAAGCTACACACGCGACCCGCACACAGCAAACGTCAGCACTGAATTAATTCGTGCGGACAGACAAACTGAGACCGCAGCTCCTTGCTCAACCCAACTTACTGTTCACTCTACTTACTGTAGACCTGCCAGGGGGGTCCTATTTATAGGCGAGGTGAGGAGTGTGGTCACCGCCCTAGAGATAGAGACACCGCCCCAGCCCGCGCGATAGCAAAACACCGTCCGCAGAGTCTGCAAGGACTTAGCCGGATACCAAGGAAAACCGCCAGGAGCAAGCCAACATTGGCGAACCTTCTCCAGTTCGCCCAAGCTATGCGGACAAGGCATCAGCCCGCAAAGCTCCAATCACTGTAGGACAGCAATCCCCCTTCAATGGCAGTCCGCCCAAACCCGAGGCAGTCCGCAAGACTCACACCTCAATCCGCCACAAGTCCACGACCAAAGACAGATAGCAACAGTCCGCCCGGTCACAGCAGACTTGGCGGATACCGCGGACACCATGGTCTTGGCACAGAGTGTGACCAAGTCCAAAACCATCAAAGGCCAATGCGAGTATGGCGGACACAAACACCTGTCCGCCAAACACCCTAGCACAGACCGCCAGTAGTCCACAAGCTCCTCACACTCCTGTCCAACGCAGCAACCAACTCCCGGACTCCAAAACCAGTCCGCCAAGGACCTCCATAGCAAAGCACCTGCTGTAACACCAGAGCTCGACAAGGCCTCAGCCAAGCTCTAAGCTCAGTCCGCAACAACCCACACCACGGACACATCAGTCCGCAAGCTTCCCGCGGACACGAGCCAAACCGCCTAACAACACAAGCTTGCACCACGACCACTGAGCAATGCACTAGTCCGCAAGCCTCCATCCGCTCAGGCCGCTCCTTGGTAAAACCACAACCAACGCCTTATCCGCAGATACCGGGCCGTATAGTCCGCGGACTTCATGCAAACAACCCGCTCAGAAGATAGCCGGCCTTTCACTAGACCTTCCACCAGGCCGCACATCACAGTCCGCCCAGTCCGCCTAGTCCGCCAAAGCTGTCCGCCCAGGCCGCCCGGCCTGTCCCGTCAACCACTTCCACTTCACAAATTTCAACAGGTCTTTCCTGGGCACGCCAGTACTTCCTGTTACTCTCTTCACAGGTGGACACCCTACGACATCAAGCATCACTAAGGACCTTTCCTGGTCTCACCAGTACTTCCTGTGCCTCATTCACAGGTATGGCCCGAAAGCATAACATAGATATTTTCCTGGACTACCACTCCAGTACTTCCTGCTACTCCTCTTCACAGACATAACCCGTTGTCATCTTAAACTACACGTTTATCACGGAGTCTTCTCCGGTTCGTATGCAACATCACCAATCCAGACCAATATGTTCAGATGGGCTTCACACAGCATGCCTATTCCGTACTCCATTTCCGGATCTATATGCCAACAAAGGGGATTTCATGAATCACCCAAAAGACTCCCAAAACAGCCACCTCTTAGTGGGGGAATCACAAACATATGCCAAAAGGAAGCCTTCACATGGCTAGGAAGAAAAGTCGCTACCCTTGACGACCGCTTCGGTGCCATGAACTCCAAGCTGGCTCGAAAGACTCGCAAGAGCTTTTCCTTCGCAACACCGCCCTCGGATCTCTCGTCGGAAAACCGCAGCACCACCGGTGAGCAGCCCCCTTTCCTCCTCCTCCTTCTTCCTCTCTCTTTCTCTCTCTAACTTGTAGAAAGATGAAGGCACTAATCAAAATGAGAATATGTTCTCAGTTTTCGGCCTTTAGGAAAATAGGAAAGAAGCTCAGCCCTTGGATCCAGGCTGAAGGAATGGACGGCCACAATTTTGCCAGAAAAGCTGATTTTTTCCTGACACGGCCTGTGACATGCCCGTGTCCCAGGCCGTGTGACTCAAGTGGTGGTCAACCGACTTATCCAAACCAGTGACACGCCCAGTGGACACGCCCGTATCATGGGCCGTGTCACCCAACACGCCTTCAGTCACGCCCGTGTCTATGGCCGTGTTCATCGGCGAAAATAATCCCAAAATCGCCCGAGACTCACACGGCCTGTGACACGCCCATGTCCCAGGCCGTGTGCCCATACACGGCACTAAGACACGCCCTAGATCATCGGGCTGAGTTCGTTGAGCCGAAGGGACACGCCCTATGACACGCCCGTGTCACAGGCCGTGTTCACCCATCTCTCGACACTCGACGACCACATCTCGACACTCGACGATCGTCGAGCAGAATTCATCGAGCACACGACACGGCCTTGGACACGCCCGTGTCCTTGTCCGTGTGCCTTCTCTTGACACATCGTTGAGCGAAAAAAGTCGACTGTTCCTCTCGACACTCGACACACGCAGGTCACGCCCTGGGACACGCCCGTGTCCCAGGCCGTGTCACCCAAAAATTGGCCTGCTAAGAAAATCGGGCTGTTACAAACCTCCCCTCCTACAAAAAATTTTGTCCTCGAAATTAAGACACAGGAAGGCAACCAACAATCAGCAACCAACAAGTTATACATTCAAATTGTTATGTTACAACATAAGTTTCTCCACGAATTACAGAAACAGCTCGGGGAACTCTTCTCGCATGGTTTGCTCTCGCTCCCATGTAAGTTCTTCACGACCGCAGTTGTCCCACCGGACTTTCACCATGCCGACCATCTTGTTCCGCAACTTTTTCTCGGCTCGAATCCTCGATCTGAATGGGTCTAACTCTCGTTGTTAGCCCATACTCCACCGACACACGATCCTCTGCGATCACTTGGGCTGGATCTTTCACGGCCTTCCGAAGCACCGAGATGTGAAAGACATCATGTAATCCACCCAAGTCTGTCGATAGAGCTAGCCGATAAGCCACTTCGCCAATTCGCTCAACCACTCCAAATATCTTGGACTCAACTTTTTCAATCGTCGAATCCTGGAGACACCTTTGAATGGCTTGATCTTCAAGTAGACCCAATCGCCCACCGTAAATTCCACATTCCGGTGCTTGGCGTTGTAGTACTTAGTTTGTCGATCTTGAGCAATAAGTAACTTTTCGCGAATAGTCCGTATGGTTGAGTTTGCTTCCGCAACGTCATTTGGTTTAAAAACTTGAGCTTCGCCCGCTTCTACCCAAGCCAAGGGAGTACGACACTTCCTTCCATATAGAGCTTCATATGGTGCCATCCCAATGCTCGCCTGGTAGCTGTTATTATATGCAAACTCCACCATATAGAGATGATCTTCCCATCTCTTTCCAAAGTCAAGGGCGCACATTCGGAGCATGTCCTCCATCATTCTGTTGGTAGGTTCAGTTTGGCCATCCGTTTGGGGATGAAAGGCCGTACTGAAAGTCAACTTCGTGCCCAACAGTCGGTGAACTAGTCTCCAATCATTTGACGTGAATCGCCCATCTCGATCACTTACGATGCTCCGAGAAACACCGTGAAGCCGCACAATCTGGTCAACATATAACTTTGCCAAACTTTCGACTGAATCATCCCGCTTGTTCGGGAGAAAATGTGCCACTTTAGTTAGCCGGTCAACAATCACCCAAATGGAATCATTTACTCGCTGCGATCTCGGCAACCCGTGGACAAAATCCATGGAAATATCATCAAATTTCCACTCTAGGATCGGCAGTGACTTCAAATAACTGCCCAGCTTTTGGCATTCCGCCTTCACCATCACACATGTTTGGCATTTGGATACATAGAGAGCAACATCTCTCTTGAGCCCTGGCCACCAGAATAGCTTTCTCATATCGTTGAACATCTTCGTGCTCCCGGGGTGAATGGAATACTTTGTATAATGTGCTTCATACATGAGTTCTTCCCTTAATTTACCACCTTCGGGACGCACAAACGGCCCTCTTTTCGCAAAAGACCGTCATTCCAGGAAAATTTGCCTTCTGGCCCTTCGTTCACATAGCGTAAGAGATCTTCATCCAACTCCGTTGCCCGTCGAACTCGGTCCGCAAGGTCACATTGCACCTCGGTCCAGTTCAAACATGCAGTGGCAGTGGAATTCTTGTCAACACAATAAATCTCCAATGCCTCCAGCTCCCGAATAAGACGTTCATCATGCCTTTGTAACCAATTTGCTCTAGCCGGAACCCGCCGACTCAAGGCATCTGCGACAACATTCCCCTTCCCGGGTGTGTAGTGAATCTCGAAAGTATAGTCCCCAAGGAACTCCAACCACCTTCATTGTCACATATTCAAGTCTTTCTGCTCCAATAGATACTTGAGGCTCTTGTGATCTGTATAGATCTCCACCTTCACTCCATAAAGGTAGTGCCGCCACAATTTTAGTGCAAAACTCACCGCCGCTAACTCCAAGTCATGGACGGGATAATTTCGCTCGTGCACCTTCAGCTGGCGTGAGCTATAAGCAATCACCTTTCCATTTTGCAGAAGAACACAGCCCAAGCTGCTCCCTGAGGCATCACTATAAATCACAAATCCATCGGTCCCACTTGGCGACGATAACACCGGCTCCGTGGTCAACCGAACCTTCAGCTCTTCAAAAGCTCGTACGCACTCTGGCGTCCAAACGAACTTCTGATCTTTTCTCGTCAACGTGGTTAGCGGCAAAGCAATCTGTGAGAAGTTTTCCACAAATCATCGATAGTAGCCCGCAAGTCCAAGGAAACTCCTGACCTCGGCCATTGAAGAAAATACTGGCCACTCCTGTATAGCCCTTATCTTCGCTGGATCCACTGCAATGCCCGCTCCACTCACCACATGGCATAGGAACGCCACTGACGATAGCCAAAACTCGCACTTCAAGAACTTGGCATAGAGTTGATTTTGCCTCAATGTATTCAACACCAACCGCAAGTGTGTCTCATGCTCAACTTTTGACTTTGAGTACACAAGGATGTCATCAATGAACACTATCACAAACAGATCCAGGTACTCTCGAAAAATACGGTGCATCAGATCCATAAACACCGAGGGCGCATTGCACAGTCCAAATGGCATGACTGTGAACTCATAGTGCCCATAACGCGTTCCAAATGCGGTTTTGGGAATGTCACCTTCCCGAATTCTCAACTGGTAATTACCAGACTTCAGGTCCAACTTCGAATAGACGGTCGAGCCCACCAGCTGATCAAATAACTCAACAATTCGGGGTATCAGATATTTATTTTTCTTGGTCAGCTTATTCAGTTCATGGTAATCAATACACAACCGCAACCCACCGTCTTTTTTCTTTACAAAAAGCACAGGCGCGCTCCAAGGTGACATGCTTGGGCGTATATAACCTTGCTCCAACAATTCTTGTAATTGGACCTTCAAATCAGCCATCTCTTTTGGCGCGACGCGATATGACGAGCGGGCCACAGGTTTCGCACCTGACACCAACTCGATCGTGAAGTCAATCTCCCGTTGGGGTGTTAGCCCAGGGAGATCCTTGGGAAACACATCTGTAAATTCCGAATAAATCAGAACCTCACACACACTGCCCTTAGGCTCGACTGCCTGAATCAGTGCAAAGTAACACTCCGCACCCTTCCGAACAGCCTTGACTACCTGGAGTGCAGACATCAATGTCCCGCCACTCCGCGCATACCCGCGAACTTTGTCTCCTGTTCGGTATTCTGGCCCAACGTGATCTCTTTGGACTGGCAATCAATCATAGCATGCTGCTCCGTAAGCCAATCCATCCCAAAAATCACGTCAAATTCCGATATCGGCAAAACAGATGCAGTCAAACTGAAATCCCGACGTCCTATTTGGACCGCCACATCGCAAGCTTGATCCGCAAGCATCCAACAACCATTTGGCAACACCACTCTGACGCTATCTGTCTTTGCACGACTAGGTATCCCAAGCCGCGCTATGAACTCGCTATACAAAAAAGAATGCGACGTACCCGTATCAAACAGTGCTCGCGCCAGCGTGTCCCGAATCATCACAAAGCCTATGACATTCATGTCACACACAAACCGCAAAACAGATATGCACTACACAAAGCATACAAACAAGAATAGCTACAAAACCAAACTCATACCTGTGATGACATCACTCTGCTTGATGGCCTACTGCAGGCCAAGATTGTAGACCCGGGGTTGCGCCTGCGAGGTAGAGGAATCCACCACCGCCTTTCCTTTTTCCGCATAAGATGCTCCCGCTTTCTTTTCACTCTTTGGTGGCATCCAGCAATCTCACGCAATATGCCCCATCCGGCCACAATTATAGCAGATACGTGTATCCGGCTTTGAGGTAGCCCTCGACGTTGCTCCCGATGCAACTGATGAAGGAGCTTGTCCACTTGTCTTGGACTTCTTGCCCCATCTCTTCTTATAAAATAGTTTCCTAGATCGGGGCGCCTTCCACTCCAGTTGCATCACAACCAAAGCTCTCTTCCCCTGCACCCTCTTCATATCCTTTTCCAGCGCGCTCGCAGTGTCAACCAACGCCTGGAAGCCTTGGTTCACAGGACTAGAAACCAGGAACCTCAGCTCGTCCCTCAGTCCTTCATAGAACTGATTGGTCTTCCTCTGTTCATCCGCAAAAATAGAACCCGCATACTGCCCCAAGCGAGTAAACTCATGCAGGTATGCGTCAACACTGCCATCCCCTTGCGTCAGCCTTTGGAATTCGTTCTCCATGGCTATTCACTGAGCCGTAGGAAGGTGCTTCGCAAGGAAGAGTCGGGAGAATTCTTCCATGTATACTTGCGTTAAGGGACGACCCGCCAAGTGATGCAGCTCCATCTCATCCCACCACAATCTATCTTCGCCTTCAAGCAAGAAGGTAGCTAAGGTGACTTTCTGATGCTCCGTCGTTCCAATCGCCATCATGACTCGCTTGACGCGCGATAGCCAATCCTCAGCCTGCGTCGGAGTTCCCGCTCCCGAGAACGTAGGCGGATGGAAACTCATAAACCGCGTTAGCTGCTTCTCAGCCGCTCGAGGAGCCACATCCACGACAGGTTCAGTCCTTGCCGCCACCTGTTCTGGCCTCACAACCGCTTGTTCCTGCCTAAGTGGCTGGCTTTGGATCATGGTAAATAAAGCCTCCGCAACTAAACACACATGTTCCGCCGACGGTGGAGGTGTAGGCACCGCAGCTGGTGCCGTACTTTCATCAGAACACTAGGGCTCCAACTGTCCAGCTCCACTCTGGGTCACCTAAAGGTGGATAAGACACACACATTAGCGGTCTTACACAAGCAAACAACACAAAATCGAACGCGCAGGTTCCGCAATCACACAAATTTGCATTCCTATCATGGACATTCAGGAGTTCAATTGTAAACCTTGGTTCGCACAAACACGTGCTCGCCACCCCACAAAAGAAGTCGACCACGAATTCGAGAGGGAAAGACAAAAACAACCGATACCAAAAATGTAACAACTCCATCCGTTCATATGGTATATACTAGAAGGTCCGGCCGGGGCCCCACATGATATACCACAAAACAGACGATGAAGCTACGGGATGATATCAGAGTACATCGCACCTAACACAAAGCATTCTAGCGGAAGCCTATACGAAAATGTGAACTCCACAAGTGAATGTCCAACATATATCACAACCACACGTTGTATGTATCTTACATAAGAATGTCTTACAAGATTACAAAAGATGGCCTTATGGCCTTACATGGTTGTCAAACAGTGGCCTAAAAAGATTGGCTCGCAGGCCGGCCACAATAAAAGAAAACATAACAAGCAACATAAGCCTTCGAGGGCTAACTAGCAGCAGCAACAGCAGCAGGAGCATCAACCTTTATGCGTCCCGCTAGGCTCTCCACCACCTGTATAGGGACAATCCACCCAATGGTGGCAAACAGAGGCAATGGTCAGCATTCAGCTGACCAAATTATAACGACCCTACCCCTCTTCTCGGGGCAGAGGTAATCCTCCCTGCAAGCATATGATATCACAAGCATGGCAATATATCTCATAAAATGTGCTTTCACGCACACATGCCATCACAACCGTTCGCCACCCGGCCCAACGGTCCATGCACTCAGGGCACATTCTTGGTGTTCTAGCAAAGCTCTTACCCACCACCGTATCAGGGTCACAGCCCAACGGTAAATCTCTTGAGCATTTACTCCATGGAGAGCAGCCGGAGTTCTAGTCTTATTACACCGGGATGCCCCGTAGCCCCCCATTGTGTCATGGCGCGCAGCCCTAAGACTCTCGCTATGTGCTCCAACAGACCGCACCTCCTAGTCCACGTTGGACGGACATAACGCTGGTCGGATCCTCCACCCCCTGTTGCTCAAATCGCCTTGCCTTCTCCGAGTACATCGTACTCATGGCTTAATCAAAGGCACGGGTCGGTCTCACCAATCCTGTTCTTGGCACACAGCCTGGGTATTTCTCTATACCCATTCATCACATTAGCGGGTCTTTCCTGGGCACCCCAGTACTTCTTGTTACTCGCTTCATAGGTGGACACCGCCACAACACAAATATCAGGGGTCTTTCCTGGGCACACCAGTACTTCCTGTTACTCTCTTCACAGGTGGACACCCTACGACATCAACCATCACAAAGGACCTTTCCTGGTCACACCAGTACTTCCTGTGCCTCATTCACATGTATGGCCCGAAAGCATAACACAGATATTTTCCTGGACTATCACTCCAGTACTTCCTGCAACTCCTCTTCACAGGCATAACCCGTTATCATCTTAAACTACACGTTTATCACGGAGTCTTCTCTGGTTCATATGCAACATCACCAATTCATACCAACCTGTCCAGATGGGCTTCACACAACATGCCTATTCCATACTCCATTTCCGAATCTATATGCCAACAAAGGGGATTTCATGAATCAACCAAAAGACTCCCAAAACAGCACCTCTTGGTAGGGGAATCACAAACATATGCCAAAAGGAAGCCTTCACATGGCTAGGAAGAAACGTTGTTACCCTTGACGACCGCTTCGGTGCCATGAACTCCAAGCTGCCTCGAAAGACTCGCAAGAGCGTTTCCTTCGCAACACCGGCCTTGGATCTCTCGTCGGAAAACTACAGCACCACCGGTGAGCATCCCCCTTTCCTCCTCCTCCTTCTTCCTCTCTCTTTCTCTCTCTAACTTGTAGAAAGATGAAGGCACTAATCAAAATGAAAATATGTTCTCAGTTTTCAGCCTTTAGGAAAATAGGAAAGAAGCTCAGCCCTTGGATCCAGGCTGAAGGAATGGACGACCACAAGTTTGCCAGAAAAGCTAATTTTTGCCTGACACGGCCTGTGACGCGCCCGTATCCCAGGCCGTGTGCCTCAAGCGGTGGTCAACTGACTTATCCAAACCAGTGACACGCCCAGTGGACACGCCCGTTTCATAGGCCGTGTCACCCAACACGCCTTCAGACACGCCCGTGCCTATGGCCGTGTTCATCGGCGAAAATAATCCCAAAATCGCCCGAGACTCACACGGCCTGTGACACGCCCGTGTCCCAGGCCGTGTAACCATACACGGTACTAAGACACGCCATAGATCGTCGGGCTGAGTTCGTCGAGCCGAAGGGACACGCCCTGTGACACGCCCGTGTCACATGTCGTGTTCACCCATCTCTCCACACTCTATGACCATATCTCGACACTCGACGATCGTCGAGCCGAATTCGTCAAGCACACGACACGGCCTTGGACACGCCCGTGTCCTTGGCTGTGTGCCTTCTCTTGACATATCGTCGAGCGAAAAACGTCGACTATTCCTCTCGACACTCGACACACGCAGGACATGCCCTGGGACACGCCCGTGTCCCAGGCCGTGTCACCCAAAAATTGGCCTGCTGAGAAAATCGGGCTGTTACACATGCTGCTCTGAGAGCCTGAAAGAATTAGTGCTTAACCACCTAGAGGGGAGGGGGGAGGGTGAATAGGTGTAATTCCTGTTTTGCTTTTAAGGCAGAAAAGCTGTTCAGTTAACTAATAATAAACTGCAAATCTACTGCTAACACAGCACAACAATCACAGCAACAATCAATCACAGAGTGCACACAGTTTTTATAGTGGTTCCCCAAGGTCTGGGTACATCCACTTTCCCCCTTCGCCTATCTAGCAGTGTACTAGATTCGGCCTAACTTCTGCACTTCACCTCAGATCCTCAGATCTTATAGCTCAGAACCCAAACCAGGTTCCTACAACTCAGAGTGTATCCACACTCCTACAACTCAGGCCAACTGCCCTACCTTAGCCTTCAACAAGGCCTACACTCAGAGATCACAATCTCCTACACCTCAGGCTCACAGCCCTACCACTCAGAGAAACTATTCTCCAACACTCACCCTTTATATAATAGGCTTACAACTCAGATCTAGAATAGATCCTACAGAAAATAGTGTTTACAAAATAATTAACCACCACCGAGATAGAGAGAGAAGGGATGGATGGCTTCTTGAATAGTTCTTGGAAGAACTTGGCAGAGATCAAACTCTCTTAGCTTTCTTCAAAGCTTCTTGAATCTGAACTCAGTAGGGTTGAATCTCCTGAGAAGTTGATCTTCAATCAGCTTCTGACTTGAGATTCAGATCTCAATCTGAATCTTTCTTGGCAGCCTGGTTCAGCAACTGCTCTTCTTAGATGGAGCTCTCTCTCTCCAACTTCTTAAATCTTCTGTCGAAGGTCTTCTTATTTTTGTGTTGTTAGAAATCTGT
Organism: Platanthera guangdongensis; assembly: GCA_039583875.1. NCBI lineage: Eukaryota > Viridiplantae > Streptophyta > Magnoliopsida > Asparagales > Orchidaceae > Platanthera > Platanthera guangdongensis. The sequence continues at coordinate 88,156,430 of CM077149.1, forward strand.
GTAGATCTTCTATCTTTACTGTGATCAATCCAAAATAAATCTTTCTGTTGAAGGAGAAGGCCTTTATATAGTCTTCCTCCATGGTAACCGGCTGATCCGGTTTCTAACAACCTTCTGACAGCATTGTCAGTTGTGGTGACCGGTTAGAAATGACAGCTGTCAAGTCATCCAGTCACTTCTTGAAAATACTGTCTCTGTCTAAAAGTGTCCAGTCTGATCTTCATTATTTGTCAACACAAGTAGACTAAGTGTCGACACAAGTGAACTAAGTGTCGACACATGCCTTGGTGGTGTCGACACAACTCCTTCTGTTGTTGTAACAGCTTCTCGACACAGCTTCTTTAGAATTTGTCGACACTGATTCTGTGTGTCGACACAAGCCTTCTTCTCTGTAACTTTGTTGAAACTTGCTGAGTGTCGACACATATCCTTTGTGTCGACATAAGCCTTCTTCTCTTTAACTTTGTTAAAACGTGCTGAGTGTCGACACATCTCCTTTTTGTCGACACAAGTACTTCTTTACTTTAACTTTGTTGAAGCTTTGCTGTGTGTCGACACATCTCCTTTGTGTCGACACAAGTACTTCTTTACTTTAACTTTATTGAAGCTTTGCTATGTGTCGACACAAGTCCTGTGTGTCGACACAGTTGATGTTGACAAATACTTCTGTGTGTCGACACTGTCTCTAGGTGTCGACACATTTGATGTTGACTAAGTATTCCTATGTGTCGACACTGACTTTTGGTGCCGACACAGTTGATGTCGACTTTGCTTCTCTGTGTGTCGACACTGCCTCCTGGTGTCGACACAATTTCTTCTGGTGTCGACAAAGCCTTTCCTGGTGTCGACACAGCTAACTCCAAGTGTCGCCACAACATTTCTCTAGTGTCGACACAAGCCTTCATAAGTGTCGACACTACTTCTCTAGGTGTCGACACATGGACTTAGAAATTTTTCTGCATTTCCTGCAATTACTTAACCTGCACATATAAACTCAAAAACACATCAAATACACCTCGATGCATATCATTGAGTAGGGTGAGGCTTCTTTAAATCTGGTACACATTTTCCAATGTACCCAACAGAGCCAGTCCCTACCAAAGATTACACAAACTCCGATATCGGTATCATAGATGCTTCCAATCCAAAATCCTGACTTCCTATCCACACCTCAACATAGTAGGCTCGATCCGCACACATCAAGCACCCATTAGGAAGGAGCACATTCACCCGATCTGTCGGCATAAACGAAGCCACTCCGATACGCCCCACGAAGTCTACCGACAAAAAGGAATGAGAAGCTCCTGTATCGAACAGTGCTCTCGCCGGACACTCCGACATTAAGACAAATCGTAATTCAAACCAATCATACACAAGCAACGCACAAGGCACTAAGTATGGAAAGCAGTAAAGACTGTATCTTAACTCATACTTGTTACGACATCACTTTGCTTTATGGCCTCCTGTTGGCCAAGATTATAGACTCGGGGTTGTGCTTGAGATGCAGTTGATTCCACCACTGCATTTCCCTTTTCAGCATAAGATACACCCGTCTTTTTCTCTCCTTTTGGAGGGCCACTCTAGCATTCTCGAGCCATATGCCCCACGTTTCCCCATGTATAACATATGAGCGGACCTCTCCGAGATTTTGCTCCAGACGGAGGAGAAGAAGGAGCAGACGTGAAGTTTTAGGCTTCTTTTTCCACCGTCGATACCCAGACTTTGAAGAACAAGGTACCTTGAACTTTGGATTCTTCCCTGCCAAATGATTCTTACGCTGCACACACTTCATGTCCAGCTCGAGGGAGCATGCCGTATTGACTAAGGTAAGAAAACCATGCGTCATCGGTCCTGAGAGAAACAACCGCAGGTCATCTCTCAGCCCTTCATAGAAGCGATTTGTTTTTCGTTCCTCATCTGTGAAAGTGAAGGGATAAATATGACTTTACACTAGAGGAGGGGGTGAATAGTGTATATTAAAACCTTTATTTAATTTTAGAGTAGTTAAAAAAATGAAGTGATATATATATATATATATATATATATATATATATATATATATATATATATATATATATAGATAAACAAATAAAAGATCATAACATAAAAATAAAAAGAAAGACAATCACAAACGACACAAGAAATTTTATAGTAGTTCCCCAATAAATCTGGGTACGTCTGCTCTTCTACCACCCTGGTAGGAATCCACTATAGGTTTTGACCAGGTACCCTGCCACTAGAAGATCTATTTTCTAAGGTATATCTAGCAACCGTTTGAGCTTTTGATCAGGTGCCCAAAATCCAAGCTTAAGTCTTTTGATCAGGTGACTTATGAACCAAGAGTTAACTATTGAAGGGAGTTATAACTCTGTATATAGTAAACTATAAAAGTTAGATATTGTCTTCTATTTTAAGTTTCTCTGAGAAGACTTTAGTGGATGATGATGCAAAAAGCTCCCCCTGATTTGAATAGACTTTGTGATCAAGGGAGGAGTGCTTTTATTCAGGGTGTAGGTCGTCTTGAGTGTTGTTCCTCTCCAAAAAACAATTCAGACGACAGATATGAAATGCAATGTCTCTTGGAGAGTCTAAAGAAGATTATCCAAAATCTCTGTGTATCTCAAACTTATATCTCTGTATTTCTAAGTCAGTAACCCCTTTGAAGAAGCAATCATCTGAATATATAATGTCTGAGAAGAATTCAAACGTTTGAGTTAAAACCATTCTAAAAGGCCTGAAGAATCCTTGATATTTGTAACTTCCATGAAGTTAATTAGAATTAAAACTCTGTGATAAATCCATATTTAATGCTGCCTTAAACGGCTATGTTCATTTAGAATATTTAGCATTAAATATCAAAGTTGTAACTGATTATAATTAAGCCTTTGAGATCATTCTGCCTCTGAATATAAAAAACCGTTGAATTCGGCGAACTTAGCAAGTAATTCATCGATCTGATCTTGGCTTTCGTCAAACTACATTTTTATGAACTGAGCATTACTGTCGTCGTGCAGAGCTCACCGTTCGTCGAACTGAGCTTAGAGTTAATCGAACTAAGCTCAGAGTTTTAGACCCGAGTTAGTTGAGCTGAGCTTAGAGTTTGTCAAATGGAGTTCAGAGTTCGTCGAATTGAGCTTTAAAGTTAGAGGTCAGAGTTCGTCGAATTGAGCTCTGCTTTCATCGAACAAAGCCTGGAGTTCATCGAACTGAAATTTCTCTGGAGTTCCTTTTGAGGTAACAACCCTGGAAATAACCTATGACCCTAGTCTATACAAGTTGGGTCAAACTAATCATCCTAAACAAAGAATAGTAATCCTAGCCCAAATCAATAATAAGGAGTTCCAACAATCTCCCCCTATTTGAGTGACGATACTATTAAACAAAAAACACAAAGCATAAATATCTAGCAGAAATAAAATTTTCAGCAGATATATAAAAGGTGCTTTGAGAAAGTTTATAAACAACAACAAAGTTTAAAGACATAAACAAAAAATTAAGGGTCCTTCTATGGAGCAGCTGAAGGAGAATCTGAAGATGATTTGGTAAAAATTAGCTTCATGGTTGGATCTTCAGCTTCTCTTTTACTCATTTTAAGATCTTGAGAACCAATGATCTTCAAGGAAGTGGTTCTTGGAATAATTACTTCAGAATGCAAACTCATATACTTGTCAAAACTAAAAAGGCTTTTCTTTTGATATCTATCCAGTTCCTGTTGCCTGAAGGAGGATATAGTAGAGAATTGAGAGGTGTCCATACCTTCAGCCCTTGCTTTCCTTATCTGAGCAAGAGCAACTAGCTCCATGAACCTAACCACTCTATAAACTGGATCTAATTCTGGATCAAATACTCATGAAACTGGCCTTTTTTGTCTTGAATGCTGTTGACTGCTCTGACTGTTATAAGTTTCAGACCTTGTAGGTCTATCATGCCTGTGCTGAGTTGGTCTAGAATGATCAAAGGAAGGCCTCTGAGAATAAGATACATTACCAGCTGATCCTGCTGCTAGAGGAGGAGGAGGTCCTCTCCAAGACTTTGGTAGAGAATGATACCTCTTCATCTTCTTCCTATTCTTCTGCTCATTTTTGGAATACCTCATCCAATGTGGAAGGTCTATAGTGAGAGGTATCCCATACAAAATATAACAAGGAATGTCTTCTATTGATGAAGGTTGAGGAGCAACCTTGACTGGAGCCTTCTTCCTAACTTTTCTTTTCTAAGAAGCAGAATCTTCTAAATCATCAGACTCTGTGTGATCATCATACTGCTCTTTAGGCTGATTATATAAAGCATCTATTTGCTTATATACATCAGTATGATCATCAACCTGATCCTCTGGCTGTTTATATGCATTGTCATCTTTCTTAGCTACCTCTTCCATATTTTCAATAAGAAGATCATCAAAATTGGGCATGGGAGTCTCATCCCAAACAAAAGTTGGAGTGGAACAAGCCTGTTCTATAATATCCATTATATTATCAACTACTATAGGCTGTGAGACTAGAGTATAACTAGTAGAAACAACTCAGAAACTAGTTCTAAGCTCTTCTAAAACTGAAGCATCAATGGGAGCAGAGTAGCAAACTACTGCTCTTGACTAACGTCCAGTCTGAAAGAAAAATCAGAACTATGGAGACTTGCTGCAATTATGCGTTTTCGATAGGGGAGAGTCGTGGGAGAGACTTTTACCATTGGCAGAGTTTTCATATAATAACAGTCATTAAGCAAGCATTGGAATGACACCCTATGAGGCACTTTATGGTAGGAGATGCACAATGCCTTTATTATGGGTCTAGGATGAGGATCCTAAGGCATTTGGGTTGGAGTACATTGATTACACCGATACTACGATTAGGTTGATCCGGGACTGCATGCTAGTGGCTCAGATCCAGCAGGCCAGGTACTAGATGCAAAATATCTATTGGTGGAATTCTAAGTGGGGAAAAGGTATTGTTAAATACTAGGGTGATGCATGGGGTGTCATGTATTTGTGGAAGGAAGAAGCTTAGCCCGCGATACATGGGGTCTTATACCGTTTTGGGGAGGATCGGTCAATTGGCTTATAAGCTGGAGCTACCATAGGAATTGAAAAACTTACATGATGTATTTCATGTTACTTCCCTTCGGAAGGCACTACTTCAGCATCATCAGTTTATCACCACAACATCTAGCACTGTGGCTTTTGATAGATCTGTCCGACTAGATCCTGTCTAGATAGAAGATACTGAGATACAAAGGCTGAGGCAAAAGAGCATTCCTTTGTTAAAGATCTTGTGGTCCAACCATGGGAAAGAGGAATACACATGGAGCCTATGGACCTTATGCTGTAACGCTACCCAGGACTGTTTCCCCAAGGTAAATTAAACACATACCTTGCATACTTCATACTTTGTTACCCGTGGACGTAATTTTAATTTCGAGGACAAATTTTTTTTATTTGTTTATAGGATTCGTAATGTCCCATTTTGAGCTAGGCCCCTCGTGCATGTTTTGTGTCTTCTTGGGTGGTTGGTAGGCCCAACAGAAATAGGAGAGAGAGAGACCAAGTAAGCTCGACGAATCGACTTGTGTAGACTCGACGAACCCGTCAAGCGGTATCGATGAATCCGTCGAGTGGTATTGATGAATCTGTCGAGTGGTATCGACGAATTCGCCGAGTGGTATCGAGGAATCCGTCAAGTGCTCTCGACGAACCCGTCGAGTGATCTCGATGAATTGTTGAGTGTACACGACGAATGGAATTGGCAAAATTTCATTCTTGCTGTCTGGTTGTCTTGTAGCCTGGGAAGCAGGTTGAGATGATCCAGAATTCGGACTTATAAAATGGCATTATATGGCCCCTATCCTTTTCAAAGTCTTATTTTTATATTATAACAAAGAATGGTCCAATAAGAGAGTGACATTTGGCTTGGATAGTCATTTCTAAGCATGTTAACCATTAATGGCTAGTCAAATCGGTCTTTTTAATCCTAAAGGCTTTCATAAGAATGATACTTCCTTATCCGATAGGAAGTTATCTTCTTCTTCTTCATTGTACCGACCACTCTTCCCTAGAAGAACAAAGGAACGGATCTAGTTCGCCGAAAGCCGAATGTCGTCATGTCGCCGAGGAGAAGAACTAAATCAATAGCCGAAAATCAAGTGATCTTCCTACCCTCTCCCTTGGTACTAGATCTTTAGATCTGAAATTAGGAGAGACGTCAACTCAAGATAGCTCGACTTTGCGAGTTAACAGAGTTTCTTAGGAGAAGACCACGCTAGAACGTTCATTCTAGAGCGTCGATCGCCACGATGATATCTTCAATCACTTCCTCTCTTCAATACGAAGGCGGCAGACTTGATTTCATAAAGAACAGTTGTCTATTGAGGGAGAAAAGGATGAGTGAAGCTAACTACATCTTGTATGTTTGATAGAGGAAGAAGATGAACAGTTATTGTTCACCCGTCTTTAAGATCCATGCAGGAAAATACTTATGCTATTTTGACAAAAATTTGTAGTGTACATGTGACGGACTTCAAGCCGATTTTTCGGCATGATCTAGTTAGGTTCAAGTTTCGGGCTCAACAAGAAAGTTGTATCACCTGGAAAGACCTTTCCAACGAGTGGTTGTACATTTTTTGGGGAACTCTGCAGCTCTGTAAAAGTGAATTCGAATTTAGTGCCCTAAATATAATTAAGCTGTAAGTGTAGGACAGATTCAGGATAGATCTGCATAGCAGGATTCAAACCTTATTTTAAGCATGAATGACTTAGATCCTGTAACGCCCCGAAACTCAAAAGAGCAAAGGGGGACATTTTGGGCCAGTTTTGGGTTCTGGCTGCAGGCACACGGCCTGGGACACGGGCGTGTCCCAGGGCGTGTCAAGCCTGTGTCGACACTGAGACGGGGTGTTCACACTTTGGTCTCGACATTGTGTCGAGACTGGGCACACGGCCTGCGACACGGGCGTGTCGCAGGACGTGTCGACCCGTGTCGACACTTAGCCGCGAAGTCGACGAGATTTGCTCGACGATGCGTCGAGACAAGGCACACGGCCTGCGATACGGGCGTGTCGCAGGGCGTGTCGACCTGTCTCGACGATCGTCCCGGGGAGTCGACGAGATTTGCTCGACGATGCGTCGAGATAAGGCACACGGCCTAGGACACGGGCGTGTCCAAGGCCGTGTCATCAGGTCAACGATCTTCACTCGACGAAGTGTCGAGTGTCGAGACCGTGTACACGGCCTGGGGTCCAGGCGTGTTGAGGTGACACGGGTAAGGACACGGGCGTGTCCTAGAACCCGTGCAGTGCTCGGGTTGATTTTGGGGAAAAATGATGGGGTACACGGCCGGCCACACGGCCGTGTCAGGTGGAACACGGGCGTGTCAGCTCGAACACGGGCGTGTTCGATACCCGTGTGAGGTTCCAGGTGATTCGATTTTGACGGCGAATGAGGCACACGGCCCTGGACACGGGCGTGTGCCAGGCCGTGTTCGGTCCAGATTGGGCATTTTAGTCCCGAATCAAAGCCGTTCGTTTCCTTATTTTGAGATCCAACGGCTGGGGGTTGTTCCTGAAGGGATATACCCTGGTTTTGGCTTTCAAAACCCTCACTTTTTCTTAAGTGTTCTCTTTCTAAGGCCTTAGAGACAGAGGAGAGCCAAGGGAGGAAGAAGGAGCTAGATCTCGCCATTGGAGGAGCTTCGAAGCTCCGAATCGCAAGCCGACTCCGGATCCACGGAGGCAAAGCTAGTGCGGTGCTTTTCATCCGATTACTTTTCGATGGCGCCAAAGTGGAACGCTGTTAGAAAGTAGAGAACAAGAAGCGAAAAGTAGAGAACAAGGGAACAAACTTTTGAATAATTGAAATTTTATTATCCAAAAAAGATATCATTTACAAAGGTATGGCCTCCCTTATATAGAATGGAGGAGATAAGAAAGAGAGTATACAAACAATGTGGGACTAAACATTTACAGTACTGAGCGGCTAGAATAATGGAGACCGCATAGGCCGCGCGGTTAGACAGATGGGCTAACCGCTCGGCAACTCCAGCAGGATAGAACAGGCCGCAGAGGTAGACCGACAGACCGCCCGGTCTACAATCCGCTGGATCAGACCGCTAAGCCGCTTGGTCAACAAACTGCTGGATCAGACCGCCAAGCCGCCCGGTCTAATACTTCAACACTCCCCCTCAAGCTGGAGCATAGATATCAATCATGCCCAGCTTGTCACAAATGCGGAGGAAGGAAGTAGAAACCGGCTTGGTGAAGATATCTGCCAACTCCTTGTCAGAGGTGACAAAAGGAGTACAAATCTGATTCTTCAAAATCTCCTCCCGAATGAAGTGACAGTCAACCTCTATATGCTTCGTTCTCTCATGGAAGACCGGATTTCTGGATATGTGTATAGCGGCCTTGTTGTCACAGAACATAGGGAGAGGACAATCATATACCTCGCCCAGGTCAAGCATGAGAGCCCGCAACCACTTTAACTCAGACGTAGTTGACGCCATACTCCGGTATTCTGCTTCGGCACTGGATCTGGAAACAACAGACTGTTTCTTGCTCTTCCAACTCACGAGATTACCTCCAACAAAGGTACAAAAACCTGACGTGGATTTACGATTGCCTTTGTCATCCGCGTAACTTGAGTCTGAGTAGGCCTCAACCCTCAGATGGCCATTTTTCTGGAAGAGTAACCCTTTGCCCGGTGCTGCTTTGATATACTCTAAAATCTTCAGGGCGGACTGAAGATGACACTCCCTGGGAGCTTGCATAAACTGACTGACCTTTCCTACAGCGTAGGCGATGTCGGGTCTAGTCACCGTGAGATAGATGAGTTTCCCTACCAAACGTCTGTACCGTATGACATCAGATAGAGGAGGCGATTCATCCGTCCACGTTTTGTCTTCTCCAACAGCCATGGGAAGATGAGCTGGTTTGGCACCTGTCAAGCCTGCTTCTCGAAGAAGATCAAGGGCATACTTCCGTTGAGAGAGAACCAAGGAGTCAGGTTTCCGAGAGATTTCTATCCCCAAAAAGTATTTTGGGGAGCCCATATCCTTCGTGACCAAGTGCTGACGGAGGTGCTTCTTCGTCAAGTCCACCCCATCTCGGTCATCACCAGTAAGGAGAATATCATCCACATATACGGCCAAAACCACCAGTCCCGAGGCCGTTTTGCGAATGAATAAGGAGTGATCGGCCGAACTCCTTTGAAAGCCGATGGTTGCCACAATACCACTGAATTTTTCGAACCATGCCCGAGGGCTCTGCTTTAGGCCATAAATGGCCTTCTTCAAATGACAGACACGTGTCTCCCCCTGAGCAACATACCCAGGAGGTTGCTCCATATAGACGTCCTCCTGAAGATCGCCATAGAGAAAGTCATTCTTCACATCAAGCTGGGAAATAGCCCAAGCCCGGTTAACAGCCACAAAAAAGAGAACCCGGATGGTGCTGAGGCGAGCAACCGGAGAGAAGGTATCAAAGTAATCAACGCCATAAGTCTGAGTAAAGCCCTTGGCCACCAGCCGGGCTTTGTAGCGATCCACAGTGCCGTCAGGGCGAAACTTCACAACAAAGACCCAGCGACAGCCAACCACATCAGTGCCCACGGGAGGAGGGACCAGGGTCCAGGTACCCCGTTCAGTAAGAGTAGCCATCTCCTCATCCATGGCAGACTTCCAATGAGGGAGAGCGAGAGCCTCCTGGTAGGTACGAGGAGTAGAAGTAGCAGAGATAGCCAAGGCAAAACACCTGCGAGAAGGAGAAAGCTGATCATAAGAAACAACAGCCGTGAGCGGGTGTTGAGTACACGCCCGCACCCCTTTGCGAAGGGCAATGGGAACATCCAGATCATCGGGAGCGTCGGCGACGGGAGCGTCAGCGACCGGAGCGTCCGTGGCGGAGAAGGCTGGCCCGGAACTAGAGAGAGACGACAGCGGAGAGGAGGGTGGAGGGGTGGGTGGGGAGACGGACTGAGAAGGAGTCGGCGGAGGAGGAGACGAAGGTGGGAAAACGTCGAGAGGTGTGGAAGGAACGGAGATATCAGAAGGAAGAGAAGGAAGAGAAGAGGAAGGAGAGAAATAGGAAGCATTTTCGAAAAAAGTCACATCTGCGGAGACAAACTGCTTGCGGAGAAGGGGGTCAAAGCAGCAATAGCCTTTTTGAGTGGTAGAGTACCCCAAAAAGACACATTTGGTGGAACGGGGGGAAAGCTTGTCGCGGGTAGCGGAGGGAGCGTGAACAAAGGCCGTACAGCCAAAGACACGGAGAGGAAGAGGAAAAGGTTCCTGGTGGGGGTAGAGAAGGGAGAAGGGAGTCCGGCCGTGGAGGACCGTGGAGGGAATGCGATTGATAAGATAGCAAGCGAGGAGCACAGCGTAGCCCCAGTAGGAGCGAGGGACGTGCATCTGTGCCATGAGAGTACGCGCAACATCAAGCAGGTGACGGTTTTTACGCTCCGCCACCCCATTCTGTTGGGAGGTGTAAACACAAGTCGTTTGATGAATGAGGCCGTGTTGGTGAAAGAACGCGGAGAACTCATGAGACAGATATTCCTTGACATTATCAGAACGTAAGACTTTAATAGAAATAGCAAATTGAGTCTTAATCATAAAGTAAAAAGATTGCCAAACAGAAAATAGTTCAGAGCGATCCTTTAAGAGATACACCCAGGTACATCGAGTAAAATCATCGATAAAAGTGACAAAATAGGAACTGCCCCGACCAACTGTGAGGGTAGGAGCAGGACCCCATACATCAGAATGAATAAGATCAAAAATGCGAGAGGAGCCACGGCCTTGCTTCGGTGGGAAGGAGGAGCGATGATGTTTGCCAAGCTGACACGCATCACAGTTGAGCGGAGAACTGGTGGGAGGTAAGTGGGGCAGAAGCTGACGAATAAGCCGAGGAGGAGGATGTCCAAGACGAAGATGCCACTGAAGGAGATCGGTGGAGGAGGAGTAGGCAGAAAGAGCGGAAACATCGTCGAGGAAGTAGAGGCCGCCGCTCTCAGTCCCAGTAGCAATCGTCCGCTGGGTCCTCGGGTCCTGAAAAGAACAAGTAGTGGGAGTGAATAAAACGGAGCACTGAAGTTGCCGGCATAAAGTAGTAACAGATAACAAATTGCACGGGAACTTCGGGACATAGAGGGTATCCTCCAAGCAAAGCGATGGAGTGAGTTGAACCATGCCCGTCCCATGAACCGGAGACGGGGAACCATCCGCCACACGAACTGGGGGTAAGCGGTCATGGGTCTCAAGACGGGAGAAGCAATGAGGGTTGCCCGTCATATGATTGGTGGCACCGGAGTCAATCAGCCATTTACCTTGGGTAACGACGTGGGCACTACCTGACGTCGTGGCCACAGAGGCAGACGGCCTAGAAGAGGCGGAGGCCGAAGGAGCATCACCGAAAGGGAGAAGATGAGGATGTTTCTGCCAGCAGCGGTCAACAGTATGACCAGTACGATTACAGTGAGAGCAGAAGAACCGGGAGGAACCCCATCCGCCAGAGGAGCTTCGGCCACTCGGGCCCCCCCGCTGAGCTTGGTGAGCAGAGGAGTCCTGGGAAGGGGGGGAGGCCAACAGAGGCCGCTGGAGGAGCGAAGTAACGGCGGCAATGCGAGCCGCAGTGGCATCCAAAGTAGGAGATTCCGCCTCACCCAAGATCTGCTGGCGGATCATATCATAAGAGTCGGGAAGACGAAGAAGATAACAAACAACCAGGAGTTCCTGGAAGTGTTTGTGCTGGTCGGCCAAGTCCGCGGAGAAGGGGCGATTCTGGAGGATTTCAGCCCCAAGGGCCTGAACCTGCTGATAAGCCGCAGCTGGGGACATGGAAGGGCGGGCGAAGAGGTCCGCATAGAGAGTATAAATGCGGGACGTCTGGCCCCCCTTAGAATAGAGAGCAGCGAGGTGAAGCCATGCGGCCTTGACCGTCTCATCATGGCGAATGACGGGAAGGCACTCATCAGAAAGGCTGTTGGCCAGCCAGGTGCGAACAAGAGCATCACTCGCATCCCAGTCATCAAACTCAGGAGAGGTGCGAGGAGGAGGGTCATCGGTGAGGTGATGACGCTTGCGTTGAGAACGAAGGAGAAAGGTGAAAGAGACGCTCCAATCGGGATAGTTGGAGCCCACAAGCTTGGAAAGGGTGCCAAGGTTGCCCGAAGGAGGAGGAGGAGAAGGAGCTGCAGGAGTAGTGGTGAGACCGGAGGTAGTCATAGAACCCGGAAGCAGAAGAAGCCGCACGAACAGGAGCGGTTAGAAAACAGAGGAAGCCGCGCGAACAGTAGCGGCTAGAAAGAGGCACTGCGGGGAAGAGGTCGCGCGGACTGAAAAGGCCGAGCGAACAGAAGAGAGGAGAAGAGCAGGTGACCGCGACCAAGATGCGGGTAAGAAAGAGACAACCCGCACGGTCAGGCAGATCACAGCAGCGGCTAGAAGGCGGTCAAAGGCTCGGCGGGGAAGAAGTCGCACGAACTGAGAAGCCCGAGCGAACAAAAAAGAGGAGAAGAGCTGGCGACCGCGACCAAGATGCGGGTGAGAAAGGAACAACCCGCACGGTCAGGCAGATCACAGCAGCAAACCGCGAGTAGAGAGACAATACACACGCGGACAGGGACAGACCGCAACGACTAGGAAGTCGGAGAGGCAAGAAAGAAGAAGGAGCGCGGCGACAACGAAACAGGTCGCTGCGACAACAAGGAGAAGGAGAAGAGAACCAAGAAGGAGCAAGCCGCGCGGACAGGTTGGCGGACAAAAACAAGCCGCGCGGATAGAAACAGGCCGCGCGGATAGAAGAGAGGGCAAACCGCGAATCAAGTAGCAGAATGCGGAAAAGAAGTCGCGAACAACAGAGGGCGCACAGAATCAAGAGGAAATGACCGTGTCCTCTGATACCATGTTAGAAAGTACAGAACAAGAAGCGAAAAGTAGAGAACAAGGGAACAAACTTTTGAATAATTGAAATTTTATTATCCAAAAAAGATATCATTTACAAAGGTATGGCCTCCCTTATATAGAATGGAGGAGATAAGAAAGAGAGTATACAAACAATGTGGGACTAAACATTTACAGTACTGAGCGGCTAGAATAATGGAGACCGCATAGGCCGCGCGGTTAGATAGATGGGCTAACCGCTCGGCAACTCCAGCAGGATAGAACAGGCCGCAGAGGTAGACCGACAGACCGCCCGATCTACAAACCGCTGGATCAGACCGCTAAGCCGCTTGGTCAACAAACCGCTGGATCAGACCGCCAAGCCGCCCGGTCTAATACTTCAACAAACGCTAGGGTAACGATCCTCATCTTGAGCATGAGTAGCTCTCTTTCTTTGCATAGGAAGCCCGCTCTCGCGAGTTTGCGGAGAGTTGGAGGCGTTCCTTCGGGTAGATATGTGAAGTCCCCGTTGTTTAGAGTCCGTAAGCGAGAACGGACATAGACATGATGGGTGAAGCCTACCCGGACATGTTGGTCTGGATCGGTGATGTTGCATTGCATAAATGCCGGAGAAGACTCCGTGCTATGGTTTGTTTTTCGGGTTTTCTACGCGGTAGATTGCAGCAGGGAGCCTTGGGCACTAACCCAAAGGTGCACCCGGAAAACTGGGCGGATACGAGATCTTGCCAACATGGAGGCCTGAGATCCAACTTGAACATAACCGAGTTATGTGAAATTGTGTGACGAAAATGGGACTCGGGATAAGTTTGACCTGCGCAAATGGCTTAAATTGTCGTTGCGACATGAGCACGAGTTAGATGGAACCGTACCCATATCTATGTCGTTCGGGTTAAAGAGACCTAAGGTTACGTGGCACTTGCCGTTGGCATAGATGAGAGTCTTCGACGGTCAATGGCTTAAATTGACGTGACCCATGCCGGGAAGACAAATTGCTCATATGTTTGGTCGTCAAAGTGGCGGTGGTGGGGCCGGAATGTCCATGGCTTTAACTGACGTGACATCGATCGGTTCACCAAGAATGTGCCCTGAGTGCACGGGGTGTGTGGCCGTGTGAGCCTACGCCTATGATGTAATGAATACTATTATATTTCTCGCTTGTGCTAATAAAACTGCACGAAAGGAGCATTGCCGCCCCGAGTTGGGGGCGGGATCGTTATAATTTGGTCAGCATTGCTGACCGTTGCCTTTTTGTTTGCCACCGTTCGGTGGTTATGTTGCTTGCAGGTGCTGCTGGACCATGCTGTCAATAGCGGGCTAATGCCCAAATGCGAAGCCGACCCTTGAAGGCCTATTTGGAAGTGTTTACTGCTTTATTCATGTGTGACCGGCCTGCGTGCCGTGGTTTGTAAAACATGTAATATGAAGTGAAACATTTTGTAAGACCTTAAGGCTTATTTTGGGTATTTTGTATAACATTCCTAATTTGTATTAATGGACATTCATGCTCTAATGCTGGGTTCTTTCTTGCAACTTTTATAAACTGCTTCCGGTAGAATGCTCTGTGTAGGACGTTGAGATTGGTTGGATGGTTTCCATAAGTAACCACCCGGTCTGTCTGTGGCATACGGCGTCGGGCCCCAGACGGACCTACTGCTATATGCTATGTGACAGATAGGGGGTGTTACAATTTGGTATCAGACTACTGGTTTTGGTCGGGCTTAAGGGAATTCGTGGACGAATTCTTTTTAAGGGGTGGTGAGCACATTGTGTGCGTCATCGTAATAATAGTAAAACGAACACATGACTGTCCACTTAGGAATGAAAATACTCGTGTTTGAGGAACCTGCGTGTTCATATAATTGCTGTTCGCAATTTTATTTGGTCGCTTAACGGTGTTTTGTACCACTATAGGTGACCGGAAGCGGTGCTGGACAGCCAGAATGTCCGGTTTCTGAGGAGCATAGTGCACCCGGTGAGGTGTTTGAGCCTCCTCCTTCGTATGAAACCGTTAGAAGGATCGTAGAAGCGGTGTTCGCTGTGACGGGTGCACAACTTGGAGGAAATGTACAACCCTGCGCCCCTATTGTGGCTTCAACGCCGGTGGGCGTGATGCAGCAGATGACCTTTGGTAGACCATTGGGGCAGCAGCTGAATATGCATTTAGTGCAGGGAGCGCACACAGTTGAGGAATATTTGCAAGCATTTCTTCTGATAAGTCGCTACCCATGCTTCGAGTTGGATAACGAACAAGCTACAGTCGATAGATTTTATAATGGCCTGCGTGCCGAGTTACGAGTTCTACTGCTAAGACCAAAGTTATTGGGATTCCAAGCCTTGGTGGAATCATCTAGATCTTTGGAGGCATATCTGAGGAAGACCCTCCCGATGCCAGCGACCATGGTATCGAACTATACAAACCCCATAAGAGCTGTATCCGGCAGAATGCTGGAGAAAGGGGCAATGAAATCGACTAGTAAAGCTACTTACACTTGTCATACTTGTGGAAAGAAAGGGCACTTTGCCCGAGACTGTTGGAATGGTGCTCGGAAGGGTAAGAAAGCTATGTCAGGAGCAGTCAAGGATGTTAGTGCAAAGGAAACGACATTCAAAGTGCCGAACACCTTAAGTCTGTATATCGTAAATGGTATAAGAAGCATAGGACTTCGGGTTCTGCTCCTTCTAGTGCTTCTGGGGCGACTACGGGTCAGACCCCGGGCACATGTTTCAACTGTGGGGAGCCGGGGCATTATGCTCATGAGTGCCTAAAGCCCTGGAGGAAGCACGCCGTCGTGACGAAAGGTATGGTTTAAAGATAGTTTTGCCTTAAACACTTGTCGCCCTTGTGCATGTTAGCTTAGAACTATTTGTGCTAAGCTTTGTTGCGACTTTACTTTATCTGCGAGAGCACCGTTCGTTTAGGGAGCTTCGCATTCCTTTATTAGGAATTATATTGTGCGTCGGAGTACCTCCTTCGATGGTAAAAGACAAATTGGATGCGTTATAGTCCAATGGTGCTCATTGTGCGTGGATAGACGTTGTTGCGCTTAGTTTTGGATTGAGAATCAGGAGTTCGATTTGCAAGCGTCGTTACTTCCGTTGGTGGAGTTCGACGTTATATTTGGTATGGACTGGCTCTCGGAGCAGCAAGCCAATATAGATGCGGTAGCAAGGAAGTCAAGCTGGGAGCAAGTCGTGAGATGACCTTTACGGGCTCGAAGAGGTCGAGCAAGACGTTGGCGTCTGCTCTTCAGGTGGTGAAGGCGGTTCGTGCCGGAGCAGAACTGTTCTTTACACTAGTGGAGGTTGCAAAGCCGAAGCCCACATTGGATTGTATTTCGGTGGTATCGGAATACCCTGATGTGTTCCCTAGAGATCTTCCTGGAGCCCCTCCTCGACAGGAGATAGATTTCATGTTTGAGCTAGTACCAGTGCAAAGCCTGTGTCACGCTCTCCATATCGGCTAGCGCCTAAGGAAATGGCGGAGCTGAAGGTGCAACTTCTAAAAGTTGTTGGAGCAAGGGTATGTGCGTCCAAGTCCTTCGCCTTGGAGCGCACCAACCCTCTTTAGTAAGAAGAAGAACGGAAGCTTGAGGCTATGCATTAATTATCGGGAGCTCAACAAGTTGACGGCAAAGAACAATTACCCAATCCCAAGGATCGATGATATTTGTGATCAGTTGGTCGGGCCAACGACGTACTCTAAAGTAGTTAAGGGAGAGTGATATCCCTAAGATAACATTCAGTACAGGATACAGACGCTACAAGTTTAGGGTCATGCCGTTTGGGCTGACTAATGCACCGTCAGTGTTCATGGATTTGATGAACGGGACTTTCAGGGAGTACTTGGACCATTTCGTGATCATCTTCATCGACGATATTTTGGTGTACTCGCAAAGTGAGGAAGATCACTTCAGGCATCTTCATTTGGTGTTGGAGACGCTAAGGAGAAATCAGTTGTATGCCAAGTTCTCGAAGTGCGAGTTTTGGCTATCCTCAGTGGCGTTCCTCGGGCATATAGTGAGTGGAGAGGGTATTGCTGTGGATCCGGCGAAGATTGTTGCGATACGGGAGTGGCCTGAGCTTGCTACTGTAGCGGAAGTCCGGAGTTTTCTGGGGCTTGCCGGCTATTATAGGCGCTTCGTGGAGAACTTCTCGCGGATAGCGTTACCTCTCACTACTTTGACGAGGAAGGAGCATAAGTTCTTTTGGACGCCGGAGTGCGCGCGAACTTTTGAGGAGTTATAATGTCGGTTGACCACGACGCCAGTGCTGACTTCGCCGAGTGGGACCGAAGGCTATGAGATTTATAGTGTACCCGTCACCACACATCTTCCCAAAACCCCGAGGTTATGGTAAGGGGGATGGGGGTACATGAACACAAAGGATCGCCTACTGCAGGCGATGTGGGACTAACCCCAACCACAGGACCGCGGGGATATTCCGCCACACAAGGGGGGCCCACCGGGGTCAACACCCAGACCTGGAACGCGATGGGGAAAGCCCAAACATGCGGT
The DNA here is from genome assembly GCA_039583875.1 of Platanthera guangdongensis. Taxonomy (NCBI): domain Eukaryota; kingdom Viridiplantae; phylum Streptophyta; class Magnoliopsida; order Asparagales; family Orchidaceae; genus Platanthera; species Platanthera guangdongensis. The sequence continues at coordinate 88,173,831 of CM077149.1, forward strand.
ACCACACACACGTGTCCTGCTGGCTAATATAGTCTCAACACACCCCCGCAGCAGGACAACCTCCCTCTGATACCATGTGGAAACCACCCGTCACCACACATCTTCCCAAAACCCCGAGGTTATGGTAAGGGGGATGGGGGTACATAAACACCAAGGACCACCCGCTGCAGGCGACTAATCCATCCACGGGATGGCGGGGATATTCCGCCACACGGGGGCCCACCGGGGTCAACACCCAGACCTGGAACGCGATGGGGAAGCCCAAATATGCGGTCCCACACACACCCAATCCCGCTGGACCTTGGTTCTCAACACACCCCCGCAGCGGGCTGGCTCTGATACCATGTGGAAACCACCCGTCACCACACATCTTCCCAAAACGGTACATGAACACAAAGGATCGCCTACTGCAGGCGATGTGGGACTAACCCCAACCACAGGACCGCGAGATATTCCGCCACACAAGGGGGCCCACCGGGGTCAACACCCAGACCTGGAACGCGATGGGGAAAGCCCAAACATGCGGTACCACACACACGTGTCCTGCTGGCTAATATAGTCTCAACAAATAGCGATGCTTCAGGCAGCGGGTTGGGTTGCGTACTACTGCAACACGAAAGTGTAATAGCATATGGCGCGAGACAGCCAAAAGTGCACGAGAGGAACTATCCGGTCCATGGCCTGTTGTTAGTGGCCGTAAGTTTTAGACTTGAAGCTGTGGAGGCATTATTTGTACGGTATGACGATGGATATCTACGCCGATCACAAGAGCGTGAAGTATCGGATTGGTCAGAAGGATCTAACTTTACGGCAGCATAGGTGGATGGAGTTCTTGGGAGACTATACATTCAAGATCCACTACGCGCCTGATAAAAGGGAATGCGGTTGCTGACGCGGTGAGTCGTCGAGCCCCAGCTCAAGACAATTGGCTATCGGTGAATGATGAGCGGTTGGTGCGAGAGTTGGAGGCGTTGGAGATTGTTTATGTGGACAAGCAATCAAGTGCTGAAACAGTTCTGAATTAGACTGAAGTCCAATAAGATCTGGCTGATCGTATTCGGCAGGCTTAGGATATGGATGCTCATATGAAGTAGTTCGTGGTAGAGACTCTGGATGGGTCAAATTCCCAATTCGTCGTGGAGGACGGATTGCTTTGGAAAGACGGTCGTCTGTGCGTCCCAAGTGTGGGCAATTTACGGGTGGAGTTGTTGTACGAGGCACACTATACCAAGCACTCGATTCACCCGGGGAGCACAAAGATGTACCGTGATGTTAAGAAACTGTTTTGGTGGTCGAGTTTGAAGAAAGGTGTGGCGCTATGCGTAGCGAAGTGCCGAACTTGCACCTTGGTTAAGGCAGAGTGCCAAAAGACGGGAGGATCTCTTAAGTCCTTGCCTATTCCGGATTGGAAATTCGACGACAGCTCTATGAACTTTGTGCATGGTTTGCCAAGGTCGCAAAAGGAGAACGACGCCATTTGGGCGGTCGTAGATCAGTTGTCGAAGGTGTCGCATTTTATTCCGCATAGGAAGGATGATCCGGTGGAGAAGTTGGCAAAGCTTTAGGTGGATAACATAGTACGACTTCATGATGTGCCCCGCAGCATCGTGAGTGACCGAGATGGGCGGTTCGCGTCCAATGATTGGAGGCTGGTGCAGCAAATGTTGGGAACAAAGCTGAAATTCAGCACAGCCTTCCATCCGCAAACGGATGGGCAGACCGAGAGGGTCAATAGAACTATGGAAGACATGCTCCGCATGTGTGTCTTGGATTTCGGAAAGCAATGGGAAGACCACCTTTATTTGGTGGAGTTCGCATACAACAATAGCTACCAAGCGAGTATTCAGATGACGCCTTTCGAGGCCCTATATGGTAGACAATGTCGCACGCCGTTGTCTTGGTTAGAAACGGGTGAGTCATGGTTTTATAAGCGATCGAAAGTGGAGGGTGCTACTTCTTTGGTGCGAACCATTCGAGAGAGGTTGCTTATCGCTCAGGACCGGCAAGCAAAGTACTATAATGCCAAGCACAGGAACGTGGAGTTCGCTGTGGGCGATTATGTATACTGAAAGATCAAGCCGTTCAAGGGTGTCTCGCGGGTGCGGCGATTGAAAAAGCTAAGCCCGAGGTACCTTGGGCCGTTTGAGGTTCTGGAGCGGGTTGGGGAAGCGGCCTATCAATTCAAGTTTTCAGTAGAGCTTAGTGGTCTACATGATGTATCCCATATTTCGGTGCTATAGAAGGCGGTGCCAGAGCCTACGCGAGTGATCACGGTCGATCAAGCACCGGTTGGTAGTGGGTTGATGACAAAAGTAAAGCCAGTATGGATTGAGGACTCGGAGGTCAAGTGACTACGCAATAACGAGATCAGGTTGATCAGGGTCCGGTGGGACAATTGCGGTCGTGAGGGGCTCTCTTGGGAGCGAGAGAAGACTATGCTGTAACGCCCTCACCTGTCACATGACATATAACGGTGGGTCCGGCCGGGGCCCCACGCCATATAGCACAGACAAGCGAAGGAATCACGTGTGGAAATCAAATCTATGCGTGTCCTTAACTCATTCCATTCTAGCGCAGCATTTTTCTTGTTAACATGAACTCAAACCAGAATGTCCACCCATATATAAATACCACATTTATATAAAAACACCAGGAATGTATACAACTCACACACCCTGGCCTTATGGCCTTACAAGTTCCTCTTTCACATCAATGGTTTCGTACATCGGCACGCAGGCCGGCCACACATGAAATCCAACCACGATTCTTCATAGTTAAGCGTGCTCGGGCTGGAGTAGTACTGGGATGGGTGACCTCCTGGGAAGTCCCTGTAGTGCGAGCTTGAATATCGAGTTTACCTCATCAAAGGGAGGCTGTGGCCACCAACAACCCGCCAGTGGGCTAGAGAGGGGTTGGGGTGCTTGGGCTGCAGCCCGGTAGCGTCGCCTAGAGCGGAGCCGTGACGCTGTCACGTTGGATCGGCTAGGGGCGTTACATATGCTTGACGAGTATCCGGAGTTGTTCCGCTCAGGTACAAATTTTGGTTTTGTACATGTCTTTCCTTTATATAATTTCGTGGACGAAATTCTTTTAAGAGGGGGAGAGTTGTAACGCCCCGAAACTCAAAGGAGCAAAGGGGGACGTTTTGGGCCAGTTTTGGGTTCTGGCTGCAGGCACACGGCCTGGGACACGGGCGTGTCCCAGGGCGTGTCAAGCCTGTGTCGACACTGAGACGGGGTGTCCACACTTTGGTCTCGGCATTGTGTCGAGAATGGGCACACGGCCTGCGACACAGGCATGTCGCAGGGCGTGTCGACCCGTGTCGACACTTAGCCGCGAAGTCGACGAGATTCGCTCGACGATGCGTCGAGACAAGGCACACGGCCTGCGACACGGGCGTGTCGCGGGGCGTGTCGACCTGTCTCGACGATCGTCCCGGGGAGTCGACGAGATTTGCTCGACGATGCGTCGAGACAAGGCACACGGCCTAGGACACGGGCGTGTCCAAGGCCGTGTCATCAGGTCGACGATCTTCACTCGACGAAGTGTCGAGTGTCGAGACCGTGTACACGGCCTGGGGTCCAGGCGTGTTGAGGTGACACGGGTAAGGACACGGGCGTGTCCTAGAACCTGTGCAGTGCTCGGGTTGATTTTGGGGAAAAATGATGGGGTACACGGCCGGCCACATGACCGTGTCAGGTGGAACACGGGCATGTCAGCTCGAACACGGGCATGTTCTATACCCGTGTGAGGTTCCAGGTGATTCGATTTTGACGGCGAATGAGGCACACGGCCCTGGACACGGGCGTGTGCCAGGCCGTGTTCGGTCCAGATTGGGCATTTCAGTCCCGAATCAAAGCCATTCGTTTCCTTATTTTGAGATCCAACGGCTGAGGGTTGTTCCTGAAGGGATATACCCGGGTTTGGGCTTTCAAAACCCTCACTTTTTCTTAAGTGTTCTCTTTCTAAAGCCTTAGAGAGAGAGGAGAGCCAAGGGAGGAAGAAGGAGCTAGATCTCGCCATTGGAGGAGCTTCGAAGCTCCGAATCGCAAGCCGACTCCGGATACACGGAGGCAAAGCTAGTGCAGTGCTTTTCATCCGATTACTTTTCGATGGCGCCAAAGAGGAACGCTAGGGTAACGATCTTCATCTTGAGCATGAGTAGCTCTCTTTCTTTGCATAGGAAGCCCGCTCTCGCGAGTTTGCAGAGAGTTGGAGGTGTTCCTTCGGGTAGATATGTGAAGTCCCCGTTGTTTAGAGTCCGTAAGCGAGAACGGACATAGGCATGATGTGTGAAGCCTACCCGGACATGTTGGTCTGGATCGGTGATGTTGCATTGCATAAATGCCGGAGAAGACTCCGTGCTATGGTTTGTTTTTCGGGTTTTCTACGCGGTAGATTGCAGCAGGGAGCCTTGGGGACTAACCCAAATGTGCACCCAGAAAACTGGGCGGATACGAGATCTTGCCAACATGGAGGCCTGAGAGCCAACTTGAACATAACCGAGTTATGTGAAATTGTGTGACGAAAATGGGACTCGGGAGAAGTTTGACCTGCGCAAATGGCTTAAATTGTCGTTGCGACGTGAGCACGGGTTAGATGGAACCGTACCCATATCTATGTCGTTCGGGTTAAAGAGACCTAAGGTTACGTGGCACTTGCCGTTGGCATAGATGAGAGTCTTCAGCGGTCAATGGATTAAATTGACGTGACCCATGCCGGGAAGACAAATTGCTCATATGTTTGGTCGTCAAAGTGGCGGCGGTGGGTCCGGAATATCCATGGCTTTAACTGACGTGACATCGACCGGTTCACGAAGAATGTGCCCTGAGTGTACGGGGTGTGTGGCCGTGTGAGCCTACGCCTGTGATGTAATGAATACTATTATATTGCTCGCTTGTGCTAATAAAACTACAGGGAAGGAGCATTGCCGCCCCGAGTTGGGGGCGGGATCGTTATAATTTGGTCAGCATTGCTGACCGTTGCCTTTTTGTTTGCCACCGTGCGGTGGTTATGTTGCTTGCAGGTGCTGCTGGACCATGCGGTCAATAGCGGGCTAAAGCCCAAATGCGAAGCCGGCCCTTGAAGGCCTATTTGGAAGTGTTTACTGCTTTATTCATGTGTGACCGGCCTGCGTGCCGTGGTTTGTAAAACATGTAATATGAAGTGAAACATTTTGTAAGGCCTTAAGGCTTATTTTGGGTATTTTGTATAACATTCCTAATTTGTATTAGTGGACATTCATGCTCTAATGCTGGGTTCTTTCTTGCAACTTTTATAAACTGCTTCCGCTAGAATGCTCTGTGTAGGACGTTGAGATTGGTTGGATGGTTTCCATAAGAAACCACCCGGTCTGTCTGTGGCATATGGCGTCGGGCCCCGGCCGGACCTACTGCTATATGCTATGTGACGGATAGGGGGTGTTACAGATCCAGACCTAGGACTTTACAAGAGAGTTGTAGGCCTTGGAAATACCTTTTTGAAATATGGTTAAACTTAACTTTTGGTGATCTATATCTCAGGGAAATCTAGTTTCCATAAGCGGTGTTGTAAAATTTCAGATTTTAATGTCTCGTGAATTTCTCTAAAATTATATATCAGAAGCTTTGAAAAAACTGGTAGATAATTTCTTGATGACAATATGGACTCCCCTATTTTGTGTCATATTTTGATATATACTTGAGGTGAACTGCCAATGTTATCTTATAAATTATTGGGCCGTAAACGGTTATTGTGATTATCCGAATGTGCTGAAATTTTGTGTAAACACTCAAGATGTTAACCATGATTTAGGGAAGAAATATTCTGGGGATTTGGGTTGAATCCTAGGCTTTATTGTGAAAGGATGTGGTTGGAAGTCCTTGAGAGCTTCTTAGCTCATTGGTACATGAGGAATGCCTGAGTGTATGTCGATACATGGTTGTTTAACACTCCCTAACTGAGGATTTCTTGTGGCAGATCTACAAGCATACCGATCGTCACATCGACTTAAGCTGGCAGATAGACCTTGGTTGGTTGGGTTGAATTCTTTGGTGCTTACTTCCCAAAGACCACTTCCATGCCAATTGAGTCAGTTGGGCTGGGCTCTTTGGTGTTACTTCCCAAAGACCCCTTTTGTACTGTTTTAGGCCAGTTGGGCTAGGCTCTTGGTTCTTATATACCCAAGCCTCCTGTTAAAAGTAGCGAACACACAACAACAAACGGATAGAATTTTGAATAATTGAAATTTTATTATCCAAAAAAGATATCATTTACAAAGGTATGACCTCCCTTTTATAGAATGGAGGAGATATGAGAGAGTATAAACAAACAATGTGGGACTAAACATGTACAGGGCTGAGCGGATAGAAATAAAGGAGACCGCACAGGCCGCGCGGTTAGACAGATGGGTTAACCGCTCGGCAACTGCAGCAGGATAAGAACAAGCCGCAATGGGAGACCGATAGACTGCCCGGTCTCCAAGCTCCTGAGGAAGACCGGCAGACCGCTCGGTCAACAAACCGCCAGACAAGACCGCAAGGCCGCCCGGTCTAATACTTCAACACTCCCCCTCAAGCTGGAGCATAGATATCAATCATGCCCAACTTGTCAAAAATGTGGAAGAAGGAAGTAGAGACCGGATTTGTGAAGATATCTGCCAATTCCTTATCAGAGGTGACAAATGGAGTACAAATCTGTTTCTTCAAAATCTCTTCCCGAATGAAGTGGCAGTCAACTTCTATATGCTTTGTTCTCTCATGGAAGACTGGATTTCTGGATATGTATATAGTGGCCTTGTTGTCACAGAACATAGGAAAAGGATAGTCATAGACCTCTCCTAGGTCAAGCATGAGAGCCCTCAACCACTTTAACTCACACGTGGTTGACGACATACTCCGGTATTCGGCTTCTGCACTGGATCTAGAGACAACAGACTGTTTCTTGCTCTTCCAACTCACAAGATTTCCTCCAACAAAAGTACAAAAACCTGATGTGGACTTACAATCGCCTTTATCATCCGCATAGCTTGAATCTGAGTAGGCCTCAACCCTCAGATGACCATTCTTCTGAAAGATTAGCCCTTTGCTTGGTGCTGCTTTGACATACTCTAAAATCCTCAAGGCAGACTGAAGATGACACTCCCTGGGAGCTTGCATAAACTGACTGACCTTGCCTACAGCATAGGAGATGTCGGGTCTAGTCACAGTGAGATAGATGAGTTTGCCTACCAAACGTCTGTACCTTGTGACATCAGATAGAAGAGGCGAGTCATCCGTCCACGTTTTGTCTTCTCCAATAGCTATGGGAAACCGAGCTGGTTTGGCACCTGTCAATCCTGCTTCTTGTAGAAGATCAAGGGCATACTTCCATTGGGAGAGAACCAACGAGTCAAGTTTTCAAGAGATTTCTATCCCCAAAAAGTATTTCGGGGAGCCCATATCCTTCATGACCATGTGTTGACGGAGGTGCTTCTTCGTCAAGTCCACCCCATCTTGGTCATCGCCAGTAAGAAGAATATCATCCACATATACTGCCAAAACCACCAGTCCCGAGGCCGTTTTGCGAATGAATAAGGAGTGATCGGCCAAACTCCTTGTAAAGCCGATGGTAGCCATAATACTACTGAATTTGTCGAACCATGCCCGAGGGCTCTGCTTTAGGCCATAAATGGCCTTCTTCAAACGGCATACGCGTGTCTCCCCCTGAGCAACATACCCAGGATGTTGCGCCATGTAGACGTCCTCCTGAAGATCGCTATAGAGAAAGGCATTCTTGACATCAAGCTGGGAAATAGCCCAATCCCGGTTAACAGCCACAGAGAGAAGAACCCAGATGGTGCTGAGGCGAGCAACCAAAGAAAAAGTGTCAAAGTAATCAACGTCGTAAGTCTGAGTGTAGCCTTTGGCCACCAGCCGGGCCTTGTAGCGATCCACAGTGCCGTCGGGGTGAAATTTCACGACAAAGACCCAGCGACAGCCAACCACATCAGTGCCCACGGGAGGAGGAACAAGGGTCCAGGTACCCCGTTCAGTAAGAGTAGCCATCTCTTCATCCATGGCAGATTTCCAATGAGGGATAGTAAGAGCCTCCTGGTAGGTGCGGGGAGTAGAAGTAGCGGAGATAGCCAAGGCAAAACACCTACGAGAAGGAGAAAGCCGATCATAGGAAACAACTGCCGCAAGCGGGTGTTGAGTACACGCCCGCACCCCTTTACGAAGAGCAATGGGAAGATCCAGGTCGACGGGTGCGTCAGCGACCGGAGCGTCCGTGGCGGAGAAGGCTGACCCAGGACTAGAGAGAGACGACACCGGAGAAGAGGGAGGAGGGGTGGGTGGGGAGATAGACAGGGAAGGAGATGGTGGAGGAGAGGACGGAAGGGGGGATAGCGAGAGGCGTGGAGGGAACGAAGAGAGGCGGTGGAGAAGCAGAGACATCAGGAGGAAGAGAGGAGGTAGGAGAGAAGTAGGAAGCATTCTCGAAAAATGTCACATCCGCGGAGACAAATTGCTTGCGTAGAAGGGGGTCAAAACAGCAATAGCCTTTTTGAGTGGTAGAGTACCCCAAAAAGACACACTTGGTGGAACGGGGGGAAAGCTTGTCGCGCGTAGCGGAGGGAGCGTGAACAAAAGCCGTACAACCAAAGACACAGAGAGGGAGAGGAAAAGGTTCCTTGCGGGGGTAGAGAATGAAAAAGGGGGTCCGACCGTGGAGAACCATGTATGGAAGACGATTGATGAGATAGCAGGCGAGGAGCACAGCATAGCCCCAATAGGAGCGAGGTACTTGCATCTGCGTCATGAGAGTACGAGCACCATCAAGGAGGTGACGATTTTTACGCTCCGCCACCCCATTCTGCTGGGAGGTGTAAACACAAGTAGTTTGATGAAGAAGACCATGTTGTTGAAAGAAAGAGGAGAACTCATGATTAAGATATTCCTTAGCATTATCAGAGCGTAAAACTTTAATAGAAATGTCAAACTGATTCTTAATCATAAAATAAAATGATTGCCAAACAGAAAAGAGTTCAGAGCGATCTTTTAATAGATACACCCAGGTACATCTTGAAAAATCATCTATAAAAGTGACAAAATAGGAACTACCCCGACCAACAGTGAGGGTAGGAGCAGGACCCCAGACATCAGAATGAATGAGATCAAACGGGCGAGAGGAGACACGACCTTGCTTCGGTGGGAAGGAGGAGTGATGATGTTTGCCAAGATGACACACATCACAGTTGAGCGGAGGACTGGTCGGAGGTAAGTGGGGCAGAAGATGTCGAAGAATCCGAGGAGGAGGATGTCCAAGGCGAAGATGCCATTGAAGCAGATCTGTAGAGGAGGAGTAGGCGGACAGAGCAGAAACGTCGTCGAGGAAATAGAGGCCGCCGCTCTCAGTCCCAGTAGCAATCGTCCGCTGGGTCCTCGGGTCCTGAAAAGAACAAGAAGTGAGAGTGAATAAGATAGAGCACTGTAGTTGCCGGCATAAAGTGGTAACAGATAATAAATTGCACGGGAACTTCGGGACATAGAGAGTGTCCTCCAAGTAAAGCGACAGGGTGACTTGAACCATGCCCGTCCCGAGCACCGGGGACGTTGAACCATCCGCCACACGAATCGGGGGTAGGCGGTCTTGCATTTCAAGGAGAGAGAAGCAATGAGGGTTGCCAGTCATATGATTTGTAACACCCGAGTCAATCTGCCATTTACCTTGGGTAACAACGTGGGCACTACCTAAAGTCGTGGCCACAGAGGCAGACGGCCGAGAGGAGGCATAGGTCGAGGAAGGAGCATCACCAGAAGGGCGAAGACGAGGATGTTTCTGCCAGCAGCGGTCAATAGAGTGGTCGGTACGACCACAGTAAGAGCAGAGGAACTTGGACGAACCACGCCCGCCGGAGTGGCTGCGGCCACTAGGACCCCCCCCCCCCCACTGAGCCTGGTGTGCATAGGAGTCCTGGGAAGGGGGAGGCCAACAGAGGCCGTTGGAGCAGCGAAGTAACAGCGGCAATGTGAGCCGCAGTGGCATCCAAAGTAGGAGACTCCGCCTCACCCAAGATCTGCTGTCGGATCATATCATAGGAATCGGGAAGACGGAGAAGATAACAAACAACTAGGAGTTCCTGGAAGTGTTTGTGCTGGTCAGCCAAGTCTGCGGAGAAGGGACGATTCTGTAAGATCTCGGCGGTAAGAGCCTGAACTTGCTGGTAAGCTACAACAGGAGACATGGAGGGGCGGGCAAAGAGATCCGCATAAAGAGTATAAATGCGGGACGTCTGGCCCACCTTCGAATAGAGAGCAACAAGGTGAAGCCAGGCGGCCTTGACCGTCTCATTATGGCGAATGACGGGAAGGCACTCATCAGAGAGGCTGTTGGGGAGCCAAGTGCAGACAAGGGCATCACTCGCATCCCAGTCATCAAATTTAGGCGAAGTACGAGGAGGAGGGTCATCTGTGAGGTGACGACGCTTGCGCTGAGAGCGAAGACGAAAGGTGAAAGAAATGCTCCAATCGGGATAGTTGGAGCCAACAAGCTTAGAAAGCGTGCCAAGGTTGCCCGAAGGAGTAGGTGGAGGAGGAGCTGCGGGAGTGGTGGAGATAACGGGGGTGGAGAGACCGGAAGTAGTCATAGGAAACCGCACGCGAAGAAGAGAAGCCGAGGGAAGAGGAAAAAGGAGAGCAACCCGTGCGAAACCGCAGCGGTTTAAAGTGAAGAAGCCGCACGAACACTAGCAGACAGGAAGCAGACCAAGGCACAGCGGGGAAGAGGTCGCACATACTGAAAGGTCCGAGAGAACAGAAGAGAAGAGGAAGCCGCGAAGACAGGTCGCGTGAAGCAGAAACAAGCCGCGAGAATCAGAGAGCGCACACAATCAGGAGGAAAAGACCGTGTCCTCTGATACCATGTTAAAAGTAGCGAACACACAGCAACAAACGGATAGAATTTTGAATAATTGAAATTTTATTATCCAAAAAAGATATCATTTACAAAGGTATGACCTCCCTTTTATAGAATGGAGGAGATATGAGAGAGTATAAACAAACAATGTGGGACTAAACATGTACATGGCTGAGCGGTTAGAAATAAAGGAGACCGCACAGGCGCGCGGTTAGACAGATGTGTTAACCTCTCGGCAACTCCAGCAGGATAAGAACAAGCCGCAATGGGAGACCGATAGACCGCCCGGCCTCCAAGCTCCTGAGGAAGACCACCAGACCGCTCGGTCAACAAATCGCCAGATAAGACCGCAAGGCCGCCCGGTCTAATACTTCAACACCTCCTTTTGTGTTATTGTACGCAGGAGCTTTGCCGTTGGTGTTTTTAGTGTTGAGGCGTATGGAGGTGTAGGCCTGGTGGTGTATATGCCCACCTAATAGTGGAGATGCCCGCTCCACTAATACCGTTTGGCCATGATATGTGATGCCTGAGAGGTTCTCTACCTCTCAAAAATTAGGAACTAGGGTCTATGTCAACATAGCAAATTAGGTTGTGTGTGTACATGGGTGAGCCATCATATATTCATTGCATTTCACCGCATAATATCCTCATCATATAAATTAGTATGGACTGTTTTATATGATGAGTTATTTTTACTATACCATTTCATGAACTTATAAGCTTGTATGGGCTTCCTTATAAGTTATGTTCAATTTAGCTCTTACGTTTCTGCCATTTGATACAATGCTAACATAGTTGTACTTTATATACTTGATGATACCCTTTGTTTTACTTCTGTTCCTACTGAACTGTTAATATAAGATAATTTTTCGACTTTTAATACATCTGGTCACTTACTTGTTATACTACTATTTATATTGTGTCCCATCTTTCTTCTTTCCGCCCGATGCCTAAGAGTTGCCGAGGAGAGAGGATGTAAAGGCACTTACTCTTTATGACCAATGGTTGCTAGACCCACTTTTTTTAGAAGGACACCCTACTGATGGAGCTACAACAGCACCCCATGCAGGAGGGCAACCAGGCCATGCGGACATGGCCTGACACAACGATTCCTTCACTCCCCTTAGTGACAGATGTGAGCTTTGGAGCGTTTTGTTGTATCCTTCGGGAAAATTATATACTATGATATATATACAAAAGCTTGTGTAGCTTTCTATTTCGTTGTATTATTTTGGACTCTTGTTGGGTCTATTGATCCCAATGTCCTGGATTTGAAGAAGGCCTAGCAAACATTATATACACAAGTGGTGATCAAACTTGTGCTCCAGTTTAATGATTGCAGGATGTCCTAGTAGCAATGATGGGATAGATAGCCTAAGGGGCTAGGTCATGTAAACACTTACCTAAGGTGTGGAAAGACAGAAAAATATCTAAGTCTACAGGCATTGAGTGAAGGTCACTGACTCAACGCCAGATGTCTTATAGCACTGAGTGGAGCCTATACAGTCAAAGCCATGAAGCGGTAAGCTGAGAAGTTGCCAAATCCACGGGCATTGAGTGAAGTCAACTCACTCAATGCCATACAACAAAAGCTGTGAAAGGCTAATACAGTTAAAGCTTAAGAAGATATGGCGAGAAAAGTGGCCAAGTCCACAGGAGTTGAGTGAAGATCATTCACTCAACGACATAGCTCCATAATCATTGAGTATAACTCAGTCAGTCAACGCCACTGGAAAATTGTGAATATTTACTAAGTCCCCATGTGTTAAGTGAGGCAAGCTCACTCAACGCCATATGATAATGTGTTGACTAATTCTCAAAGTCAGTGTTGTCTTTAGATATAGAAATTTGGCTAAGTCCAAATGCGTTGAGTGTAGCTCATTCGCTCAACGCAAAATAACAGAAGAAAATCTGTTAGGAAGTTTGGCGTTGAGTGGAGCTTACTCACTCAAAGCCACAGAGCAGAAAAATTTGGCTAAGGCAGAGAGCGTTGAGTGAGGCATGCTCACTCAACACTCTCAATGCCATGACTCAAAAACTCTGCCTAAAGCAAAACGTGTTGAGTGAGGCGTGCTCACTCAACGCTCTGAATGCTTAATGAAAGTCCACCTAGTGTCAACTATGTGCACCTATGGGGGGGGGGGGGGAATAGGTGACGTGTAGCGCTTTTGCGGAATTTACGAATGTACCTGCACAATAAAAATAAAAAGCACAGCACACAGAATACACAGGCAATTTATAGTGGTTCCCCGACTTGGGTACATCCACTTTCCCCCTTCGACCTATCTCCCAACAAGGGATGACTCGGTCTCTTCTCCAACAGGATTGAAATCCAATCCCTGCACTATCGGAAGGAACCCTTCCACACGTGAGAGTCAACACTCCCACAAAACGGGTTGCACCCAACCCTTACAACACGGAACAAATGTTCCTTTACAACAAAAGTAAATATAGAATGTACACGAGATACAAACTTCGTTTGGAGACTACGGTGTTCCTCTTCGTTCGACGACGTGTTCGTGAAGTCAACGAAGAGTCTACAACCTTGGTCTCTCTTGGAGAGGATCTCCCCGGAACCGGCGGCGGTAACACGAGCGGCGGCTAGCTTCGGGATCGGCGGCTATGATGATGAGCGGCTGCTGAAAATAGAGATCCAATCTTCATAGCGAAGCAAGCTAGGTCTACCAACGGTCACACGAGGATCGGTCGTCTCGATCGATTCGGATGGGAAGTTTTTCCCGATCAACAAATCGAGAGACAAGGGATCTCTGGATAGACACGTGAGACTCAAGCTTTGCTAAGCTTCTGTTGCCGGAGATCGGGAAGAAACACGATCAACAGCGGCGGCTGACTAGCGCGAGCGGCGACGGATGCGGCGGAGCGATTTCGCGATTTTAGGGTTTTGCTGTGCTCGGCTTCTTTCTCTGTGTGTCTACAGTTCAAAATACCCGTATATATACTGTAGATACTACTAATTTGACCGTTGTGGGACCCACAAGAAAAATCCCGAAAACCGGTCCAGAACATTGACAGCGACAGAATCCGGTTCAGGAAGATCCAGAAAAACGCCCAAGTCAAAATCGGTGAGAATCGAAAGTGATGCTCGCCGATTCGTCGAGAATCAAAGGTGATTCTCGACGATTCGACGAGAATCAAGATTGATTCTCGTCGAATTTGCCTTGGTTGCACGCACTGCTTTAGGCCAGGTCGAGACGGCGAGAATCAACCAGTGATTCTCGACGATTCGACGAGAATCACAAGTGATTCTCGCCGAATCGGCGAGAATCACTTGGTGATTCTCCTCGATTCTTACTTAGAAGCAGAGGTGCTTGCTTAGAAGTGGCTGGGTCGAGTGCGGCGAGAATCAACTACTGATTCTCGACGAATCGGCGAGAATCCCAAGTGATTCTCGCCGAATCGGCGAGAATCACTTGGTGATTCTCGTCGATTTAAACTTAGACGAATTTTCGTCTTTCCACCTATGAGGTGCTCCTTGACCCATCCTTGCTCCTTGTCTGCTCCTGCATATTTACAGCCCTGTGCTTGAAAGTAAGTGCACTCCAATAGAGAGAGTACACGTAGGCCAACACACTGATCTGCTCAACGAGGGATTACGTCGTGCAGACCCGTGTATATTGACCTACTGCACCCTGACATTGGTGTGCACTTAGCGTGGAAAAACTGCAAGCACAACTAGAAAGAGTTTATCAAATACATAGTCTATTGACCTTAGCTTGTCCAGGGGCTTCTTCAAATCAGGTACATTGTGGATACAATACCCAACAATCTCCCCCTATTTGAAGAAGCCTAAACCCTACAAGCTAAGGTGAATAGAGCAAATGGGAATGAAGACCATAAACTAAACATTGAGTTGAGTGAGTTATCCCTTACCAATACCAATTTCTTGGGAGCAAGCTTGGAGCCACCTTAGCCTTGGCCGAGAGGGTAATCTCCCCCTTTTCGGCTTCTGCAAATCGGGGCGGTAGCATTTGACCCCTTGCTCCCCCTCAGTTCTTGCGTCCGTGCTCACACTTGATTTCCTTGCTCCCCCTCAGATCGTGCACGAGCCTGGAGCTTCTGTAGTCTTCAGTCCTCATAGTTGAGCATTCCCAATTCAGTCTTGAAAAGATTGAACTTGGCCTCGTCTAAGTGCTTTGTGAATATATCAGCAATCTGCTTGTCCGTGGGGACATAACAGAGAGAGATGTCCTTGTTCTCCACGTGCTCCCGAATGAAGTGGTAGCGCACTTCAATATGCTTCGTTCTGCTGTGCGATACCAGATTGTTGGCAATGGCAATTGCACTGGAGGAGTCGCAGTACATTGGAACTTCCTGGAACTGAAGGTCGTAGTCGGCTAACTGGTTTCTGATCCATAGGAGTTGTGCGCAACAGCTGCCTGCTGAGATGTACTCAGATTCTGCTGTGGAGGTAGCCACACAGTTCTGCTTCTTGCTGTTCCATGAGATAAGCCTTCTTCCGAGGAATTGACACGTCCCGAAAGTGCTTTTCCTGTCATCCCTACTCCCTGCAAAATCAGCATCTGAAAAGCCTATTAGCTCGACATCATTGTTTCTCGGGTACCACAAGCCAAGATTAGGAGTACCTTTAAGGTATCTTAGAATTCGCTTTGCAGCGACATAGTGAGATTCCTTAGTGTTCACCTGATATCTGGCACAGACACATGTGGAGAACATGATATCCGGTCTACTGGCAGTAAGGTAGAGCAGGGATCCAATGATGCTTCTGTATTTGGTTTCATCGAAAGGTTTACCTTTCTCATCCTTATCCAGAGACATGGTGGATCCCATTGGAGTCCTCATAGAGGTTGCACTCTCCATACCGAATTTCTTAAGGAGTTCATTTGTGAACTTCGTCTGAGAGATGAAGATTCCATCCTCAGACTGTTTCACTTGAAGTCCTAAGAAATACTTGAGCTCTCCCATACTGCTCATTTCAAACTTTCCTTGCATAAGTTTAGAAAACTTTTTGCAAAGATTGTTGTCCGTTGAGCCGAATATTATGTCATCGACATAGATTTGCACCAGCAAAATCTTGCCTTTGACTTCCCTGAGAAACAATGTTTTATCTATTTTACCTCTAGAGAACTTGTTCTCAAGAAGAAAACTAGATAAAGTCTCATACCAAGCTCGTGGAGCTTATTTCAACCCATATAAGGCTTTATTAAGAAAATAAACATGATTAGGATAAGTAGGATTGACAAAACCTGGGGGTTGAGCGACGTATACTTCCTCTTTCAGGTCTCCGTTCAAGAATGCTGATTTCACATCCATTTGATAGACTGTGAATCCTTTGTGTGAAGCATACGCCAGGAACAATCTGATTGCTTCGAGCCTTGCTACTGGTGCGAAGGTCTGGTCGAAGTCAATCCCCTCCTCCTGTCTGTAACCTTGAGCCACCAGCCTTGCCTTGTTCTTTATGATGACACCATGTTCATCCAGCTTATTTCTGAAGATCCACTTGGTGCCAATCACATTTTGCTTGTATGGTCTGGGAACAAGCGTCCAAACGTTGCAACGTTCGAATTGATGTAGTTCATCTTGCATGGCCAGAATCCATGCCGCATCCTTGTTCGCCTCGTCGAACTTCTTTGGCTCTACCTGTGACAGAAAGCTAAGATGCAATACTTCGTTAATAGTACCTCTTCGAGTTCTGACACCGACACGAGGATCTCCGATGATCTGATCTCTAGGATGATCCCTCACGTGCCGGAGCTCAAGAAGTCTGGCGTCTGGAGCTTCGACTACTTCTTGGGCTTCTCCTTCTTCTAAGATATTTGTTCCATTTTGATCTTCAACATTTTCAGATGACGTGGAGGTGGAAACTTTGACGTACTTAGGAGCGTCATCTTTAGCGGTCTCATCCAGACTCAGCTGTTCAAGTCGAGCACCTGCATCTTCAAGAATACTACTGGAAGAATTGCTGTTAAGCAAACTTCCTTCATCAAATACAACATTTATTGATTCTTCTACCACTAGGGTGTTCTTATTGAAGACCCTATATGCCCGACTATGGGAACTATAGCCCATGAAGATGCCTTCGAAGCATTTTTCACCGAATTTAGTACGCGGGTACTTCCCATTATTCAGTACATAGCATCTGCAACCAAAAATCCTCAAGTAGGACATGGTTGGTTTCCTGCCTTTCAGTAGCTCGTAGGGCGTCTTACGATGATGCTTGTTGATCAATGCTCGGTTTTGTACATGACAAGCTGTATTGACAGCCTCTGCCCAGAAGTATTCCGGGAGAGAAGCGTCTTTCAACATTGTCGTGCAGGCTTCAATGAGAGTTCTATTTCGCCTCTCCGCAACTCCATTTTGCTGAGGAGTGCGCGGGGAGGAAAACTCATGAAAGATACCTTGTTCTTCACAAAATTCTGTCATAGCACCAGATTCGAATTCTGTTCCATGGTCACTTCTGATTTTGACCACGAAGCAGTTAAATTCGTTCTGAACCTGCTTGACAAAATTAGTGAAGATGTCAAGCGTATCTGACTTTCGTTTCAAAAAGAACACCCATGTAAACCGAGAATGATCATCAACTATCACTAGCGTATAGGACTTGCCTCCCAAGCTATGAACTTGCATTGGACCAAACAAGTCCATATGTAAAAGGTAAAGACATCGGGAAGAGTCTTTGTCTGCGATGCTCTTAAAGGTAGCCCGAGTCTGTTTGCCCATCTGGCATGCAGGACAGGGGCTATCTTTGATGCACTTGATACTGGGAGCATCCCTTACCAAGTTCTTAGAAAACAGCATACTAATTGTCTTGAAATTAATATGTGCCAATCTCTTGTGCCATTGTTCACAAAGAGATGCACTGCCTGTTGCCACAAGGCATACGGGGGTAGATGAATCTAAACTGAGAAAATCTAAACAGAAGATATTTCTGCTCCTAATGCCTGATAATACCGTTTCAGAAGAGGTACGTGAAATTATCAGACATTTATCCTTGCAGAACTTAACGTCATAACCTTTATCACATAACTGACTTACACTGATCAGGTTATGGTTTAACCCTTCAACATAAGCCACGTCGGTGATAGAGATTATACCGTTGGAAATCATACCGTAACCTCTGGTGACTCCTCGATCTGACCCTCCAAAGATGACTTTGGGTCCATTCTCGACTGGAGTGTAATCACGCAGCAGGCTTCTTGTCCCGGTCATATGCCGGGAGCATCCACTGTCCAAATACCAGATCGGCGTTTTGGTGGCCTTTGGACATTCCTGCAAAACAAAATTAATTTGCCTTAGGAACCCAATCGAACTTGGGTCCTAGATTCCTGGTTAGCACACTCCCCCTCGGTTGGTTAACCCTACGAGTGGTCGGTCTCGCATTGCTAACATAGGGAGTCTCGTAATTCCTTGGATTAAACCAACAATCCACGGCAAAGTGACCGACTTTGCCACAGCACCAACAGTCGAATCTGTTGTACCTCTTCCTAGGCTCCTGCCTTACCCTGGGAACGGTGGGTACTGCTGGGGCCTTGGATCTGGAGGTGGAGGCCTCATGGTGACAACAGTCACATGACTTTGTCACCTTCTGTATAACAGGCTTGGCTTTTGGTGCCTGCTTTCCATTATGGCCGCTAGAGAACGGACCATAATTTCCCATGTGGATTTCCTCATAAGGTGCCTTGAAGGCACTCTCACCGAAGTTCCTGGGAAAGTTCCAACCGTCATACCGGCTCTTTGGCTTTGCAACCGAGGGCCGGAAATGATGCCCAAATGTTGACTCAAAGTCATGTTGGCTGCAAGGAAAGCCAGGCTTTCTGAACGCAACAGGACTAAGAGGAGCCTTACCCTTTTCATCAGCAGAGGCCTTCTTGGCGGCCTTATTCTTCCTCTGGTTCTTGTTTCTCCTAGATGAAGAACCAGATACCCCTATATGCCCAAGTCAGCTCCTTTGGCCTGAGCAGAGAAGGTATCAACGACTGGAAGAACTGTTTTTGGCATAGAGAAGCTCTTGACGATCTTCCTTTCTGCCGCAAGTAGTTCTTCCAACTTGTCGACTTCCTCCTGCTTAAGATCAAGGAGCTTCAAAGACTCTGAATGCTTTGAAGTCAGGTCAAGGTGCTCCTGTCGGAGAGAAATCAAGCTAGTGACCTCTTCCCTTAGGGATACACACTCACCCTTAAGGAATTTTACTTCCTTCTTCTCAGCCTTCAGTCTCTTACGACACTCATCGAAAGTGTTGAGCAGAAGCTCATACTTCTCGAGGAGCTCAGCTTCACGGGCCGAAGGGCCATCCTCAGGTTCATCATCCTGAGACTCAGGATCAGAGTCGGAGTCGGAGAGAGGGGTGTGAGCTTTTACCTTCCCAGTAAATGGGGGACATTCTCCTTCTGAGTCGGAGCGACCCACCAGCCCGAAGTAGGCTTCCTCATCATCACTGGAGTCTGAGGAATCAGACTCACTCAGTGTCTTTGGCCTTCTGGCGATGTAGCTCCGCTCCTTCTTCTTATCTCTGGAGGATTTGAGCTCCTCTCCTTTCCCTTTTTCTCTTTTGCTTTGATAGCAGTCGGCCACGACGTGTCCTGGCTTATTGCATCCAAAGCAAATAATGTCAGAAGAGCGTTGTTTGTTAGGTTTAGATGCATACCTGTCAGAAGAATAATTTTTCTTCTGATGCCTGGAGGAGGAGCTGTCTTTCTTTCTTTGATTCCTCATCTTGAGGAACTTCTTGAACTCTCGGGTGATGAGGGAGAAATCCTCCTCCGACAGCTCTGAGCCGGAGGAGCATGGTTCAGAGTCCTCCTCCTCTTCCTTATTCCTCGCACGGTATGACATTGCACCCTTGCCTTTTCTGGAGTAACTGGCTTTTAGGGCCACAGTCTTTTCTTTTGCAGCAGCCTTCTCTGCTTCTTCCTCTGCTTTCCTGGTGTTCAGCTGAAGCTCATAGGACATCAGCTTCCCAAACAGGATTTGTGGATCAGTTTCTGCTAGTCTGCCAAATTCTCTGATGGCGCAGATCTTTGTGTCCCATTCCTTAGTAAGGGACCTAAGGAATTTGTCATTGAGTTCACCATTAGTGAACACTCTTCCGTAGCCCTTGAGGGCGTTGACAATCTTTAGGAAGTTCTCGTAGGTGACTCCGATCTCTTCCTTAGGCCCTTGCCTGAAGGCCTCATATTTTTGGTTCAGGAGGGATCTCCGATCATCCCTCACTTCATCCGTGCCCTCCATTAGGATGATCAGGCACTGCCAGATCTCCTGTGCTGTCCTGCAGTTGCTGAAGTTTTGCATCATAGAATCATCGACTGCGCTCACCAGAATGTTTCGTGCCTTCTTGTCCAGTCCCACTAGCACCATCTCGTCTTTGTCCATTTCAGAAAGTGTCTTCGGCACCTTCTTGGTGGGATCAATGGTGGAGGCCTTAGTGGGGACATAAGGTCCCTCCTCCACGATCATGAAGAGTCGA
Organism: Platanthera guangdongensis; assembly: GCA_039583875.1. NCBI lineage: Eukaryota > Viridiplantae > Streptophyta > Magnoliopsida > Asparagales > Orchidaceae > Platanthera > Platanthera guangdongensis. The sequence continues at coordinate 88,194,148 of CM077149.1, forward strand.
GGATCGACTGCTTCCATGTAGAACCTGATCCTTTCCTTCCAGATCGGAAAGTTGAGCCTGGTGCACACTGGGATCTTGCCGGAGAACTTGAGCCCGTCCATAGTAGATGTTTGTCTTCTTCTTGACACTAGGGGAAGGATTCAACTCAAGGTGTTAACCTTTTTGATGAGGAACCTCGCTTTGATACCACTTGAAAGTCCACCTAGTGTCAACTATGTGCACCTATGGGGGGGGGGGGGGAATAGGTGACGTGTAGCGCTTTTGCGGAATTTACGAATGTACCTGCACAATAAAAATAAAAAGCACAGCACACAGAATACACAGGCAATTTATAGTGGTTCCCCGACTTGGGTACATCCACTTTCCCCCTTCGACCTATCTCCCAACAAGGGACGACTCGGTCTCTTCTCCAACAGGATTGAAATCCAATCCCTGCACTATCGGAAGGAACCCTTCCACACATGAGAGTCAACACTCCCACAAAACGGGTTGCACCCAACCCTTACAACACGGAACAAACGTTCCTTTACAACAAAAGTAAATATAGAATGTACACGAGATACAAACTTCGTTTGGAGACTACAGTGTTCCTCTTCGTTCGATAACGTGTTCGTGAAGTCAACGAAGAGTCTACAACCTTGGTCTCTCTTGGAGAGGATCTCCCCGGAACCGACGGCGGCAACACGAGCGGCGGCTAGCTTCGGGATCGGCGGCTATGATGATGAGCGGCTGCTGAAAATAGAGATCCAATCTTCGTAGCGAAGCAAGCTAGGTCTACCAACGGTCACACGAGGATCGGTCGTCTCGATCGATTCGGATGGGAAGTTTTTCCCGATCAACAAATCGAGAGACAAGGGATCTCTGGATAGACGCGTGAGACTCAAGCTTTGCTAAGCTTCTGTTGCCGGAGATCGGGAAGAAACACGATCAACAGCGGCGGCTGACTAGCGCGAGCGGCGACGGATGCGGCGGAGCGATTTCGCGATTTTAGGGTTTTGCTGTGCTCGGCTTCTTTCTCTGTGTGTCTACAGTTCAAAATACCCGTATATATACTGTAGATACTACTAATTTGACCGTTGTGGGACCCACAAGAAAAATCCCGAAAACCGGTCCAGAACATTGACAGCGGCAGAATCCGGTTCAGGAAGATCCAGAAAAACGCCCAAGTCAAAATCGGTGAGAGTCGAAAGTGATGCTCGCCGATTCGTCGAGAATCAAAGGTGATTCTCGACGATTCGGCGAGAATCAAGATTGATTCTCGTCGAATTTGCCTTGGTTGCACGCACTGCTTTAGGCCAGGTCGAGACGGCGAGAATCAACCAGTGATTCTCGACGATTCGACGAGAATCACCAAATTCTTCATCGGCGAGAATACTTGGTGATTCTCGCCGAATCGGCGAGAATCACTTGGTGATTCTCATCGATTCTTACTTAGAAGCAGAGGTGCTCGCTTAGAAGTGGCTGGGTCGAGTGCGGCGAGAATCAACTACTGATTCTCGACGAATCGGCGAGAATCCCAAGTGATTCTCGCCGAATCGGCGAGAATCACTTGGTGATTCTCGTCGATTTAAACTTAGACGAATTTTCGTCTTTCCACCTATGAGGTGCTCCTTGACCCATCCTTGCTCCTTGTCTGCTCCTGCATATTTACAGCCCTGTGCTTGAAAGTAAGTGCACTCCAATAGAGAGAGTATACGTAGGCCAACACATTGATCTGCTCAACGAGGGATTACGTCGTGCAGACCCGTGTATATTGACCTACTGCACCCTGACATTGGTGTGCACTTAGCGTGGAAAAACTGCAAGCACAACTAGAAAGAGTTTATCAAATACATAGTCTATTGACCTTAGCTTGTCCAGGGGCTTCTTCAAATCAGGTACATTGTGGATACAATACCCAACACTTAAAATATTGAAGAAGTAGAAATTTGGTTAAGGCAGAAAGCGTTGAGTAAGGCATGATCAGTCAACTCACTCAACACCTAAATTACAGAATGTATGGCTAAAGTACAAGGCATTGAGTGAAGTTTTCTCACTCAAAGCTATCAATGCAAGGCACGCAAAAAAGCTGCAGAAATGGTTAAGGCAAAAAGCATTAAGTGAGGTTTACTCAGTCAACACTGCCAATGCCTAGATAGACAGAATTGTCTAAATACTTTGGAGTTGAGTGAAGCTCATTCACACAACGCCTATTCCACTGATGCTTGAGTTTTGACTAAGTCCTCAGGTGCTGATATCAGCAAGTCAAACATTCAACCTTATTCAAATTATTAGCGTCAATGCTATAGTACATAACAAAATGTGCTGCAGACCTACTATACGTCAGTTAGGCGTTAAAGCAAGGATGCAACTGACATAAAATGTGTAGGGACCACTACTCAAAGAGTCGTTGGGACATAAATGATAAAAGGAAAAGCCTTTACCAAATAGGACGTCTCTCAGAAAAAAAGCTGTAGAGAAATTTCTTCCTCATCGCCATTGTTGATGTGAAGAGAAGAACAAAGAGAAAAATGATCGGTGGTCTAAAGGCTCAACAAGTTAGATGTTTGTCTTCATCTTTGACTACAGCAAGATCAGAGTAAATCTCTGAAGAGGAGAAAGAAAGTTAGCTGGTGGTATTTTTCGTCTGCACCAGCAGGTTCTTCACAGATCCAACGGCATAATACTGAAGATCATCTACTGGAGGCTGTGGAGAAGAAGTTAGGGGTAACATCCTCAACCCATGATATAAAGTAAAAGCAGAACTGCTTTCTGCCAGTTACTTCTAGCACAAGCTGTTATCCTTGTTGCTGTGAAGAGGTTAAGTTGAGAATTCTTCAGCTCATGTAACAACAAGTTTTGATGCAGTTACTTCACAGATCCAACAGGAAAAATCCATGGTTCTATGAAGAAGAAGCTAGGAATGAGTGTATCTAAGTTCATGTAAAGGAAGACTTAGGAAATATATTCCTGTTGTCAAAGTTGGGCTGAGTCTATCTCAGTCATCGTAGACTGGCACAGAGAAATTTCTCTTTTGTCCAATCAAGAACCTCACCAACTAACTTCCATCCTGTAGGATCCTTTTGGATCAATGTGGTAGGAGCAAGTTTGCTCTGAGGTACGATTCTATTGAGAATCTGAGCTATAGGACTTGGCTTCAAGTCTGAGGTAGGTGGTTAATTGATCACTGAGCTATAGGAGAGTGTGACTGTCTGAGGTAGGATCCTTTGGATCTGAGGTAGGGCTGTCCTCCCAGCCTTAGTGTAGGGCCTTTGGCCAGAGGTAGGTGGTCTGCTGACCACTGAGTTGTAGGCCCTTTGTGGCTGAGCTGTAAGTCTTGAAGGAGACTAAGAGATCCTGAGGGATTAGAGGTGTAAGCTCTTTGGAGCAGAGTTTTAGAGAAGTACCTAGTCCAACAAGATAGTTGGATAGGTGGGAGGGAAATTGGATGTACCCTTATTTGGGGAATCACTATAAATCCTGTGTGCTTTGTGTGTTTTCTCTGTGTTGGTTTTATTGCAGGTTACATGTCTTGAAAGTCGAATATAATCAGCTAATAAAGCATCCAATTAAAAGAAAATATAAGATAGTCACTAAGGCTAAGAAACCTATTCACCCCCCTCCAGGTGATTTAGCAATTCTTGAAATCAAAGAATTTCAAGTGGTATTAGAGGGAGGTTACTCAAAAAGGACCTACAAGTCTGATTAGATCTCAAAAGGATTGCTAAAAATGTTAAACTTATGTGTTCAAAAGAGAAACATAAGGTGTGGAGATCAATGAAGCTTCAAATTAACAAAAATGACAAGATCAACATTGGACTATTCGCAGCTCTTGCAGAAGACAAGCTCCATCCAGATATAAGAGCAAAGATCAGGGCCCCTCTATCACATTCAGATATTGACTCAGAGGTGGATGAAGCCGAGGAAGATGAATGCAGATGCTATGGGATAATAGCTTCATCAGAAGAAGAATTCTGCCAGGAGCAGCCAGGATAAAATCAGGTATATTCCCTATCTAGCTCATCCTTAGAGTCAGGATATGAATCCTGCTCAGATTCTGATTCATCCACATCAAGATATAATGAAAGTCCTCCCTCAGAAGATGATATCAATCAATTGATTGAAAATCGTGGTGTGCTCCTGAAGGCTTTCAAGAAAAGCAAGATGCTTGTTAAGAAACAAGCAGAGGAAATTAACTCCCTACAGCCGACTGCTTCCCAGCAAGTTGAAACTTCATCTTTGCTATGTATAAAAGTGAGGGAAGCAGCCTATCTGAAGATCATGGTAGATAACCATGTTGAGTCCATAAAATATAAGGACTCTATTATCAAAGATCTTGAAGAGAAACATGAAAGAGAGAAAAGGATTGTGGCTAATTTCTCTAAGATAGATGCTATCAAGAGAAAATTTGAGTCTGAGTGGATTTCTAAAGTTATCCAATCTCTGAGGAGAGGCCAAGCTGCTGTCAGGCCTTCGTCAACCTTTCACAAGGTAATTCTCCCATCCAACAGGCATGACCAAGACTGTAAGTATAGTCACTGGAGATGTGGGAATCTTCCTTGTAAGATTACAAAAGTTCCTTACAATGGAAGAAGAGATGTCATGGGCTTGAGTGCTCAGAAGGCTTCCCATGTGAAAATCCAAAAGGCCCATCCTGGACCTTTTGTATTTAGTACCTCAGCCCCCTCATTCAAGGATAATGCAGTGGCCTATTCTGAGGTTATTCAAGCAAGAACACAACCCAAAAGTGCTTCAGTCAGTAAGGCTAACATGGATGCCTCTGAAGCCATTAAGAACATGACAACTGCAAAGAAGACTATTACTAATAAAGTTTAGAGCAAGCCATGTGCTTCTACTGGCAGATTCACTTTTGGTCAAGCTCTTGCTGAAAGAAACAAGAAGGCCTCAGTTCTCCCCACTGAATAGGCAGCCAGAAATGGCTTGCTCACTTCATGGTGTGTTCAGAAAAGGAGATACAACATCCATGAATGTTGGTGCAGTGGAAAAGTGGGCCACTTTGCCATAAATTGCTAGCACAACCCCTGTGAGCCAAAGACAAGGCAATGTCTTCCTTACAGGACTCCTGTAGGTAGACATATGCATTCTTATGCTAACAAGAACCCAGGACCTAGGGAAGCTTGGGTTCCTAAGGAAAGGTAAATCTTGTCTTGCAGGATAGTCCAGGTGGCCATGCCCAATTATGGTCATTGGACAAAGATGTACCAGACCTAAGTGTTGGTACAAGGAATGAATCAACTTATCATCTTGCACAAGATGTAAAATACATGTGCAACTGTTGAGGGGGAGCTATCCAAGGAAAGCCAAATGCACATCAAAGGACAAAGATCAAGGAGGAAGGTTGTTGGTGTGCTCAGAGACTGTGAATCCAGTATGTGCTTCAAGTCTAGAGGGCAGAGATAAGTACAATTCACCTAGCTTTTAATTCTACTAAGTAATTGCTAAATTGCTAAAATTATGCATATTAGCGATAAGATAGTTGAAATATATGTCTGAGAAGATGTGAAACATTTGTCTAAAAACTCTTCTAAATAAATATGTTAGTGGCTCACATGTTTACTATGCTACAAGAAGTAACTAGATTCAACATTCTCAAAATTGACATGTACATGTTGAATCTAGTTCAAATTGCACTCAACTAGAACACATACTATAATGAGAATTACATCTCATCTTAACCCCTGCTGATCATGCAAATTTAGTATTACTAAAGGAGTCAAAGGCACTCAATTATTTAAGAAATGGTCAATTAATTAAAATCAAGAAGTCAAAGGTTGAGGAAAATAAGTTTAGTCAACTAAATCTGTTAATTAATCCACCTTCAGATAAGATCTGGGATTCAATCCCAGTCGTTGATCAAAATTGATCAACTAAATAGGATAATGATTTTCCTCCTTCTTTTAAGAAACGATTATAAATAAAAAGCTTGTGCATAAAGCAAAAGCACTGTTCGTTTCCCTCTCCCGCCCATATTCGCTGAATCGATGGAAAGCCGTTCTCGCTAGCCTTCTTAAATTCTCCAGCTAAATGGCGCCCAAAGGACAATATTTCCTATTCGAGGGTTCAGAATTGGTGAGAAATAGATTCAAGGATGCTCCTGAAGAGGTACAGTATATTCTTCATCTTCTCCGAACTTCTGACCTAGAATTTATCCTGTCGGAACCCTGTTTACTATGGAAGTGGGAGATTCTGGAATTATTCTCCAATATCAGGGGAGATGCTACAACTGAGAAAATCAAGACTACTATAAGTGGAACAAGAGTTAAGATAACACCAAGAAGGCTGTCCAAATCCCTAAAGCTGACAAAGTTCTCCGCAACAGGTAACGAAGATGAATTGTCGCAGGAAGACATATAATCTGCAGTAAAATTGTGCAGATTGTCTAAGCACACCTCCGGCTCCATTTTTAGAAAGGAACTGAATCTAAGGGGAAAGTTCCTGGCTGATTTCATTGGGAAGGCTTTGTTATATAAAACAGGGTCCCATGAAAAAATTTCAAAGAAGATGTTTGAAGTTATGGATAGAGTCATTCTGACCAAATGAACAGACTGGGGCAAAGTAGTATTTGATAGGATAGTGGAATACCTTGCAGAACAAATCTTAGGGAGAATTGTTTCCCTATTTCTGCGACAGACTGTCCTAGAAATCCTAAACTTGAAGCTTGGAGCAAGAATATTCCACATGAGAAGAATGAAATACAAAATGCTGGAAAGGTGTGTAATATCCCTCAAGCAACTAGACCCCTAGGAGTGGTTTTGTCATGACTAGGTCATGACAAAACCCTAGGAAGCCCAAGAATAACAAGTGAACCTTGGAATGAAGGTGAGATCACCTTGGTCTGCAAATAACACTTTCCAATTACCTAACCTAGTGTTTGCTTTTGGACCTCACCTTAACGCTTTGACCACACCATAACATCCCTATTACTTTAGAAGGTTCATTGGGTCACCAAGGACTCATTGGGGTCAAGTAAAAAGGTCAAGTTGACCAAAGTCAACTCTAGCCCTAAAAAGGTCATAGTGCCCTAACTAAGGGTCAAGTGACCTCCAAGGCGTAACATCCCATTCGTGCTAGGCCCCTCACATGCGTTTTGAGCCAAGATAATTGACTCAGGTTCGGGAAGCATTGATTTAGATCAGTAAGTTACTTAGAAAATATATGAGCACTGGGCGTTGAGTGCGTTGAGTGCACTCAACGCTAAGGGCTGATTGGCGTTGAGTGCATTGTGTGCACTCAACGCCATTTTACTTAGAGAAATTTCCTGTCTTGGGGCATCGAGTGTGTTGAGTGCACTCAACACCAATTTACTTAGAGAAATATCCCGGCTTGGGGCGTTGAGTGCGTTGAGTGCACTTAACGACATGGACTGATTGGTGTGGAGTGCGTTGAGTGCACTCAACGCCATTTTTACTTAGAGAAATATCCTAGCTCGGGGCGTTGAGTGCGTTGAGTGCACTCAACACCATGGACTGCTTGTCGTTGAGTACGTCGAGTGCACTCAACGCCATTTTACTTAGAGAAATATCTTGGCTCGGGGAGTTGAGTGCATTGAGTACACTCAATGCCATAAACTGATTGGCGTTGAGTGCGTTGAGTGCACTCAATGCAATTTTACTTAGGGAGATTTCGGGAAGCCTTTAGGCTAAAACAATCATCAAAATTCGTCCATGGTGACTAGGAGAGAGAAATCTCCACTTTCCCTTTAATGGAAGAGAGTGGAAGTGAGAAAGGAGGCCATTCATGGCCAAGGGAGACCAAATGCCTCTCCAATTGATTCCAAAGGCTGGATATATTCCCCCTCATCAGTTTTGAGGAGTTGAATAGCCATGGCCGGCCACCCAAGGTGGCTGAAATCAATATCTCCAGTAAGGAGGAGCGAGAAAGAGGGGTCAATAATGGCATGGAAGGTGAAACCCCAACAAATCTCCCAATTGATGGTTGGATTCAACTCCTCAGGAGTAGGGGAAGAGTATCCAGCATTTTTCAGATCATCAAGGGGCTTAATACATTGGGAATTCAGTTACCCGAAATTCACCATTAATGGTGAAAATGGGAATTCATGCCTTGACCCTTCCCCTCCCCCTTTTGGCTCTTTTAAAAGCTTCCCCAAGGTTAGAGGAGACGTTTCCACCCTTTAACTGAAGAAATCGAGCTAGTTGGCTGTACAATTGCAGAGCACCATAAATCGCAAACTCCAGCGATGGTGGCACGGCGATCGGCCCAAATCCAACCCTCCACTAAGGTCCACCTCTACTCCTTCGTGGAATAGATCTTAGAATTCATTAGAGATGAGGATCAGGCTCAATTGAGCACGATCTAGTGGAATTTTCCACTTGTTTTTCCGCAAAACATAAGTGTCTAGTTCGGCGGAATCCGCCGCCTCCGGCGGCCCAACCACCTCCGGCCAATGGCCCTCACCTCCACGGAGGTGGTGGTGGCGGGGGTTGACCGGGGAGGTGGTCGGAGGGCCGGTAATTGCACTTGGACTTTGCTCCAGGTCGGGTAGATCAAGGTCGTTGGCTGGAGGAAGAAGAAAGCAAGGGCCCGTTCGATTTGCTTTAAGATCTGTGCTAGATCTAATATATTAAATTTTAATTCATGTATTTTCTGTCACATAATATCACCTGCCATGGAATTTAAATTAAAAATACCTAGAGGGAGTTCAAGTCAGACCACAGTACCATTTTGGTGAGGTCTATACCTAGGCTTGATTAGAGATTATTTAGGGCGCCCCCATCAATCCTGACCTCCAAATGACTTGAAATTTGGATCATGAGCTATTAATATCTAGATTTATAACATATCCAAAAATAGGAATTTTTGGAAAAAACATTTCCTAAGGTTTTTGTAGAAATTTAATAAACCTTGTATGAATTATTTAAGGGGCCTAATGACCTCTAAACCCACCAAAATTTTGGTTTATATCTCTTAGGGTCATAGCATGACTGATAAAAATCTTAGCCCAATTGGGTTTGATTTGAATAGGTCTTGGTGAGACCAAATTGTGCCTCTTTAAGGGTTAATTAGGGCAAGAGTGAGCTTGAGTCATGGTGGGGCCAATTCTCACCCAAAGGGGTTGGGACCTTGACTAGAGCCCCATGGTTCGTTTAAACACCCCCTCATGAAGTTGGAGATGGATTGGGGTGGGTTTGCCCTATGACCCTAGTTCAAACCCTATGGTTGAACCTTGGGGGTTGGTGAAGGACAAGGTGTGATATGCCCATGTATGGGCTTGGGGTTTAGTCCATGTAATCCTAGGATGGTAAATAGCCATAAAAGGAATTTTGTGACATTTAGACTTGGACACACAACTTAAACCAATTAGAGATAGTTTAGGCCTATACATTTTATGAAAATATTGAGAGCGTCATATGATCTTGGATCTTCATGAGATTTGGGTAGGAGTAATTTTATAGTTCTATTGACCTCTGAAATTTATTATAGGATGTTTAGAAAATAGTAGCTCTTACTTGTAGATATAACCTTCATCTTGTCCCTTGTGATGATTTTGAAGTAACCATGATTAAATTAATTTAGAATGATATGAAAATCTAGCAAGGGTAATTAAATATCATTTAGATGCACTAGTGAATTATTTGGATTATTTGGGCATTTTTCTTAGTACTTCATTTGTTAAGTGAACTAGTGCACCTTATATTGATAAATAGATAATAAATATTATATCTTGCTGGAAAATTGTGTTACTTGTCCAGTGAACGTTTTAGGGCATAAAAAAGCGAAGAAAATTATTACATGATATTTGGATGAGGTTATAAGAATGTTTCTTCACAAAGTGCACTTTAATGAGACTAATTGAAGTATTATTCTATATAGCCCACTGACCTTGGAATTGTATGAAAACATTGTAGTAATGTTTTATGATTATTATAAGGCTTTGGTAATTTGTATATAATTTTTGGACTCTGATTTGCGGTACTCTCTTCAATAACTCTAATTATTTGAATTACTTTGAATTAATTATTTAGAGGGTATTATGTTTATACAAATCTGTGAAATTTGGTATTCACTCCTATTTTTCTATGATATAGTGTTCAAAAAATTTGGGTGGTCATAACTTCAGGAAATCTAGTACTTCATGTTCAAAATTAGCCATGACCTAACATTTGGCAAAATTTAATAAATTCCAACTTAATTAGGAAAATTACAAGTTTCTGGATTTTGGCTAAATTTGTCATGATAGATCCACAATAATTATCTTAGGGCCTTTGGATGAAAATTTGGAGTACCTCCTGTCATGTACATCATATAGCTTGCATTGGTCTGCATATAGTAAAACTACGAAATTGCGATTGTTGAAAATTGTGAAGAGAAAGTGGGTGAATGGAAGGCTTGGGCAACCTATCCGCGCGGACTACGCGGACAGGATTGGCGGACTGCTAAGTCGACAGGGATGTTGCAGGCGGTTTGCTCTGTGGCGGCCTGGGTGGTCTGTTCGCGCGGACTACGCGGACAGCAGCAGCGGTCTGTCAGGCCGGCGAATACTCAGTAGGCAGTTGGATCCCAGGAAGTAACCGGGCGGTTAAAAATCCTATCCGCGGAGTCCGGCATAAAGCGGACTGATGAACTGGAGCTCAGCAGATCGGTTTGGCAGTTGCCTTGGTCTTGCTCTAGTGAAGCGGCAAGTGGAAGCCGCGGAGACCGCCGGTCAGTGCGGACAAAAGCTGGAGGTCGCCCGGTATGGCGGGCTAGATCCAGTGTCCGCCAGTAAGTGCGGATTGGCCCTTGTGGCCAGTGGACTGGACTTGGTAGGTGTTGAACCAAGTCCAGGTTGGCTCAGTCCGGGGAGGTCGCGCAGTGGAGCGCGGGCTGCTTTCTCAGTCCGCCAAGCCTAGTAGAAGTGCTGTTGCCTTGATTTCTAGCTTGGGGATATGCGGACTGGAGGATTGCCTGTGCAAAAGCGTGCGGACTGGAGCTAGAGTCCGCTGAGTTCAGTTTAGCCTTGTGATGAGGTTATGAATTCAGGAATGCAGACTGGAGTTTGCCGTGTAAGCAGACTGGATCGGCGTGTCCGCTGATTCCGGCGGTGCCTTGGAGATGAGGCAATGGACTCGGGATGTGCGGACGAAATCCGGGTGTCCGCTGAGTCCGGCAGGTGCCTTGATGGCGAGGCTGCGGGCTCGGGTTATGCAGGCTGATGCCTTGTCAGCAGATTGGAGGACATAGCTGCTGCGAAGTCCTGCTGTGGTGGTCCTGGTTTGGCCCTTGGCGACAAGGCGGACTAGTATGTTGTCCGGCCTTGGTGATGTCTTGGCGGCTTGGCCTTTGGCGACAAGGCGGACTGGAGATTGGAGTCCAACCTTGGAGAAGCTAGGCGGGCTGGCTATCTGCACGAGAGCGGAGAACTAGTGTGTGTATCCGCGGACTTGCGGATACACTTGTTCTTGCTGCGGGATGTGGCAGTGATCCTATCGGCTAGGGCGGTGACCATACTCATCATCGTGCCTATAAATAGGACCCATGTCACATCAGGAAATAGAGAACCTCAAGGAACCTAACCGAAGTAAGTGAATAGTAATTGAGCTCGCGTAAGTTGCTGCGGACTGGACTTTGGAGTCTGCGCGGTTTGAGATTTGACTGAGTTATGCTGTGCAGGTTGTGCGGATAGCGCTGGAAAGACAGGACTTGGCTCTGATTGCGGTAAGGGAAAGTGAGGACTCTGTGGTTAAGCAACAGGCGGTAAACAGCAAGTCGCGGATAGCGACTAGGCAGTCTTCTCTTTGGCAACTTGGTTCGGAGTTCAGGAAGTCGCCTGCTTCAGGTGAACTGTTCCTTTCGGTGGCGCAACGTGTGCGGTCTGGCGGTTAGGCGACCTCGCGGTCAGGCGGCCTGCAGATCGGCGGTGAAGAGCTAAGCATTGGAATAAGGGGTAGTCCGCGCGGCTTGGGTTGCGGTCTGGCGACCTGGCGGACTGAGCGGACTCCACAACAGTAGACCGGCGGCTTGTTGATTGAGTCCGCATGACTTGATTTGTTTCTTGTCTTTGTAACTGTCTCTGTTCTCCTGGTTGGGTTGTTGGTGAAGCATGTCTCGCCATGTATGTCTCGCCTTGTAATGAAGTTTGCACTTGATTAATAAAGACGCTTGTGCTGCATGTGTTGCTGGTTGTTACTGCTTTGTTGAGATAACCCCTACTAACTCCAAGATCCGGGAAAACGTTCAACATTATAAGTGGACGTATCCTCCTCCGGATTGTTGAGTTTCAACAGGATATCCGAGGTGGCGTCTGCGGGTTTGTTGAATTTTAACATAGTATCAGAGCCAGGTTGGAGTGGTCAAGCAGTGCTCAATGGAAGTAGTTGCTCTTGTGTAGAGGAGACCAGTGGTAGAACCATGGCAGTGGAGGATGCAAGTTGTCTTGGAATTGATCTCCTTACAGAGACAAACATTGAAAGGTGGAAGTCCTGTATGAATAGCCTTCTTCTTGGCGAGGACTTTTGGGAGGTTGTATGCGGAGCAGGAAGACAAGAGGCTACTGCTGGCAATGCTGAAGCGATGAGAGCTTGGAAGGAGACAAATGCGCAAGCGGAGTCTATTCTCAAGCAGGTGATCTCATCGGAGCTCTTGGACCACATTAGTGGATGTCGGTCAGCTGCAGAGGTTTGGAATTCCCTTGATGGGTTGTTCAAGAAGGAGGTGAAGGTTGCTGCTGACGATGGTCCCTCTACTTCATATCAGGAAGAAAGGAGTGTTGCTCCTATGCATGATAGGAAGAGGAAGGAAGGACCACGGTGCTATAAATGCAAGCAGCAAGGTCATCTTCGAAAAGAGTGCAAGGTTGTCTTGCTCTCGGCGAACGTAGCTCATGTCAGAGGTACGAAGAAGAACGTAGTTGGGACATCAACTAGTTCTGGAGCTGATCGGATGAATGCTAGTGATAGTGCAGCTATCTGGCATGAAAGACTGGGGCATGTAGGGATGGACAAGCTGAAAGCAATGGCAGGAAGAAGCCTTGTAAGAGGGCTGCCTAGGTTGTCATCCTATGACGATGGTCGGGGGTGTGCGGGATGTCAGGAAAGTGGAGCCTATCGCTTCATGGTTGATAAAGCACAATCCAGATGTAAAGCACCATTGGCAGTTGTCCATTGTGCTCTGGTGGGACCGACCGTCACAGCCAGTCTTGGAGGCAGCATGTTCATGCTGATATTGGTTGATGACTATTCAAGGTATACATGGGTATACTTCATGAAGAAGAAGTCCAACATGGTGCACTTGTTTGTGGAGTTCAAGATGCTTGTGGAAGGCCAGCTTGGCCGGAGGATCAAGGTGTTGAGGACAAGTATCGGTGGTGAGTTTGGCTCAACCGAGTTCTCACACTTTTGCAGGAAGCAAGGGATCCAGAAGGAGCTTTCTTGTGGACATACTTCATAACAAGGTAGTATTGCAGCTCGGATGATCCGTTGGTTAACGGAGACCTGTAAGTGTTGGCTTCAGAGTAAAGGCGTTCCGAAGGCTCTTTGGGCGGAAGGGATGGCCTGTGCTGCTCATGTCATCAATCAGATGCCTCTTAGTCCGATCATAGTAAAGACTCCTTATGAGCTGATGTTCGGAGTAAAGCCCAACGTGAAACATCTTCGGGTGTTTGGATCTACCTGCTACATACACTCTCCGGGTGCTCTCAAGACAAAGCTAGTCTTTATTGGGTATGATGAGCAGAGGAGAAGATGGAGGTGTATGGATCCTGCGACGAAAAAACTGATAGTGACGAGAGACATTGTCTTCGATGAGTTGACGCCGTACTGGGGTAGCTCTCATGTGGAGCTAGAGATAAGCAGGTCAGATGGTGGGCTGAAGGAGGCTGCTGCTAAGGAAGTGGAGTTGCCTGAGTCACCAGGAGCTCCAGGTTGTTCTAGCTCCGGGGCAAAGGTGTCAGGGTCAGGAAGTAGGAGCGATGCTCCAGGTACTTCTGACTCGAAGGCAGAGGCTTCCGGTTCAGGAAGCAGAGGGAGCGATGTTCCAGGCAGTTCTTGTTCAAGAGGGGAGTCTTCTATTTCAGATAGCAGGGGGAGCGTTGCTCTAGGTGCTTCTGGTTCCAGTAAGGAGGCGTCTTGTTCAGGAAGCAAGGGGATCATTGTTCCGGGTTTGCCCGGGAACGGAGCTAGTTCAGGAGCAGCGGAGGTGGTTAGCCATGATCAGGTTCTTCGAAGATTGAAGAGGATCAGTAAGCCACCAGCTCGATATAGTGAATGGAACATGACGGACTTGGTCCCGTGTTTCTTTGTTAGTCCTCAGGTCGAGCAAGGGACTTCTAGCTGTGATGACCCCACTAGAATCAAGGAGGTGGTTGACACCAAGGCTGAAGAGGTGACTTCTCTTAGAGATAACAATGCTTGGGCTTTTGTGCCCAAGGTAGTTGGTGATACTCATGTGATGCATGAGTGGAGGTTGAAGCTAAAGAAGGCAGAGGGAAGCATGGCTCCTTTTTAGAGATGCTGGAGGGCTCCCTCATGGTCCATGATATGCGGGGCGAGGACTATGTCTTGGACATCTCTTCGTAGATGCTAACGGAGGGACCATGTGCAAGGTTACGGGAGCTGCTGGAGTTATTCACCACTTCTCACTTCAAGGAGGAGTGTTGAAAATTATGAAGTGAAAGTGGGTGAATAGAAGGATTGGGCAACCTATCCGCGTGGACTACGCGAACAGGATTGGCGGACTGCTAAGTCGAATGGGATGTTGTAGGCGGTTTGCTCTGTGGCAGCCTGGGCGGTCTGTTCGCGCGGACTACGCGGACAGCAGCAGTGGTCTGTCAGGCCGGCGAATACTCTGCAGGCAGTTGGATCCCAGGAAGTAACCAGGCAGTTAGAAATCCTCTCCGCGGAGTCCGGAATAAAGCGGACTGATGAACTGGAGCTCAGCAGACCGGTTTAGCAGTTGCCTTGGTCTTGCTCTAGTGAAGCGGTAAGTGGAAGCCGCGGAGACCGCCGGTAAGTGCGGACAAAAGCTGGAGGTCGCCCGGTATGGCGGACTAGATCCAGTGTCCGCTAGTAAGTGCGGACTGGCCCTTGTGGCCAGTGGACTGGACTTGGTAGGTGCTGAACCAAGTCCAGGTTGGCTCAGTCCATGGAGGTCGCGCAGTGGAGCGCGGGCTGCTTTCTCAGTCCGCCAAGCCTAGTAGAAGTGCTGTTGCCTTGATTGCTAGCTTGGGGATATGCGGACTGGAGGATTGCCTGTGCAAGAGCGTGCGGACTGGAGCTAGAGTCCGCTGAGTTTAGTTTAGCCTTGTGATGAGGTTATGAATTCAGGAATGCGGACTAGAGTTTGCTGTGTAAGCAGACTGGATCGGCGTGTCCGCTGAGTCCGGCGGTCCCTTGGAGATGAGGCAATGGACTCGGGATGTACATACGGAAGCCGCGTGTCCGCTGAGTCCGGCAGGTGCCTTGATGGCGAGGCTGCGGGCTCGGGTTATGCGGGCTGATGCCTTGTCCGCAGATTGGCGGACATAGCTGCTGCGGAGTCCAGCTGTGGTGGTCCTGGTTTGGCCCTTGGCGACAAGGCGGACTGGTATGTTGTCCGGCCTTGGTGATGTCTTGGAGGCTTGGCCTTTGGCGACAAGGCGGACTGGAGATTGGAGTCCGACCTTGGAGAAGCTAGGCGGGCTGGCTATCTGCACGGGAGCGGCGAACTGGTGTGTGTATCCGCGGACTTGCGGATACACTTATTCTTGCTGCGGGATGTGGCGGTGATCCTATCGGCTAGGGCGGTGACCATACTCATCATCGTGCCTATAAATAGGACCCATGTCACATCAGGAAATAGAGAACCTCAAGGAACCTAACCCAAGTAAGTGAATAGTAATTGAGCTCGCGTAAGTTGCTGCGGACTGGACCTTGGAGTCCGCACGGTTTGAGAGTTGACTGAGTTGTGCTATGCAGGTTGTGCGGATAGCACTGGAAAGCCAGGACTTGGCTCTGATTGCGGTCAGGGACAGTGCGTACTCTGCGGTTAAGCAACATGCGGTAAACAGCAAGTCGCAGATAGCGACTAGGCAGTCTTCTCTTTGGCAACTTGGTTCGAAGTTCAGGAAGTCGCCTGCTTCAGGCGAACTGTTCCTTTCGGTGGCGCAGCATGTGCGGTCTGGCGGTTAGGCGACCTCGCGGTCAGGCGGCCTGCAGATCGGCGGTGAAGAGCTAAGCATTGGAATAAGGGGTAGTCCGCGCGGCTTGGGTTGCGGTCTGGCGACCTGGCGGACTGAGCGGACTCCACAGCAGTAGACCGGTGGCTTGTTGATTGAGTCCGCGCGGCTTGATTTGTTTCTTGTCTTTGTAACTGTCTCTGTTCTCCTGGTTGGGTTGTTGGTGAAGCATGTCTCGCCATGTATGTCTCGCCTTGTAATGAAGTTTGCTCTTGATCAATAAAGACGCTTGTGCTGCATGTGTTGCTGGTTGTTACTGCTTTGTTGAGATAACCCCTGCTAACTCCAAGATCCGGGAAAACGTTCAACATTATAAGTGGACGTATCCTCCTCCGGATTGTTGAGTTTCAACAGGATATCCGAGGTGGCGTCTGCGCGTTTGTTGAATTTTAACAGCGATAACATGAGGAATAGACATATGGAGTTAGGGTTAATAGTTTTCTGATTTGTGGTGAATTGAAAATGAGTTCATCATTAGGGGACATGATGCGGAAGTATTGGGTTGTCTGGTGTTAAATGGAACTTGAGATCGGCGAAACATCGTCCTTCCTGTGGAGAGAGAAAATAGTCAAAATGCACGAGGGTTAGATTAAATATAACTTTAAATAGGGTTTAAAATGGGTAGATACGAAAAATAATAAGTACCTTGCAAAGGGGATCTTTGGGCTTCAACCCATCGTGGTTCCTAGTTCTGTCGAGAGCCCTTCACAGGGAATGCCTTGGGTAGTCCAAGGTTAATGTAAGCCGTACGACTAATTGGAATACAAGAGTAATTAGAAATACTCTAGGATTTCACTTACACTCACACTCCCCGATGTTGTGGGAGTTAGGTTGGATCTCACGAGCGGTAGGCTCGGTGGTTTTGTTGGTGGGCAGGTTAGCCCGGCAAGCCGATGGCTTGGATGGTTTTGTGACGGACGGGATGGTCCGAGGAGCTCTGGCTCGGGAGGAAAGACATTAATGTTGCATGTGTATAAAATATAAGGTGGTGGGTCTTCGTTATTGGAGGGTCGTCACACCGACGCCAATATGTTAACTCGGCAAGTGTGGTTTAGCACTTAGCCAAATAAAGTCTGATGCGCTAGCCGGCAAGAGTACGCATGAGCTCCGCTTAGTGCACCAGCATTGAGGCGTACGATAGGTCTGACTGGTAGTGCTGATACCAGTTTAGTGGTGGGCGATGCCCAACCCACCTCTTCCATTTACCACTACGGAGGTATCCTGGGATGTTAGGCTCCAAAAAGGGGGAACTAAATGTCTTTGTGCACAGAGTCGGGTGTGTGAGTTGCACTTGCCTGTTCACATCATAGCATACTTGCATGACATAACATAATCATTGAATATAACCCTTGATACCTATTGTATAAATTGGTATGAGACTCTTTATACAATAGGCCTTGCAAAATGACCCCTTGGTCTATAGGTTTGTATGGACATTCCTATAGGTCATGGTTACTTACTTAGTATACCTTCCTGTACTTTACTTGCTCACCTTGTTCATGTGTATACTCATATTGCTTATTTACTATTTGCCTTTTATTATAATTGCTATGATTTTATACTCATGATAGACTAGTTCTGTAGTCACCTGCTTACTTTTGTTACTCTCCACCTTAAATACCTTCCATTTCCTTCTCCCCGCTCGGTGCATAGGAGCCATGGGGGAGGGGTGGGGGATGATAGGACTTAGTCTTTTAGACTAACGGTCGTTGACCAAATCATTTTAGGGGATCGTGGAGCCAAACCAGGAGATGTAGCCCCAGAGGTTGGTGCACTTGGAGACGGGACAGTCTAGCACGAGAGTTCACGCAGTAGGGACAGTGAGTCCCAATCATTAGTAGTTACTATAGATTTACTTCCGCGATGAGTGACTTGTAGTGAGGATCCCTTTTTACTAGTACTTTATTTATCTTTACTATGGACTCTCCCTTTGCTGAGATTTATTTATATTCATGTGATTTCTGGTGGACCAGCATTGATTTTCATTTTACTCATGTACATATACTTTTACTCTTCTCTTCTGTGATCGTTAAGGCCGGCAGGATCAAGGCTTTGTAGTGGCGACCCACCCGTGCGTCGGTGTCACTGCAAAATGACGATTCTGGGCATAAGACCCTATTGGTTTTGCAAAAAAAAGGTTCTTACAAACGAGTATCAGAGCGAAACCTCAATCGGAAGAGTAGAAGTCCACTAACCCTGGGTCACCCCCACTCGAGTTTAGTTTGAGGACAAACTAAGCAGCAGAAGCTATGGTGTACCCATATGGGGGATAACATGTAATTGTCCGCTTATAACTAGGTTTGACTCAAATTCTTACAATTGGCCTTTGTTATGTAGCCCCCAACACATCCTACACCGCAAGGCGGAGCTCAGCATACTCCGAATGTTGCACCACCTCCACTGGCTCCCACTCCATTTCTACAATCAGAGATCGGGCAGACTCTGATAGCCATTCTGGAGGCATTCAGTGCCCAGCAGGCTCCAGCTCCACAGCCAAACCTGGGGGCCAATTTTTTTAGCATCTTCCGAGGACTCTCCCCCCATCTTACATTGGGACTGGGTCAGCCGTACAGACGGAAGAGTGGCTTGATATCATGTTCGAGATGCTGACCGGGATACAATGCCCGTAGGAGGAGAGGATATCTCTGGTGGTCTCCTGCTTGGAGTCTCATGTCAAGATGCGGTGGAAGACACTTCTGGATACGGTGTTTGCGGATCGAAAGGCTGCTGACATCACTTAGGAGGAGTTCAGGGCCGCATTGTTTGAACACTTCGTCCCACAGTAGGCAAGAGACGAGCTGGAATATAGGTTCCTGCAGCTGAGGCAGGGCAACAAGACGGTACTGGAGTACCACTGGGAGTTCACTCACTTAGCCCGGTTTTTGGACTCCTATCAGTTGGATGATGCAGGGTATACTAAGAGGTTCTATAAGGGCCTTCGAGAGGATATAATACAGGATCTTCTGTTTGTATCCTACGGGCCTATACCTCAGATTCTGGAGATGGCAAAGAGGATAGAGGCTGATTGGCACACGACTCGTGGCCGGAAGAGTCTAACTAAGGATCAGGGTCGGGGAGGCAGGAATGATCAGCGGAGGGGCCGCTTTGCTGATGAGAGAAGGGCAGAGGACCTACCCTGCAAAGAGGTGAGATAGGAGCTGATGGAGCCGGTGGTATTGGTCCCTCAACCTCTTCAGATGTGGTAGATATAGAGGCCCGGAGGTGTGGAAGAGGACGTGGTTTCTAGGGCGGAGATCAGAGGCAAGAGAGGGAGCAGGTGTATGCTCTGGACTTGGCTCCACCTCGGGACTCGGGCAGGCTGATTGCAGGTATGCTATTAATTTTTTGTTATTGTTTACTTTTGGAATTTTTGAAACAACAAACGGCAGTAGCATACTAGAAAAAGGAGACCATAAGCCAGTTACCTAACCACATCAAAATAAATAGGAATAATTATGGTGTGCGGCAAACCTGCCGATACCTTGGTGGATATGGGGGTGTCACACAACTTCGTCTCCGAGGAGTTCGTAAAGGGACTGGAGGGAGTCATACATTATTCGGGAGTCACCAGGAGGGTGTGTCAGCCCAATGGGACGGAGGTCTCAGCTACTGCTAAGTGCCGCATGATGGTGACTATTGATGGTCTGACACTCGAGGCCCCGACGACGATCTTGAGTATGCTGAACTTCGACCTGGTTCTTGGCATGACATGGCTTACTTGGAACCATGCCCAAATAGATTGCCCGACAAAGAAGGTTGTATTGAGTTATGACGACAGCTTCGCGAACTTCGAAGGTATTACTCCCATTTTCTGTAGGATGTTATCTTTTACTCAGGCCGTCAAGGACCACATACAAGGAGATGTGGTCTATCAGGTGTTCTTCGAGATGGTCGAGGTCAAGATGATGGTTTCCGATATATCAGTGGTGCGATAATTTGCGGATGTGTTTCCAGAGAAGCTACCAGGATTACCGTCGCACCGAGAGAAGGATTTTCAGATCCAATTGGTGCCGAGAACTAAGCCGATGTCTAGGGCTCCCTATCGGATCGCTACGAAGGAGCTGGTGGAGTTCATGAGTCAGCTGCAGGAGCTGGTGGGGGCTGGATTCGTTAGGCCAAGCTCCTCACCTTGGGGAGCATCGGTCTTGTTTGTGAAGAAAAAGGATGGGACCCTCAGGTTGTGCATCGATTATCGTGCACTAAACCAGTTGACAGTCCGGAACACATATCCACTTCCCAAGATCGATGAGCTATTTGATCAACTAGAGGGACCACATTGGTTCTCGAAGCAGGATCATAGGTCGGGATACTATTAGCTACAGATTCAGGAAGAAGACATCCTGAAGACGGCATTTTGCAGCAAATATGGCTTGTATGAGTTTATCGTTGAAAGTGCATCTAGATCAGATATACTCTAGAGGGGGGGTGAATAGACTATGTTGGTGATTTTAAAACTTTTACAACTGTTGTTGTATTTTAGGTGTGTGTGCAGGGAAGCAAATACAATAAACCAAGATGCAGCAACTATCTAATCACAACACATTCACAGAGCAAGGCTAGAAAACAAGAAGAAAAGAAAGCAACCAGACGACACAAGAATTTTATAGTGGTTCCCCAAATCTGGGTAGTCCACTCTTCTACCACCCTGGTAGGAATCCACTGCAGGAAGGGGTTGATCAGGTGTCCTGACACCAATGTGGTTTTGAACAGGTTCCCAAAAACCAAACCCTCAAGTCTTTTGGAGGGAGACTTACAACCATAATAATTTTGAAGGGAATTAAAACCCTGTACAGAGGTGGAGTGAGAGGGTGATGAGGTCTTCTCTTTCTCAAATCAAATGAGAAGACTTTTGGATTGTTGTTTAGCAGCTTTGCTCCTCCTGAGATATAGAATGAATCAGGAAGATTGCTGGAGCACTGCTTCGGGGTGATAGGTCTTCAAAGACCTAGATTTCCTGGTCCAGAGAAAGTCTCCCGGAACTTCTTGTGACTGATATTAATGTATTGTCTTTGAAGTTATCCTGAGTGAAAGCAGATGAAGAAGACTCTTGATATTGATGTAGTGTTCTTCTTCTTCTTCTTGATCAGTTTCTCTCTGGGCCAAGAATGAATTCCTTTTTTTTTTCTGTGTTGTCTGAATCACTGTCTGTCTTTTTTTGTTGTTGTGTCACTGTATTACTAACTCTTTCTGTATATCTCCATGTCTCATAAGAAAAATTCGAATTTTGAATATCGAGTAGTAATGGCAGACGGCCTGGAAAGGAAGCAGAAATTAATTATTTCCCCAACTATTTCCATGGGAAACTGGCATGTAATAATCCAGGATTAACTTCGCATTCTATGGTAGTATTCTGGGAAGAACTGCCATTAAATGTTCAGGAATCAGCGCCATGGAATGAGATGGGAACGGAAGAAGACCTAGTCTGGAATCGTCGACCGAAGAACATAATTCGTCGAACTGAGTTTTGAGTTCGTCGAGCTGATCCTGAGTTCGTCGAGCTAATCTGAGTTCGTCAAGCTGAGCTGAGTTCGTCGAGCTGAGCTGAGTTCGTCGAGCTGACAGTCTTCATTCGTTGAACATACAATCTTCAATATCAGACAATCTTTATTCGTTGAGCATAGAACTAAATTTGTCGAGCTGAGAACTGAAGTCGTCGACCTGAGAATCTGAGAAAGTAATTCGTCGATCAAAGCTTGAAGTTGGACTTAGAGAAATTCTGAAGTAGTCCTGATAAAGCTTGAAGTAGAATCCCGGTGTTCGTCGAACAAAGAACATAGTTCGTCGAGCTCAGCACTATGAATTGTCTCACGATCGTCGAGCGCAGAACTCCCTTCGTCGAGCTGAGTTTGACGAACGTCGAACTCATTTCACTTAGTCTGAAAAACTGATAGATCTGGAGTTCCTGATGGTCTTGAGGAAGGCTGGTCCATCTGAAGTTGAGATAGAGGACTGTCCTAGACTCTAAGACACAAACTTGACCCAGACTATACATGATGGGTCACATCCTAAGTCAGTGGACCTAGCCCAAATCAACTAGGGATCCAACAATCTCCCCCTATTTGGGTGAGGTCACTAACAGAGACTCCAAGCAAAGAACAAACAGAAAAACAAAGCAAAATTAAGAGATATATCTTGCAGAGAATTTACAACACATGCATCAGATATATATATAAATACAGGCTTTGTTTTAGTATAAGATATAGTTTGAAATAGAAGCAGAAATGAAATAACCACAAAATTACTTCTCTGTCTTCTTCTGTTTTAGCTTGTCTCCTGGTGCTTTATTTACTGGCTTTTTGAAAATGATTTCTCTATTGGGATCTGAAGCTTGAGCCCTGGTCATAGTCATGTTAGCTGCCCCTATGATGTTCAGTGAAGTGGCTCTGGGGACAACTGCTTCTGGGTGAAGATGCATGTACTAATCAACATTGAGTAGCTTGTTTCCTTTCCCAAATCTCTTTAGCTCATCTCTCCTGTACTGAGACATAGTAGTTAAGCCTGTTGTGTCCTTGCCTTCAGCTTTAGCTTTGTTGATTAGAGATAAGCCAATGAGCTCTTGGAACCTTGCCATTCTGGCTGTGTTGGCTGTTCCTGGATCTTCAGGAGGAGAATAGGGCCTTTCAGCTTCATGTTCCTTATTTTCCTGGTGCTGCTGCTGCTGTTGTTGTTGATGGTGTTGTCTTCCTAAAGATGGTGGCCTTGGCTGACTACCACCAGAAGATCTCCCTGTTTGTCTCTGATAAGTTTGAATATGGGCAGATCTCTGAGAGCCAGAGACAGAGGCACCTGCTGCTGGGTAGATCTCTGAGGCTTATCAACTGTAGTGTCAAAAACTGTAGTGTCAAAGACTGTATTATCAAAAACTGTATCAGCCTCTGCAGCTGCTGCACCAGCTTCATCATGGAGCATCTCCCCCTGCCTGGGTTCAGGATAACCTGGAGCCAGGCCCTTGAATGAAGAGGGGGCAGCAGAAAGGGCTGTGATTTGTGCAGATAAAGAATTAATGGAATTCACCAGAGGTGTAATGGCCTCTGTGATGAGTGATTGAATGAGAGGAGTCAGAAGAGAGATGATGGAGGGAATGTTGGAAGAGTCCAGAAGTGGAGAAAGAATGGTGGAGGGGATAGAAGCAGAGGAGGAAGGAAGAATATGTGGAGGGGATAATGGAGGGAGAACAGGTTGTAGTTTAGTGGGTATGGTGTATGATGTAATAGTAGATAGGTGTGGGGGAAGAGGGGATTGAGAAGGTGAGGGAATATGTGTTTCAGTGGGGGAAACTAGAGGTGTAGGGATATGTGCAAGATCAAGCGGTGGAGATTGATGTTGAGGTGTAGTCAATTGAGGTACAGGAGGAGGGGGAAGAGATTTGGTAGGTGGAATGGCCTCTTCAGTGTCAGGGTGGGGAGTGACCTTGACGGTCCTTGTGCTCTCAGGAGCGTTGATGGAGGAGGAGGAACCCTTGGAGGGTTTGGTGATTGTCCTCTCCCATCTGCCAAACAAGGCGCAGGTGAGGCGCTTGCTGGCATTGATGAATGTGGTCGGGGAGACCAAACATTCACTGGCCTTTTCCTGGAGGAAAATCCCCAGGATTCTGCCGTAGCAGACTTCTTTCTTGCTTGTTTTCTTCTTGATTAGGTCAAAGAAGACCATGCCCCAGCCGACCTATCGTTTGTTGAGCACTGCGCACATAATCAGGAATTGATGGTGAGTGATATAGTCATGTGCCGAGTGCTTGCCCATCAGAAGTTTTCCTGCAATGTCGGCCAAAAATTGATAGGCGGCAGACAGTTTCTTCTTCAGAAGCTTATTAGGGTTGCTGCCGGAGAAACCCATTACCTTCAACATATCAGAATATTCTTCAGCGTCCATTTCCAAGTTGTCTTCCCCATTGATCAGTCCAAAAATTTCAGAAAGTACTGCTGGAGACAGGGAAACGGCAGTGTTTCCAATATGTCCTGTCAGTGCTCCGTCTTCAGAAACTGTTGCAGTGTACACCCATTCTATTATCTTGGTTGAGTGTAGCTTGATGCTGCTAGTCATGAAATCCTTGAGATGCAATTCTTCAAGTAATTCCAGGATATAAAGAAAGATTGGATCTGAATGTTGGAAAGACTCAAAATCCATGGAGAATGCTGCATCAAACTTCATCGCCGCAAGTGCTCCTGGAGGAATCGCCATTGATGACCTGCAAAGAAAATCATAGAGAAAACGGCGATCAAGAGCAAAGGAACTGAAAGCGCGGGACGGAGGTCGAAGAAAACCTAGATATAAGATTTTCGGAATATGAATCGACAAGCTCCGTTCCACGAAAATAGACAGTTCTTCGAACTGAGGTTGACGAAATAAGTTAGAGGTGAGTAGTTCGTCGAACTCACTTAGAAGAATTGAAAACAGTTCGTCGAACTCCGTTCGATGAAATGGTTTCTGAAGCAAGGTTCGTCGATCTCCGGTCGACGAAAATTGTTTCCACACAGAGAATTCGTCGATCTCCGTTCGACGAGAATCTCTCAAACTTTCCCTAATTCGTCGAACTCCGTTCGACGAACTCTGTAAAATTCGTCTAATGCAGACAAAAATTAATTTAACTCTTCTCCATTAATCATTCCCAGTTGATTTATAAAGAACAGATGGATTTTCTCATCTAAAGGTTTGGTGAAAATATCTGCTCTCTGTAAATCAGTAGGGATATGAATCAAGTTAATCATCTTTTTGTCTACATTATCTCTAATGAAATGATGTCTTATTTCAATATGTTTAGTACTAGAATGATGAACTGGATTCTGAGTTATAGCAATAGCACTTGTATTATCACAAAATAAGGTTGAATTATTTAAGTTGATACCATAATCTAGGAGCTGGTTTTGTATCCATAGCATCTGTGAACAGCAGCTGCCAGCAGCCATATACTCTGCCTCAGCAGTTGATGTAGACACAAATGTCTGCTTTTTGCAAAACCAAGACACAAGTCTCATACCCAGGAACTGGCAAGTTCCAGAGGTACTTTTCCTGTCCACTCTACATCCAGCATAGTCAGCATCTGAGTATCCAGTTAACTCAAATTCTGACTCTGCAGGATACCAGAGTCCTAAACTAGGACAACTCTTTATATAACTCAAAATCCTTTTTAGAAAAATTAGATGAGATTCTTTAGGATTCACTTGGAATCTAGCACAAAGACATGTGGTAAACATTATGTCAGGCCTGCCAGCTGTTAAGTATAATAGGGATCCAACAATTGCCCTATAATGTTTCTGATCTACAGGTTTCCCTGCTGCATCAGAATCCACAACATCATTGGTAGCCATAGGTGTTTTCATTCCTGAAGCATCACCCATCCCAAACTTTTTAATAAGCTCTTTAGCATACTTAGATTGGGAGAGGAAGATACCATCAGTGAGCTGCTTCACTTGAAGACCAAGGAAGTAGGAAAGCTCACCCATGCTACTCATCTCAAATTTGGAATGCATGAGGTCAGCAAACCTCTTGCACAATTTGGGATCAGTAGACCCAAAAATAATGTCATCCACATATGTTTGTACCAATAAGATTTGGTCCTTATGATGTCTAGTGAAAAGTGTTTTATCTATGGTTCCTCTTGTAAATTTATGCTCTAAGATAAAGCTAGCTAGGGTCTCATACCAAGCTCTTGGAGCTTGCTTTAAACCATAGAGAGCTTTATGCAATTTGTAAACATAAGAGGGTTGAGTTAGAGAGATAAAACCTGGAGGTTGTTCTACATAAACCTCTTCTTGAAGTACACCATTCAGAAAGGCACTCTTAACATCCATCTGGAATACTTTGAACTTTTTGTAGGCTGCATAGGCTAGGAATATTCTAATGGCCTCCAACCTTGCAACAGGGGCAAAGGTTTGGTCATAGTCTATTCCTTCCTCTTGCCTATAGCCTTGAGCAACAAGTCTAGCCTTGTTTCTTACTATGTTCCCTTGTGCATCCAATTTGTTCCTATAGACCCATTTTGTTCCAATAACTGGGTAGTTATGGGGTCTTGGAACCAAATCCCAAACTCTACATCTCTCAAATTGATTTAGTTCCTCTTGCATTGCAAGAATCCAGTGGGGATCTTGCTCAGCTTCATGGATGGTGAGAGGTTCAATTTGAGAGAGAAAATAGGCATGCATCAAGTCTTGATTGAGCTGATGTCTTGTCTGTACACCAACTGAAATGTCTCCAATCACTTGAGATCTGGGGTGATCTCTAAGTGTGACAAGATCAGTTGGTGGAGTTGGTTGAGCAACATCTTCTGTAAATAATTCCTCTTGAGGAATGGTACTGGCTGTTGATGAAAGTTTAGTTACTTCCTCTTGGATTTCTTCTTCACTATCTTCAGAAGCCTGTGGAGTGGGATGAGTTGGAACCTCTTGGGTAAGGTTTAGTCCATCCATAGACTCAACAGTGGTGAAACCTGCAAAAAACTATTGATAGAAATGTCTTTCTCCTTATAAGACATGTTAGCTTCATCAAAAGACACATGGACAGATTCTTCAATTTTAAGGGATGATTTGTTGAAAATCCTATAGGCCTTGCTTACTTGGGAATATCCTAGAAAAATCCCTTCTTCAGCCTTAGCCTCAAATTTTCTAATGTATCTTTTGTTATTAGTGTGGATGTAATATATGCAACCAAAAACTTTAAAGTAAGTGATTTTAGCTTTCTTTTCTTTAAGTAATTCATAGGGGGTCTTATGTTTTAGTTTATGTATAAAATATCTGTTCAGGACATAGTTAGCCGTGTTTACAGCTTCTGCCCAAAAGGATAGAGGCATGTAAGCATCTGCTAACAATGTACCTGCAGCTTCAATGAGTGTCCTATTTTTCCTTTCAGCAACCCCATTTTGTTGGGAAGTTCTAGGAGCTGAGAAGCACTGCCTGATAGCTTCCTTCTCACAGAACTCATGCATAAGAAGAGACTCAAACTCTGTGCCATGATCACTTCTGATCAATGCAACATGAGTAGAGAACTCAATCTGTATGGTCCTGAGAAAATCTGTAAGAACTTTGAATGTATCTGACTTAGCTCTCAGAAAGGCTACCCAACTGAATCTAGAGAAATCATCAACAATGAATAAGGTGTAAGAATTCCCTCCTAGGCTTTGTACTGCAATGGTTCCAAAAAGATCCACATGAAGCAGATACAATATCCTAGGTGAATCACTTTTATTAATGGATTTGAAACTAGTTTTAGTTTGCTTGCCTAGTTGACAAGCCCTGCATAGGCTTTTCTTTCTTGTAGGGACCAGAAGGTAAACCTCTAACGCGATTGTCTTTAGATAACCTAGATATGTTCTTAAGGTTTACATGTCCTAGCCTTTTGTGCCATAACTCATTTTGGTTACTAGTGATATTGAGTAAACAAATATCAATTGTGGCAGAAATGAAATCTATTAAATATATGTTTCCTTGTCTAAGTCCAATTAAAACAGTTTGGTTTTTATCATTTATAATAGAGCAAGAGGTAGAGTTGAAATATACCTGATAACCTTCATCACATAATTAACTTATGGATATAAGGTTATGTTTAAGTCCTCTTACATATGTCACCTTTTTGAAGGTCACTGCTCCAATGCTTACTCTTCCATATCCTTCTGATTGACCACTCTTTGAGTCTCCAAATATCACCTTTGGTCCTAGCTTGGACTTATAGCTGGAGAGATTTGCTTTGCTGCCAGTCATGTGCTTGGAGCAGCCACTGTCCAGGTACCAGGTCTGACTTAACCTTGGACAGCTCTTCACCTGTACCTGCATTAAAAAATAAAGCTCAATTGTTCTTGACCCAGGTTACCTTAGGTCCTTGGTTTGGCTGAAAAGTAAAACTAGAAATGACTGATAAGATAAGTTGAGACTTATACCCTAGAGGGTGATATCTCCTAGGTGGGATTATCCAATCAGCTACTGGATTAAATGTCTTGTTAGCTGCTTTAAAATTTATATAGGAGAAATGATTTATATTTGGTCGTTCTGGGATCGACGAATTATTGTGAGTTCGTCGACCAGAGTTCGACGAATGGGGATGAGATCGTCGACCTCCACTCAGAGAATGACTATGGTCATTTTCTGCATCCCACGTTCGTCGACCTCTGCTCGACGAACCATACACAGTTCGTCGATCGCAGTTGGATGAATAATTATTTCTAAAGTTTGCGTTCAACGTTCGTCGATCGGGGTTCGACAAACTTGCAGGATTTCGTCGATCTGAGTTCGACGAATTCTGCTGAATTTGGTTTTTAACAGCTTTCTTCTGTTTTCTATTTCTATTGTCTAGGGGATTTGACTTGTTTTCTGACATGGGTTTTTCAATTAGTTTCTATTTACCCTTAGCAGTGATAAACTTTATGGGAGTAGAAAGTATATTCTTCTTTATTATGGGGGGTAAACTTGATGAAGCACCCAAGGCCAGCCTGCCATTTAATCTGGCATTTACTGTGCTTGTGATATCCATCAGCTTGAGGCTTCTCCCATTGAGAGATTGCTCAAGTTGTTTTGCCTCACATAATTCAGATTTTAACATGATTATCTGTTCATTAGCTAGTGTCAATTGATCAGTTAGTTTTCTATTTTTTGTGCTGACAGATTCAAGGTTTTCTAGTCTAGTCCTCAAGGTTTTTATTTCTTTCTCTGAGTTTATTAGATCCATGCACATAGTTTGAAATTCTACTTTGAATAAGTAGGAATTGAAATCAAAACTAGAAATCACCTGATCAGCCTCTGAGTCTGAAGCACCTTCATCTTCAGAATCCTCTTCTGATCCACAGTTGCTTCTGGAGGCATGTATTGCCATTAGGCACACCTCCTTGGATCTGGCTTCTTCCTCTTCTTCACTAGAGCTGGAGGAGGATGTTTCCTCTTCTGTGTCACTCCAGGACTCAGCAATAAATCCTTTGTCTTTCCTTTTATATTTGTTGGAGGAGGGTCTGCTGCTTTGTTTTCTTCTGGAATCCTTGTCCCTGCCCTTGTCCCTTTTCTGATTCTCTGTGCATTTTGAAATATAGTGCCCAGGCTTTCTGCATCCAAAACACACAACCTCCTTAGTTGGTGTCTTGTCATATTTGGGCTTATCATCCTGCCTGGATGATTTTCTTCTAATGTCCTTTCTTGCCATTTTGTAGAATCTTTTGGCAAAAAGACTGATTAACTCTTCATTGGATGTAGATGTTTCATTGTCTTCAGAAGCTTTGAGGGCCAAGCTGTGCTCCTTCCTAACTGGGGTAGTTGCCTTCTGTTCTGCTGCCTCTCTTGATTTGACAAGCTGCTCATATGACTTCAGCTTGCCTAACAGAGATTCTGTTGAAATCTCATTGAGGCTTCTGGCTTCTTTGATTGGCCAGATTCTGGAATCCCATGAACTGGGGAAACACATCAGTATCTTGTCATTCACCTCAGTTAAGGTGATGTCCTTGTCAAGAGTCTTGAGTTCACTGATGATTGAACTTAATCTATTATACATCTCAGCCACAGATTCTGTCTCATCCTTTTTGAAATTCTCATAGAGAGAAATGAGACTGGATCTCCTATCCTTTCTTTCATCAGCTGAGCCTGCTACCATTTGGTTGAGAGAGTCCCAAATGGCCTTGGCTGAGGTGCACTCAGCCACCTTTTGAAATATGTCATCTGACATTGTTTGGGCCAGAATATTCATAGCCATTGCATCAGCCATCTTGGCTTTCTTATAGGCTTCAGTATTGTCTGGAGGTGGTACTGCACTCAGATTAGTTGATGTGTTGGCAAAAGTTGCAGGAGCTGGAGGAACACCTCTTGAAATGACAAAAAAAATATTCTCATCAATGGAGTTCATATATAATCTAATTCTTGCCTTCCAGATGGCAAACTTATTAAGATTGCACACTGGAGATCTGATGCTTGTATAATCCTTGTTTTGGGCCATGTCTGTGAGAAGGATAAGTCCAATAACAGAATAAAAACAAACAGATCTAACTGAGGGATCTTTGGGTTCAGGTGTTAGCCTGTACAACCACCAAGGTGTGGTATGTTTAACCAACCTCGCTTTGATACCAATTGAAAGTGCAGCTAGATCAGATATACTCTAGAGGGGGGGGGGGGGGTGAATATAGTATGTTGGTGATTTTAAAACTTTTACAACTGTTGTTGTATTTTAGGTGTATGTGCAGGGAAGCAAATACAATAAACCAAGATGCAGCAACTATCTAATCACAGCACATTCACAGAGCAAGGCCAGAAAACAAAAAGAAAAGAAAGCAACCAGACGACACAAGAATTTTATAGTGGTTCCCCAAATCTGGGTAGTCCACTCTTCTACCACCCTGGTAGGAATCCACTGTAGGAAGGGGTTGATCAGGTGTCCTGGCACCAATGGGGTTTTGATCAGGTTCCCAAAAACCAAACCCTCAAGTATTTTGGAGGGAGACTTGCAACCAGAATAATTTTGAAGGGAATTAAAACCCTGTACAGAGGTGGAGTGAGAGGGTGATGAGGTCTTCTCTTTCTCAAGACAAATGAGAAGACTTGTGGATTGTTGTTTAGCAGCTTTGCTCCCCCTGAGATGTAGAATGAATCAGGAAGAATGCTGGAGCACTGCTTCAGGGTGACAGGTCTTCAAAGACCTAGATTTCCTGGTCCAGAGAAAGTCTCCAGGAACTTCTTGTGACTGATATGAATGTATTGTCTTTGTAGTTATCCTGAGTGAAAGTAGATGAAGAAGACTCTTGATATTGATGTAGTGTTCTTCTTCTTCTTCTTGATCAGTTTCTCTCTGGGCCAAGAATGAATTCCTTTTTTTGTGTTGTCTGAATCACTGTCTGTCTTTTTTTGTTGTTGTGTCACTGTATTACTAACTCTTTCTGTATATCTCCATGTCTCATAAGAAACATTCGAATTTTGAATATCGAGCAGTAATGGCAGACGGCCTGGAAAGGAAGCAGCAATTAATTATTTCCCCAACTGTTTCCATGGGAAAATGGCATGTAATAATCCAGGATTAACTTCGCATTCTAACGGTAGTATTCTGGGAAGAACTGCCATTAAATGTTCAGGAATCAGCGCCATGGAATGAGACGGGAACAGAAGAAGACCTAGTCTGGAATCGTCGACCGAAGAACATAATTCGTCGAACTGAGTTTTGAGTTCGTCGAGCTGATCCTGAGTTCGTCGAGCTAAGCTGAGTTCGTCGAGCTGAGCTGAGTTCGTCGAGCTGAGCTGAGTTCGTCGAGCTGACAGTCTTCATTCGTTGAACAAACAATATTCAATATTAGACAATCTTTATTCGTTGAGCAGAGAACTAAATTCATCGAGCTGAGAACTGAAGTCGTCGACCTGAGAATCTGAGAATTTGAGGTCCAAGTTTGTCGAGCTCAGAAAGTAATTCGTCGATCAAAGCTTGAAGTTGGACTTAGAGAAATTCTGAAGTAGTCCTGATAAAGCTTGAAGTAGAATCCCTGTGTTCGTCGAACAAAGAACATAGTTCGTCGAGCTCAGCACTACGAATTGTCTCACGATCGTCGAGCGCAGAACTCCCTTCGTCGAGCTGAGTTCGACGAACGTCGAACTCATTTCACTTAGTCTGAAAAACTGATAGATCTGGAGTTCCTGATGGTCTTGAGGAAGGCTGGTCCATCTGAAGTTGAGATAGAGGACTATCCTAGACTCTAAGACACAAACTTGACCCAGACTATACATGATGGGTCACATCCTAAGTCAGTGGACCTAGCCCAAATCAACTAGGGATCCAACAATTGTGATGCCATTTGGGCTCACGAATGCGCCATCGGTCTTCATGAGTTTGATGAACCGGGTGTTCGAGCCGTACCTCGATAGGTTTGTCAATGTATTTATAGATGACATCCTCATTTATTCGAGGATGAAGGAAGAGCATGCACAACATCTGGCCTTGACTCTGGAGAAGCTCAGGGAGCATCAGTTGTATGCCAAGTTCTGCAAGTGCAAGTTTTGGTTGACGGAGGTAGCATTTTTAGGCCATATTGCCAGTGGAGCAGGACTGTCAGTAGATCCCGCGAAGATTCAGGCAGTATGAGACTGGCCTCAGTTGAAGACGTCCATGGATGTTTGAAGTTTTCTGGGATTGGCCGGGTACTAGCAGAAGTTAGTGCAAGGATTCTCTCTGATGATTAATTTCTCCATGCTAACGCATGTTTCCAATTGATGAGGCAAGTATACCTATCGTTCGGAGTATAGAATCAAGTGTCGTATATCGACTCGGGGCTCATAGAGTATTTGTACTCACAAGAAAGAGCTATTATCTTATCGGACGAAAAGTTGGTTTTTGTTTAAAACGAAAAAGGAAACGTTACACTAAGAAAGAGAAGTTCGATTTTGGGGAAGCTAACACTTGATCTAGAATCCACTTGACTAAAATAAACCTTCTTGAAAATAAAGTAATGCGAGCTCTTAAATTACTCACTCGACCGCGGTGGTTCCTAAGTACAAAATCGTCTCTCTCGAGCTCATGCTTTTGACTAACCTTAGGTTGATCGATTAAGACCTCTCATCCAGTCGAAACCCCTAAGCTTGCTTTAGGCGGTTAACCACACTATTGAATTTGACTCCAATCCAGAGGATTTATGTCGTCCCCTCTCGAGGAGTGGATGCAACTCCTTTTATCTTTGAGTGATCTCCTCATATCCGCAACCTCTCGGTCATTTAGGATACGGATCTTAGATCGAAAAACATATCCGTGAAATATGAATTCGACAAAATATAAATCAAAGATAAATCGTAAGCGAGCAAGATTAAGAACAAGACATTTGATAAAAAAAGAAATGTTTATTTTATTCCAAGCTTCATCATGATCAAATGCTTAATGAAAATTAGCTACTCATCATCATTAGGGGAATACAAGTTAAGGTAGAGAAAGACATAATGAAAATAAAAAGCCACTTGAATTCAAACTTAAAGCAAAACTAAGCTAAGAAATGGAAAATACAGCAATATAAAATAGCAAACTACAAGACTCCAACTCCCAAAATTCGACTACTGAGCATCTGAAGTTGTCTGGAATTTATAGGCAAATTTGATGGATGGTCATGCCCATAGGTCACGCCCGTGACCTAGGGCATGTCGGGTTCGGAACTGTCGACTTCAAGTCTTCGGAACGTTGGCGCAAAACCTCCAAAAATCGTTAATTGGTGGGTCACGCCCCTAGGTCACACACGTAACCTAGGGCGTGTCTTGACGGTTTCTGAAAACGGCGGGAAACAGAAACGGCAGGAATAACACCGACCATTGTTGGAAGGGTCACGCCCATGGTCACGCCCGTCATCAAGGGTGTGTCTTGGAAAACCTCCAGGTCTTGAAACTGCAATATTCATTTGGCACACCGGGATGTCACGGCTCGAAGTCACGCCCGTGACCAATATGTCACGCCCGTGTCAGGGCGTGCAACTTCAATTCGACGAGGATTGGAGGCCTGGATCAACACTAGCGTGTCACGCCTGGCTGACACACCCGGGTCAGTATGGTCATGCCCGTGACCATTGGGCGTGTATTTTGAAATGACGTGACAGTGAGCTCTGGAACACGCGCTGGGGTCACGCCTGGGGATCATGCCCATGACCTGCTGGTCACGCCCGTGTCCGAGGCGTGTACTTTGCAATTTTCTCGGCTTTGTCCAGCTTTGTCTCCTGATCAATCCTGTAAACTCCAAATTGAAATTTGAAGACCAGATTGACCCTAAAATAAGAAATTAAAGAAATTAGATAATAACATCATAAAATATATTTATAAACTAGTTAACTATTAAATAAAAGTTATATAAAAATATGGATAAAATTAGAGTTATCAAATACCCCCATACTTACTCGTTTTCTCGTCCCGAGCAAACAACTTTTTATGGAGAGTAGAAAAATTTTAATGCTAGAAACAAAAATTGAACCTAAGGAGTAGAATGCGAAGTCTTATGCCTATGCGCGTAGTTATTTTTGTAGAAAAACATACTCAGCATACAAATTAGTTTTTGCTTTTCTAAAATGTGTTTTCACTTATTATTTTTACTTCGAAAATGAAAATCCGGTAAATCTTAAAATCACGTTTAGGGAGAAAGTAGTATGCATACTAAGATAACATTGCACAAATCGAAGATAGGGATACCCTCCAAAGAAATCCATCAATGTTGATGGCCATAGGCTTTCCCTTTCACACTCTCGCCACGACACTAGTTTAACTTATAAGCACAAATCAATAGGGCTTAACTAGGTTAAAATGTAGGCTTAGGTTTTTGGTTTGGATAATCAAAGATAAAAATGATGGGTAGACACACCAAAACCTAATGAGAGCTTGCACAAAAGAAATAAATTGAAGAACTCTGCCAATTCCTAAATTCCTTTGTTTCTTTTTCTTAACATGTTGAAAATTTTTCAACTTCCTATATTTATTGTCATTTTTTTTTCTATATATATTTTTTTCTTTTCTCTTCTTTTTCTTTTTTTTCTTTTTAGAGGAGGAATGAAAAATAAAACAACTCTCTTTTTTTCAATTAGCCACCAAAATAAAATGGCTCCTAATCACTCATAAACCGGTTTTGTATATATAATTCGAGCTTGGTCATAGGTGTGTAATTAGGATGCTTTTTAGGCTTTGGTAAGTATTGTTGGAGCTAAAATAAAAGGAAGGGTATAGACTCAAATTGGCTTAGCAAAGATAAAACATTAGGTAAGGGTGCAAAGGCTAAAACTTGTCAAAAGAAGTGCCTAAATCATTTTTATGCTAATTAGTTTAACTTATGCAAATTCTTGAGAATAGCTAGAGGGCAAGTTCTAGACATCGAGAAATAATAGCTCTTTCTTGATCCGCAAAATATCTCTCTAGTAAATATCTACACACTCTCCTAAACTATTCTTAGATTTTTCCGGTTTCAAAGCGAAAGTAAAATAAACTATTTCTACGCATTTAGAAAAATAAAAATCTAATTGTATGCTGAATGTTTAATTCTACTTAAATTCTATAAACATGTGCACTTGACTAGATACATAACATGGCCAACAGTTCTACTCCAAAATTTAAAATTCAATTAAAGCATCAAAATCTTCTAAACACTATGTAAAAGTTGAATACTATGGATGTCGCATATGAATAAATATAGAAATAAAGATTTCTCTAATTTTAAAATTAACCGTAAATTTTTTTTTCATTTCTTAGAATTCCCGAGGTATACCCTGCGAAGGGCTCTCACCGGTACTAGGAGGTAAGATGGGGGATATCCTAAACATCCCTTTCTAAGAAATTTAATTTCGATTTTCTATTTTTTTTGAAATTTTTGATATTTATGTTTTTTTTGTATTTTTGTGAAGTAAAAATAAAATTTGCAAATTGATAAAAAATTTTATGATTTGTTTGAAAAGTTTTATGGTTTTTTTGTATGTTTTGCATGAGAAATATCCCCCTATACTTAAACAATACATTGTCCTCAATGAAAAAATAAGTACAGAAAAGAAAAAGGAGACTTCCCTGAAGTGGGCAAATCAGCACCAAAGTGTACCTGTATGACATAACAGAAGCAAAACATATTTTTGATATATATATATTTAAAATAAAAATAAAAGATACATGGCAAGTGAAAAGAAAAGAAAAGAAATGATACATGATGACCAGCTACACCCCAAAGACAAGTACTAATCCTCATCACCAACATCCCCCCGTGGCGGATAATGAGTTCGCAGATTTGTGAACTCACGTGTAATATACGCCATGGAAGAAGCGTGGATCTACTCTAGTGTGATAAAACGTGCATCAAAATTAGTAAAACGGCTGTCAAATTTGGTCTGCATCTGATTTAGGCGAGTGTGAATCAACCCAAATTGATGATCCCAATAGTTTTGAGGGTCGGCTGCTGGGGTAGAGGGCATAGGAGGTGGCGGAATCGGGGGAGAGTGAGGAGCACCGCTGGGAACGACACTGAAATCAAGATCAAGATCCCCGCCACCGACCGTTGGGGGGGGATAGCCTCAAATTCTCCATCTCGTCACCGCGCAAGGCTAAGGGCCTGGAGTGTCTGGAACTGAAGGAATTGCGGTGTCTGAACGCAGCTCAGTCACGGAAGAGGATCCCGAAGACCGATCTGCTTGGCGAGAAAAGTGATGAAGTTCACACCATGCACCGCTCCCAACCTCACATTTTCGGATTGGTGCCGAAAGAAAATTGCGAGCATATAACCAAGGTTGAGCGGGACCCGTTAAAACATACTATATTAATATAGTAAATCTACCCGAGTCACCACTCCATGGCTGTCGCCGCGAGAAGAAAGAGTAAAGGTGAGGAGGTTGTGGACAATGCGTAATGCGGGGGAAATGAGGTGGCTGCCTTTAGATTTCTTAGGGGTGCAGGGTGCAGTGTCATTACTGAGTTCCGCCCAAAAGGTGAGAAGGTTGACATCGGGAGGGAAATCAGTAAGGAGACCAAGAAAGGAGGGAGATTGGGTGAAGGCCTCCGAGCAAAAGCCCATGATGACATTGAGTTGGAGGATGGTGAGCTGATACATCACTCCACACATGCGAAAAATGATGAAATCATCATTCGCCGCACAATGGAACTCAAATGAAGCCAAGAACTCGATGGTGAGCTCAAGGAAGGCGTGCTCCGAAACGGAGAAGATGGAACTCCATCTAGGGGTGGATAGAAATTCCCTAACCAAATACGCCGCTCCAAATGTGGCAAGAATCGCCCAATCCAGGATGCGGAACACACCAATGGGTTTGGCACATAGGCGATCGCTGCCTTCCTACTGGGTTTGGTTGTCAAATAGGAGTATGGCTTCCGCCGCGGCGGGATCCGCGGGGTGCTCGGCGGAGGAAGCGGTGGAGCGAGGGTGGTTGCCAGGCATTGTGGAAGGAGGGAGGAAAAAGGGGGTTTTGGGTTAGCAAAGGGAAAAGAATAGAGCTGGAGGGTGTGGAGGAATGAGAGGGGAAGAAATCCTATTTATGGGATTTTCGGGTAGGTCACGCCCCCCTGTCATACCTGTGATAGGGGATGTGACAAGCACGGGTCAAATCCGGATGGAATCCGAGGCAGAGTGCCTCGGATTCGCGACACACTCCCCAGAGTCACGCCCGTGACTCCTAAATTCACGACCATGACTCCTAGAGTCACGGCCGTGACTGTAGGCGTGTAAGAGGTGTCCAAGAGAGGCCAGCGGGAATCCGAGGCGCTAGCCTCGGATTCTATTGGCACACCCAGGGTCACGCCCGTGACTTTGGGGCATGTCGGCCAAATTGAACACGCCGCAGGGAATCTGAGGCAGGCCTGCTCAACGCCTCAGATACCCTCAACACGGGGCATGACACGCCTGTGACCTACTTTGGTCACGCTCGTGTCATGTCCGAAAGATGAGTGGACAGATCTACACACGAAACCATCCGCGGGTTTCGTAATAGAGGAAAGGCGCGCCGCTGACACGGGCGTGACCCTTTGGTCACGGCCGTGACATGGGCGTGTTCGAGAGAAAAAAAAATAGAAATTTTTTTTGATTATTATTTTTGTTTTTGTTATTTTATATATATATATTTTTTGGTGTTGCTATTTTTTTTCTATTTAAAGATTCAAATAAACTTAAATAAAATAAAAGTTACCAACTTGAAGAATGACGTAGACTTGACGTTCGTCCTCGACCGATCGTCATGCCTCGATGTCCTTCAAACCTGTGAAAACTCAACAAGAAAATTAAAAGAAATGAAAAGAAAGGGTAACCATGGGATGCCTCCCACGAGCGCTTTGTTTATTGTCGGTGAGCTCGACCATAGTGATGCGCGCTTACTATTGGTTTGACAACATTATGTTGTCCAATTGTTCGCTAATATTATCTCCGGAAAAAAATAATTTTAGCTGGTGCCCATTTACTTTAAATTCGCCTCTTTCCGGGTGCGAAATAAGCACCGTCCCATAGGGCCAAACCTCCTTTACGACAAAGGGGCCAGACCAACGAGACTTAAGCTTACCAGGAAATAAGCGCAAGCGCGAGTTATAAAGAAGGACTTGGTCCCCCAGTTGGAAGTCCTTTGGGTTCTTAATTTTTCTATCATGATAAAATTTGGTGTGCTCCTTATAGAGTTTGTTATTCTCATAAGCGAGGGAGCGACACTCATCGAGCTCATTAAGTTGGAATTTACGGAGCTCGGAGGACAAATTTTCATCAAGATTTAAAAATTTAAGTGCTCAAAAGGCACGATGTTCAAGCTCAACCGATAAATAACATGCTTTCCCATAGACCAATCGATACGGCATACAACCGACAGTGATTTTGTACGCTGTCCGACAAGCCCATAGAGCATCATCAAGCTTGACCGACCAATCCTTCCTACTAGTAGAAACCGTTTTCTCTAAAATTCGTTTGATTTCACAGTTAACTACTTCTACCTGGCCACTTGTTTGAGGGTGATAGGGGGTGGCTAACCTATGTGTAACGCCGTATTTAGATAAAACCTTAGCGAATTGTGCGTTACAAAAGTGGGTTCCCCTATCACTAACCATTGCCCGCGGTGCTCCAAATTGTGAAAATAGTTTTTCAAGAAATTGGGTCACGACTCAGGCGTCATTAGTGGGAAGGGCTTGCGCTTCCGCCCACCGTGACACGTAGTCTACTGCTACCAAAATATATTTATTTCCATAGTACGTTGGTAGCGGTCCAACAAAGTCGATCCCCCGTAAATCAAAAACTTCTATTTCGAAAATGAATTTAATGGCATTTCATCACGACGGGAAATATTACCTCAGCGTTGGCATTGTTCAGAATGACTTACATGGGCGTGAGCATCCTTGAAGATGCTTGGCCAATAGAAGCCTGCTTCAAGTACCTTCCGAGCCGTCCGATTAGCTTTATAGTGCCCACCGGCGGGTCCCTCATGGAAATGCTTTATAATTTGGGTGCCTTCCTCTTGAGAAACACACCTCCGCACTACTTGGTCCGCGCAAACACGAAAAAGAAAGGGATCCTCCCAAAAATAATTTTTCAAATCAGAAAAGAATTTCTTCTTTTCTTGATAAGAAAAGCCATTAGGGAGGAATCTCGCAACAAGATAGTTTGCAAAATCGGCGAACCAAGGAGTGGAGAGAGTAATTACCTTATGAATGGAGAGAAGGCGCTCCTCGAGGAAAGTGTCGTCAATGTCCTCCTCTATGAGCTTCCACAACTTGGGGTTCTCCAACCGCGAAAGATGATCAACCGCCAAGTTCTCCGCTCCTCTCTTGTCGCGAATCTCCAAGTCAAATTGTTGGAGTAGTAAGATCCACATAATCAATCACGACTTTGCATCTGTTTTTGTTAGTAAATATCTCAAAGCCGAATGATCAGTAAAAACGATAATCTTGGACAAGGTGAGATATGAGCAAAATTTATCAAATGCGAAAATTATGGCAAATAATTCTTTTTCAGTGGTCGTGTAATTTTCCTGTGTGGCGGTTAATGTTTTGCTCGCATAATATATAGGATGAAAATTTTTATTTATGCATTGTCCTAAGACCGTACCGACAGCAAAACTACTAGCGTCGCACATTATCTCAAACGGAAGTTCCCAATTGGGAGCGATCATGATAGGAGCGTTAATCAATTTTTCTTTAATAAGAGAAAAAGCACGCAAATAATTTTCATCAAAAATAAACGGCGCATCTTTTTCTAACAAGTGTGTAAGGGGCTTAGTTATTTTAGAAAAATCTTTAATAAACCGGCGATAGAAACGACATGCCCCAAAAAACTACGAACGGCCTTTACATTTGAAGGGGGAGGTAGCTTTTCTATAGTTTCAATTTTAGCTTTATCTACCTCTATGCCCTTACTAGAAATTTTGTGGCCTAAGACCAAACCTTCCTGTACCATAAAATGGCACTTCTCTCAGTTTAAAACTAGGTTCGTGTCCTCACATCTTCAGAGTACACGGGAAAGGTTTGCCAAACATAAATCAAACAAATCTCCAAAAACGGAGAAATCGTCCATGAAGACCTCCATGATATCCTCCACTAATTCGTCAAAGATCGTTAGCATACACCTTTGGAAGGTTGCCGACGTATTGCACAAACCAAAAGGCATCCTTCGATAGGCGAAGGTGTCAAACACACAAGTGAAGGTTATTTTCGCTTGGTCCTCGGGCGCGATTGGGATTTGAAAATATCCCGAGAGATCATCAAGAAAACAATAAAATGAGTGCCCGGATAGCCGTTCAAGGATTTGGTCAATGAACGACAAAGGAAAATGATCCTTACGGGTTGCATCATTTAATTTACGGTAGTCGATGCACACCCGCCATTCGGTAACGGTTCGAGTATGGATTAACTCATTCTTATCATTAGGCACTACCGTTAACCCTCCTTTCTTGGGCACCACTTGGACTGGACTCACCTAAGAGCTATCCGAAATCGGATAGATGATGCCCGCATCTAATAATTTTATTACCTCGGCCTTCACTACCTCCTTCATGTTAGGATTTAGCCGGCGTTGAGGTTGAATGGTTTTATGAGCGTGTTCTTCCAATAAAATGTTATGGGTGCAAAAGGAGGGAATAATCCCTCTCAAATCCGTGATCTTCCACACAATTGCGCGGAGATGAATTTTTAAAGTATTAGATAATTTAATTTTTTCATCATCGGTCAAGTAGGTCGACACAATCACCGGATGTTTTGAATCCCCCTCTAAAAATAAATACTCTAAAAATAAATACTCTAAATGATCAGCCAATTGTTTTAGTTCTAGCGCAGGAGGTTAATCATAAGAAGTTTTCAAACGTTCACTACCAACTTCTAAAAGTTCAAAAATAGGCGCGCGAGTGATCGAGTGATTATCACTATTTTCATGAGCAATTAAATCTAAATTGTCAAAATCGGCATCATGATCAATAGAAAATAAAGAATTTTCAGAAAAAGGAAAGGAGTCTTCTTCAGGAGAAGCCTCCAAATAATAACATGAGTCGTTATTTGAGAACAAGTTTTTCATATATGAGTCAATAGTAAAGGTAACTTCTTCATCTCCGACTCTAAGGAGAAGTTTAAAATTACTAATGTCGAAAACTGAGCGCGAGGTGGCAAGAAAAGGGCGACCGAGAATGAGTGGTACCTTGGTGTCCTCTTCGATGTCAAAGATGACGAAATCTACAGGAAAGATAATTTTGTCAACTTTGACAAGTACATACTCTATGATCCCCATAAGGAGCTTGACAGACCGATCCGCCAATTGAATGCATATTCTTGGGGGCTTAGGTTCTCCTAATCCCAATTTCTTAACTAAAGAATAAGGCATTAAATTAATTGAGGGGCCTAGATCGGCTAACGCACGTTTTACTAATAAATCATCAAACAAACAAGGAATAGAGAAACTACCCGGATCGGGTAATTTCTTAGGTAATTTATTAAGTAAAACTGCCGAAAACTCCGCGTTCAAGTGAACAGTGGAGATATCCTCAAATTTCTTTTTATTGGATAAAAGATCCTTGAGGTACTTAGCATATTTTGGCATTTGTGTTATTATTTCACAAAACGGTAAATTTATTTGAATTTGTTTAAACATGTCTAAAAATTTACCGTGATGCTCATCCACCTGGACTTTTTGCATTCTAGACGGATAGGGAAGAGGCTGTTGATAAGCTTTTGGTTTATTAGAAATAGAAGGCTTAAGCGGAGGAGAAGATGAAGAAATTGTTACCTCCGTATCAACCAGAATTGGAGAAGTATCAACCAGAATTGTAGAAGTATCAACGGGAATTGGAGAAGTGGTTGCCTCCTTCCCGCTCCGTAGAGTGATGGCTTTGGCATGCTCCCTTGGGTTGGGCTCTTTATTGCCCGGTAGCGCTACTTGTTGGCGATCGGAGAGCATTTTAGCGATTTGGCCAATTTCTGTCTCCAAATTACGAATAGATCCGGTGAGATTCTGGATGTTGGCATCATTTGTAGTTGTATATTT
Organism: Platanthera guangdongensis; assembly: GCA_039583875.1. Lineage (NCBI taxonomy): Eukaryota > Viridiplantae > Streptophyta > Magnoliopsida > Asparagales > Orchidaceae > Platanthera > Platanthera guangdongensis. Next base: position 88,236,179 of record CM077149.1, read on the forward strand.
GGTGAACAACTCCTCCAGATTGGGAGCTTTTGGAGCTTGCGGTGGAAAATAGCCGGGTGGAATCGTGTTTGGTGGGCGCGCTGCATTCCCCGGATTACTCCAAGAGAAGTTGGGGTGATTCCTTATACCCGGGTGATAGGAATTACCAAAATTATTACCTGGATTATAAGGTGGACGATCCAGATTACCCATGTAATCCACATGCTCGGCAATAGTAGAAGTCTCCCAATATTGGGGCTCACAGGTAGATGTAGACGAGGAAGCAGACATCTCGTTCATCGGTTTTTGTAGTTTCTCAACCTGGAGAGACAAACAAGAAACTGTATCTATTTCGTACATCCCGGCCGGTTTAGGTGGACGATACCGGGGTGTACATCATTTATACATATTCATGGCCATACCTTCTATAAGTTCTTGGGAGGCCGCCGGTGTCTTGTTGTTTAACGTTCCACCGGTGGCGTCATCAATATGTTGCCTCATTTGTTGATTGAGGCCATTATAGAAGGTTTGCACTTGCAACCAATCGGGGATTGCATGAGGCCAACAACGGCGAATCAAGTCCTTAAATCTCTCCCAAGTATCATATAACATTTCCGTATCAACTTGGGAAAATAAGTAATATCATTGCGCAATTTGGCCGTCTTAGCGGGCGGAAAATATTTCGTAAGAAATTTTTCCATCATCTCGGCCCAAGTAGTGATGGATCCTCTTAGTAAAGAGGCCAACCACTGTTTAGCTTTGGTGCGCAATGTGAAATGGAAAAGCCTTAATCGGATGGTATCATCCGAAACCCCGTTAATTTTAAATGTGTCACATATTTCTAAAACGTTAGAAATATGTGCGTTGGGATCCTCATCTTGAAGCACATCAAATTGTACATATTGTTGTACCATTTGGATGATGCTTGACTTCAATTCAAAGTTATTGTTCGCAATAGTGGGTCGAACAATACTTGATTGCACCTCATACAAATTTGACCGGGCATAATAGGAGATAGTCCGTTCTACGACCATATTTGGATTTTGGTTATTCAAAATAAAAGAAAATTGAGAAGAAGGGGAAGATGAAGAAGAAGAAGAAGAAGACGAAGATAAAGAAGAAGAAAAAGTGTTACCTACGGATTCCACAACCAAATCTGGAGAATTGAGTTCACGGAGTCTTAGGCGTCGCCGTAAGCTTTGCTCGATCTCCGGATCCAAGTCAAATAGATTTGATGGATTCCCTCGGGTCATACACCAAAATAAAACAAAATGTTTTTTTTTATAATTTTGATATTTTAAAACAAAAGGAAAAGGATAAAACTTATAGATCCTTTCTTTTAAAATATCGACAAAGAAAAGTCCCCGGCAACGGCGCCAAAAACTTGATGATTATTTTCTCCACGCTAACGCGTGTTTCCAATCAATGAGGCAAGTATACCTATCGTTCGGAGTATATAATCAAGTGTCGTATATCGACTCGGGGCTCGTCGAGTACTTGTACTCACAAGAAAGAGCTATTATCTTATCAGACAGAAAGTTGTTTTTTGTTTAAAACAGAAAAGGAAACGTTACACTAAGAAAGAGAAGTTTGATTCTGGAGAAGCTAACACTTGACATAGAATCCACTTGGACTAAAATAAACCTTCTCGAAAATAAAGTAATGCGAGCTCTTAAATTACTCACTCGACCGTGGAGGTTCCTAAGTACAAAAGCGTCCCTCTCGAGCTCATGCTTTTGACTAACCTTAGGCTGATCGATTAAGACCTCTCGGCCAGTCGAAACCCCTAAGCTTGCTTTAGGCGGTGAACCACACTATTGGATTTGACTCCAATCCGGAGGATTTATGTCGTCCTCTCTCGAGGAGTGCATACAACTTCTTTTATCTTTGAGTGATCTCCTCGTATCTGCAACCTCTCGGTCGTTTAGGATACGGATCTTAGATTGAAAAATAAATCCGCGAAATATGAATTCGATAAAATATAAATCAAAGATAAATCGTAAGTGAGCAAGATTAAGAACAAGACATTTGATAAAAAAATGAAGAGTTTATTTTATTCCAAGCTTCATCATGATCAAGTGCTTAATGAAAATTAGCTACTCATCATCATTAAGGGAATAGAAGTTAAGGTAGGGAAAAACATAATGAAAAGAAAAGAAACATGAATTGAAACTTAAAGCAAAACTAAGCTAAGAAATGGAAAATACAGCAATATAAAATAGCAAACTACAAGACTCCAACTCCCAAAATTCGACTACTGAGCATCTGAAGTTGTCTGGTATTTATAGGCAAGTTTGCTGGATGATCACGCCCCAAGATTACGCCCGTGACCTAGGGCGTGTCGGGTTCGGAACAGTTGTCTTCAAGTATTCGGAATGTTGGCGCGAAACCGCCAAAAATCGTTAATTGGCGGGTCACGCCCCTAGGTCACACCCGTGACCTAGGGTGTGTCTTGACGGTTGCTGAAAATGGTGGGAAACAGAAACGGCGTGAATAAGTCCGACTGTTGTTGGAAGGGTCAAGCCCATGGTCACGCCCGTGACCAAGGTCATGTCTTGCAAAACTGCCAGTTCTTGAAACTGCAGCATTCATTTGGCACGCCGGGATGTCACGGCTCGAAGTCACGCCCGTGACCAATATGTCACGCCCGTGTTATGGCGTGTAACTTCAATTTGACAAGGATTGGAGGCCTGAATCAACATCAGCGTGTCACGCCTGGCTGACATGCCCGGGTCAGCATGGTCACGCCCGTGACCATTGGGCGTGTATTTTGAAATGACGTAGCAATGTGCTCTGGAACACGTGTCGGGGTCATGCCTGGAGGTCACGCCAATGACCTGGTGGTCACACCCGTGTCTGGGGCGTGTACTTTGCAATTTTCTCGGCTTTGTCCAGGTTTGTCTCCTGATCAATCCTATAAACTCCAAATTTAAATTTGCAGACCAGATTGACCCTAAAATAAGAAATTAAAGAAATTAGATAATAAAATCATAAAATATATTTATAAACTAATTAACTGTTAAATAAAAGTTATATAAAAATATGGATAAAATTGGAGTTATCACTCTCAGATAGCCCTCCCACTCACTTCTTTGACGAAGGACACTCTGTTCGTTTGGAAGCCGCAGTGTGAGGCAGCCTTCTAGGAGTTGAAGGGTCGTCTTACGTCGTCCCCTATCCTCGCTCTTCCGTCTGGTAAGGAGGGCTTCCAGGTGTATACAAATGCATCATTTCAGGGGATGGGTGATGTACTGACGCATCATGTACATGTGATAGCATACGCCTCCCTCCAGCTGAAGAAGCACGAGCAGAACTACCCTGTGCATGACTTGGAGATGGGAGCAGTGGTGTTCGCTCTGAAGATTTGGCGGCATTATATTTATGGTGTGCACTACGACATATTATCGGATTAGAAGAATCTAAAATATGTTGATACGCAGATGGAGTTGAATATCCTCCGGAGGCGATGGGTGGAGTTTCTATCTGATTATGAGTACACAATACACTATCACCCAGGAAAAGTGAATGTGGTGGCGGGCGCACTGAGCCGAAAGACTACCACTTCAGGAGTAGATACCTAGTTGATGGCTATGGAGCTAGAACGGATGATGGAGGATATGCAGTTTACTTTGGTGTCTTTGGACGACTCAGAGCTTTAAGAGGAGTATCTGGCCACGATGAGCAATACTTATGATATTCGCGATCACATCAGTGCTGAGCAAAGGAGGGAAGACAAGCTAGAGCCAATATTCTGGACCTTGAAGGCGGGACGGCCAGGGAGTATACAAAGAAGGATGGGTTATTATGCTTTAGAGGACGGGTGTACATATCGGCTAGGGGTAGAATTTAAAAGGACGAAGTACTGGCTGGGCATGAAGAGGTATATGATATATTTCGTGACCCATTGTGAGGCTTGTCAGTTAGTGAAGGCAGAGTGTAAGAGTCTGGTTGGTTTGTTGCAGCCACTACCAGTGCCTGAGTGGAAGTTCGACGATATCACCATGGATTTCATACATGGTCTTCCTCGGTCACATGCAGGGAACGACTCGATATGTGTAATCATCGATCGATTGGCGAAGGTGGCCAGATTTCTACCGATCAGGAAGGACGCTCCAATTGGTGACTTGGTGGGAGGTTTGTGGAGCAGTTCGTCCGATACCATGGAGTGTCGAGGGCGATAGTATCCGATCGTGATGGACAATTTACGTCCAAGGATTGGAGGCGGTCCATGATTATTTGGGGACCCTATTGACATTTAGTACCTCCTTCCACACTCAGACGGATGGGCAGACAAAGCGCACCAATTAGACACTAGAGGATTTGTTGATTCTCTGCATACTCGACCGCAGAGAGCCATGGGAGAGGCAGCTACCGTTGATTGAATTCTCGTACAGTAACAACCACCAGTACAGCATCGGCATGGCCCCTTATGAGGCTTTATATGGGAGGTGATGCAAAACTCCTTTATCCTGGATCCTGGATGAGGATCCGAAGGCACTTGGCTCGGAGTTCGTCGAGGATACGGATACTCAGGTGCGGTTGATTCGAGGCAGGATGTTGGAGGCCCAAAGAAGGCATGCCAAGTATTACAATGCCCGACATCGTCAGGTAGAGTTTCAGGTAGGAGATCTAGTGTTTCTGAAGATACCACTGATGCATGGAGTTTCGTGGGTGCGTGGTCGGAAGAAGCTCAGTCCGAGATACATGGGGTCGTACAAGATCATGGAATGGATCGGTCCCTTGGCTTACAGACTGGAGCTGCCTCCAGAGCTAGAGGGTTTGCACGACGTCTTCCACGTCTCCTCCATAAGGAGAGCTCTACTTCGGTCGGAGCAGCAAATTACGACTATAGATGGGTGATGCGCTAGCGGTAAGATTATCGTTCACGACCAAGTAATAAAATGGAGGAGTAGCTTCCCCAAGTATCGATCTCACGCGGAGTGCAAGTAGGGAGCATGGATTTCGCTTTCAGAGAAATGAATGAAAGTACTAAATAAAATCGAGGGGTTTAATTTTGGGTTTCCTACCCTAAGCAGCATAAAACTAGTGTGGGTCGCCGTCACCGCGTCGCCAGGGTGAATTACTCCAAGGAGTAATAGCGGAGACGAACAAACTATCGAGGGTCGTAAACACCACTTCGCAACGCGCGCTTCTATCAATCTCTAGAACGGCTCAAACACGACTTTCTCTAACAAGGAGGAAACTCATCAACATATATCATGAACAAGGAATCACCATACAAAACCGTAATAAGACCTTGAACAAAACATAACTAATAAACCTCAAGCAAAATAGCACAAGTTCAGTTTAAAGTAAATCCAAGAAAAAGGGGAGATGAAATACAACCAAGCACTCGAAGACTCTCAAAGATTCACGGCCGGAAGCGAGGGTTGTCGAGCCTCGTTCGAACTCGGTCTTTGGAAGATATACAGGATCCCGAAGGGCTATCACTTCCTTCTTCACACACGACTTCTTCGTGTTGTAGTTGTTGATGTGGTTCAGAGCGAAATGCTCACAAGTTTAGCAACAAATAACTCAAACAACACTTTGGAGGTCGGCAATGGCGATGGTGGCCGGAGACAAAGCTTTATCAAGCTCTTTGGAGGAGAAAAGGTGGCCGGATCAACCCTCCAAGGAGGAGAGAGAAAACAACGATGGGAGGGGCAAGTTCCTGCTCCAATGGGCGGAAATGGCGGGGAAAAATCAATAATCCAGTCCAGGAGAAATCTGCGGCTTAAATAGTAAACGTCAGAAAAAATGGTCACGCACGGTCTGGTGCACGACCGTGCGTGAACCGTGCGATATTAATAACCAAAAGGCACCTGAGGAAGAAGAAGCGTTGACCCGTGCGATTTTACTCACGCACGGGCGATTTCGCCCGTGCGTGAAGTAATTCGCACGAGTAGCGACAACAAGCAGAAAATGCAGGCAATCGAGAGGAATCGTGCATTTACTCGCGCACGGGCGCTTCCGCCCGTGCGTGAAGAAGACGCACAACCAGCCACAGAACAGAGAAAAACCAAAAGGCTACAGGAAAACCGTGTGTTTCCTTCGCGCACGGTTCTGAAGAAACCGTGTGTGAAGCAATCGCACGGGCCGGTCAATCTTCCAAAATAATATGCAGGAAAATGCACGACGGAAACAAACCGTGCGCTAATAAAACGCACGGTCGTGCGTTTTCCTCAAATTAGTAAACTGAAGAGGGGAAAACTGACCACCTGCACACAAAAACACTAGCAACGGAGAACCCTCCAACAATCAACAAAAAGCAATAAAACTACCGGAACGAGCCCCGGGAAGCACCACATGCATACCCCCAGCAATCGAATGCGCAATTGCGCACCCACGAGATAGAAAGGTACACTAAACGTGAAATGCAGTAGGAACGAAATATTAACGAAAACAACCGAAAAGTGAAGTGCAAAGACAAGAAAACCAGCCCAAATGAGTCCGCAAAACCCTATATAAACAAGACTCATCACACCCCCAGACTTACCTATTTGCGCGTCTCGAGCAAAGAAGATCCTTGCAGAATAGAAAAAGAACCGACTAACACAGTAATTATGATCCAGTGTACCATGCGAAGTCGCACACTCACGGGCGTAGAAATACAGCAGAGAAAATTTCTAAGCATACAAAATAATTTATACTTTTCAGCATGCGTAATAAAAATTCTATGACTACTCAAAAACAGAATCACGGCGAATCCTCCGGTCACGCGTAGGGAGAAAATAGACTATCTGCTAAGGCGAGTATTGCCAAAGATCGGGATTCGGGACAACCTCCAAAGAAATCCACCAATGTTGGTGACCATATGCTTGCCCATTTGCACTCTCTCCACGACACTAGTTTGCCTTAAGCGCAAGTCCGAAGGACTTCGGGTGCTAATGGGGCTTGGGTTATGGCAGGGTAATCAAGGATAAAAATGAAGGCTACGCATAAAACCCAGCTGAGCTAGCACCAAAAGAGTTATCCGCTATCCACAAAACATGCGGGCACAACACACCCCCAGACTTGATTTTTGAAATATGGGTGTGTGCACCGCCAATGCCATAACATATACTAACGCAAAACATATTTTCAGTTACGCTTTTCCTTCCACTTTTTCTTTCTTTTTCAAATTTTCTTTTTATAACTTTTCTTCTTATATCTTCTTTTTCTTATGCACAATTCCAGCAAAAATTTCATTGGGGCACAACCACACATAACACAAAGATCAACACTGCATCACACCTCCTTCAAGAAATTAGAAAACAGTAAAACTAGACTTGGGTGTGCAAATAGGGTTGGCTACTAGGCTTTGGTGAAATAAAAGTGGAGCCGAATCAAAGGAGAGGTAGGCACAATGGGCCTAGCAAGGATAATATGATAGGAACAGGTACAAAGCTCAACCTGGCCAAAATGATGGCCTACATCATGCTCACGCTTAACTAACCCTGCACCAATGCTTCGAGAGTAGCTTGAGGTAAGTTCTTAGCCTATGAGAAAGGCTATCCATCCTCCCGACTCGAGCAATATGAATCTAACGACTGTCTACACACATCCCTAAGCTATCGTCAGATTCACAGCGGATTAAGCAATTTTTGAGTAGAACAAAAAGATTTTACGCAATTAGAAAAATATAAAACTAATAGGATGCAGAAAAATTAATTCTACTCTAATTTCTACACGAGACAGGAGCAATCAACTAGGAGCACATCAAGGTCAACATTTTACCCCGTCTCACAATCCTATGTTAGCAAGGTAATTTTTCTAAATCTAATGAAAGAAACAAGTTTGACTCGCCGTACACAAAAAGCTAAGTACGCGCTCATGTGGGTGCAAAGATGCGCAATGCAATGAACTAAACAAATAAATGAATAACAGCTACTGGTATACGAATGAAGTGCACGTGCAAAGGTAACATCTGCAAGCTCTCCCCCCAGACTTAAGCTAAAAAGCACAGCAAAATATGTTGTAGTGAAAATTAAAAATGAGAAAAGGGGAGAAGTTACCCAATGCTCAGAAGATGAGCATACTAGAAGATTGGCTTTAAACTTGATCAATAAGCCCACGGCCCAGACAAAATCACCTGCAAGAAGCTCATCTCCAACCAAGCAAATAGTAGGCTTGCAGACTCAAAAAGCTAAGCAAACAAATTAAATGCAGCAAAATTGGGTTATCTCCCAGAAGCCCTTTTCTTTACCGTCCTTAAGGTGGACCAAATACCTTTATTAACAGTTTTATATAATGTTCAGGAAGCAAAAGTTTAATATGCAGAAAAAGAGAGTTCAAAGCCACACAAAACATTAAGCAAATAACATGCTAGCAGCAACAAGACAAAAGGAAAATGGCCCCGGAGTTCCCTCACTTTTCAGCTAAACGCCGATTTGTGATAGATCGCCCCAGACACGCGAGATGAGGAAGAGGGTAAAGCTTTAGGGCCCAAGGAATACAATTCTCCCCTGCCCCTACCCTCCTCCGCCCTGCGCCTGCGGGCAAAACTCTGCGCTTTGCGCAGAAGCAACTCCTTTCGTTTTAATTCCACAGAAGAGGAACGCCAGGGCAGTATGGTCACACCCGGCTCTTTAGCATCTAAATTAGCATCCAAATCCTGGGGCATCCTTTCTTCACCCACTGAGGGCGAAAGATCATCCCACGATACCTGTTTCATAGTTTTACAGTCTTTAGCTAAATAACTTGCAGTTTTGAAATTGCAATTCCGCACGCCCACATCCGGCGTGCACAGCTCATCCATTTTCACAGCAGCATCATGCATCATATCAAGGACTTGTGTCACTTCTTTCCCTGTAGTTGTCATCGGCGTTTCAGTATCTTCCTCCACATGTTCTTGTCCCGTCGATTGAAAATCTGCCTTAGCACCACTAGAAACATCATTAGATGACAGGATAGTTAAGTTCACTGGTTCTATGAGGTCAATAACAATTAATTGAGGAGGCAAAGGTGGTAAAGGTGCAATAACTTTGGGGTCAATAGTGACGCCACCAGCATCAAAATCCAACGTAGCCTCACTGGCTTTAAGTAAGGGGACCCCAAGGATGGGTTTTGACGTGTTACCCCTGGGTCCAAGCACCTGAAAGTCTGTGAAGACAACCGCCCCATTCAAAACCACTTCTACACCCTTCACCTCTCCATTGGTCTCAACCACAGATCCATCAGCTAGCATTGACGATTTCCTTCCATTAGAATCGATATTCAAATTCATCTTTTCAATATCTTGCAAAGCAAGAATGTTGCAAGATGAACCAGAATCAAGAAGCGCTAGAGTCTTTATGACATTTATTCACACATAACAGTTGTTTCTCGACCATTACACTCCCCCACATCCTCAACACTCTTACCCTGCTCACTGGGATTCTTCTCCGTGTCGCTAGGAAGTGTGCCTCGTGTGCGCTCAGAAAAAACGTGGGCCAATTGTCCCAATTGTGTTTCAAAATTCCTCATGGAAGCAGTCTGAGTAGCCATATTCGACTGGGCCATTTCAACAAACTTTTCCATCATCTCCTCTAACGCGCTCTTTCGCGACCCTTGCAAATTCTGATTATAACCCGGCTGAGACGGTCACGGTTGGCTACCAAAAGCCAGAGCAACGAATTGATGTTGGCCCCCTGCCATCTTTGACCGGGCGCGTTTTGGTTCCACGAGAAATTGGGATGGTTTCTCGCATTAGGGTTATAAGTATTATTGTAAGGTACAACACGATTTTGATTATTTATAAAATTAACATTTTCTTCAAAAGTCATACCTGCCTGTTCAGCTAACAGTTCACTTGCAGGTCACTCATAAGAGTGGTGGCCAGAGTTACCACAACCCTGGTACGATATGCTCATCACAGGGGCAGGCGGTGTGGTAGACCGGGTCAAAATCATCTTCCCATCCAAAGAAGGCTTGCTCGATTCGGCGTGCAGCCCCACCGCATTAGCATCAAACAAATTTCTTGCCCCTCTAGGAGCATTCCTGCCCGCTATCCAGTACGTGTTGTGGGAGGTCGTGTCTTTAAGGAGTCTCAACGCTTCTATAGGAGATAAGTTCATAATCATGCCACCCGCCGCCGCATCGATCATTGCCCTGAAGTTTGGCTCAATGGTGGAATAGAATATCTCCACTAAATTCCAAGGCTCACAGCTGTGTTGAGGACAACGACACTGCAGGTCGGCAAATCTCTCCCATGACTCAGAAAGAGTTTCTTGATCCAGCTGTCTGAACGTGGCTATTTCCCTGTGAGGATTAATAATTTTATAAACGGGATGAAAATTAGCCAAAAACATGGAAGATAAAGCTTCCCAGGTGGTAGCGGTGCTAGGTGCAATCGTATGCAGCCACGCCTTGGCCCTATCCCTCAATGAAAAAGGAAACAACTTTAGTTTCACAACTTCATCCATAATGACCGCATAGCGGAAAGTACCACATATCTTAGAAAATTCAGCCAAATGTAGCTAAGGATCCTCGCTCGGCAGACCCGAGTACTGAGTATTATTCCTAATCATATTCAAAATAGCAGGCTTGATCTCAAAATGATTATTGGCTATGGCTAGCCCAAACCCTGGATAAACACTCCCCACAGTAGGGGTACTGAAATCCCTCATTGTCCTAATGCGAGGCTGGGCCGCATCCTGGTTCTCAACAATTCGTTCCCCTTGGCCGAGTCCCAAATGGCCCAAGTCATCCATCCTTCCCTCAGCTGCAGTAGCACGCAAGCGAGCTCTCCTTGCTCGTGCAGTCTCGGGATCAACACCCAAATCTTCGCGCCTTCCACCAAGGTTCAGATCTGTCATAAACACTCACAGAAAGAAAACACTAAAAATAACAAAACACTCACAAACTTTTCCCAAAAGAAACAAAATCCACGCAACAGTTGCACTCCCCGGTAACGGCGCCAAAATCTTCTTGCGCTAGCGGTAAGATTACCGTTCACGGCCAAGTAATAAAATGGAGGAGTAGCTTCCCCAAGTATCGATCTCACGCGGAGTGCAAGTAGGGAGCATGGATTTCGCTTTTAGAGAAATGAATGAAAGTACTAAATAAAATCGAGGGGTTTGATTTTGTTTTTCCTACCCCTAGCAGCATCAAACTAGTGCGGGTCGCCATCACCGCATCGCCAGGGTGAATTACTCCAAGGAGTAATAGCGGAGATGAAAAAACTATCGAGGGTCGTAAACACCTCTTCACAACGCACGCTTCTAGAAATCGCTAGAACGACTCAAACATGACTTTCTCTAATAAGGAGGAAACTCATCAACATATATCATGAACAAGGAATCACCGTACGAAACTGTAACAAGACCTTGAACAAAATATAGCTAATAAACCTCAAGCAAAATAGCACAAGTTCAGTTTAAAGTAAATCAAAGAAAAAGGGGAGATGAAATACAACCAAGCACTCGAAGACTCTCAAAGATTCACAACCGGAAGCGAGGGTTGTCGAGCCTCGTCTGAGCTCGGTCTTTGGAAGATATACGGGATCCCGAAGGGCTGTCACTTCCTTCTTCACACACAGCTTCTTCGTGTTATAGTTGTTGACGCGGTTCAAAGCGAAATGCTTCACAAGTTTAGCAGCAAATAACTCAAACAACACTTTGGAGGTCGGAAATGGCGATGGTGGTCGGAGACAAAGCTTTAGCAAGCTCTTTAGAAAATAAAAGGTGGTCGGATCAACCCTCCAAGGAGGAGAGAGAAAGTGACGGCTGGAGGGGCATGTTCCCGCTCAAATGGGCGGAAACGGCAGGGAAAAATCAATAATCCAGTCTAGGAGAAATCTGCGGCTTAAATAGTAAAAGTCAGAAAAATGGTCACGCATGGTCTACGCACGACCGTGTGTTAACCATGCGATATTAATAACCAGAAGGCGCCTGAGGAAGAAGAAGCGTTGACCCGTGCGATTTTATTCGCGCACGCGCGATTTCGCCCGTGCGTGAAGTAATTCGCACGGGTAGCGACAACAACCAGAAGACGCATTCAACCGAGAGAAATTGTAAGTTTATGCACGCACAGGCGCTTCTGCCCGTCCGTGAAGAAGACGCACGACTAGCCACAAACAGAGAAAAACCAAATGGCTACAGGAAAACCATGCGTTTCCTTCGCGCACGGTTCCGAAGAAATCATACGTGAAGCAATCGCACGGGCCCATTAATCTTCCAAAATAATTTGCAGGAACACGCACGCCAATAACAAACCATGCGCCAATAAAATGCACGGTCGTGCGTTTTCCTCAAATCAGTAAACTGAAGAGGGGAAAACTGACCACATGCACAGAAAACACTAGCAACGGAGGACCCTCCAGCAATCAACAAAAAGCAATAAAACTACTGGAACGAGCCCCGGGGAGCACCAAGTGCATACCCACAGCAATCGAATGCGGAATTGCGCACCCACGGGCTAGAAAGGTGCACTAAATGTGAAACGCAGTCGGAATAAAATATCAACGAAAACAACCGAAAAGTGAAGTGCAAAGACAGGAAAACCAGCGCAAATGAATCCGCAAAACCCTATATAAACGGGACTCATCAATGGGCCTATGGCTTCTGATCGATCCGTGCACCTAGAGCCGATCCACATAGACGATACTGGGATGCGATTCTTGCGGCGCAAGAAGGTTCCGCTGGTCAAGGTCTTGTTGAGGTATCACGGACAAGAGGAGCACACATGGGAGCCGCAGGACTTGATGCAGCAAAAGTACCCGAAACTTTTCATGTTAGGTATCCCCTTTAACCTCTCGGGATGTTAAATTTTACTTTTCATTCCTGAAACCCCGTAGGCCTAAACTGAATTTTGAGGTCGAAATTTTTATTTTTAAGTATTGATATTTCTAACATCCCTCAAACAACTAGACCCCTAGGAGTTGTTTTGTCATGACTAGGTCATGACAAAACCCTAGGAAGCCCAAGAAGACCAAATGAACCTAGGAATGAAGGTAAGATCACCATGGTCTGCAAATAACACTTTCCAATTATCTAACCTAGGGTTTGACTTTAGGACCTCACCATGACTCTTTAACCCCACCACAACATCCCTAGCCCTTTATAAAGAACATTGGGTCACCAAGAACCCATTAGGGTCAACTAAAAAGGTCAAGTTGACCAAAGTCAACCCTAGCCCTAAAAAGGTCAAAGTGTCCTAACTAAGGGTCAAGTTACCTCCAAGGCGTAACATCCCATTTCATGCTAGGCCCCTCGCACGTGTTTTGAGTTAAGAGAATTGGCTCAGGTTCGGGAAGCATCGATTTAGATCAGGAAGTTACTTGGAAAATATCAGAGCACAGGGCGTTGAGTGCGTTGAGTGCACTCAATGCCATGGACTGATTGGCGTTGAATCCGTTGAGTGCACTCAATGCCATTTTACTTAGAGAAATATCCTAGCTCTGGGTGTTCAGTGCGTTGAGTGCACTCAATGCCATGGACTGATTGGCGTTGAGTGCGTTGAGTGCACTCAACGCCATTTTACTTAGAGAAATATCCTTGCTCGGGGCGTTGAGTGCGTTGAGTGCACTCAACGCCATGGACTGATTGGTGTTGTGTGCATTGAGTGCACTCAATGCCATTTTACTTAGAGAAATATCCTGGCTCGGGGAGTTAAGTGCATTGAGTGCACTCAACACCATGGACTGCTTGGCGTTGAGTGCATTGAGTGCACTCAATGCCATTTTATTTTGAGAAATATCTTGGCTCGGGGCTTTGAGTGCGTTGAGTGCACTCAAATCCATAGACTGATTGGCGTTGAGTGCGTCGAGTGCACTCAACACCATTTTACTTAGAAAGATTTCGGGAAGCCTTTAGGTTGAAGCAATAATCAAAATTCGGCCATGGTGGCTAGAAGAGAGAAATCTCCACTTTTCCCTTTAATGGAGGGGAGAGAAAGTGATAAAGGAGGCCATTCATGGCGAAGGAAGACCAAGGGCCTCCCCAATTGATTCCAAAGGCTGGATACATTAACCGTTATCAGTTTTGAGGAGTTGAATAGCAATGGCCGACCACACAAGGTGGCTGAAAGCAATTTCTCCAATAAGGAGGAGCGAGAAAGAGGGGTCAATAATGACATGGAAGGTGAAACCCCCACAAATCTCCACATTGATGGCTGGATTCAACTCCTCAGGGTAGGGGAAGAGTTTCCAGCATTTTTCAGATCATCAAGGGGCTTAATACATTGGGAAGTCAGTTACTCGAAATTCACCATTAATGGTGAAAATGGGAATTCATGCCTTGACCCTTCCCCTCCCCCTTTTTGCTCTTTTAAAAGCTTCCCCAAGGATAGATGAGACATTTCCACAGTTTACCTAAAGAAACTGAGCTAATTGGCTGTACAGTTGCAGAGCACCAAAAATCGCAAACTCCAGTGATGGTGGCACGGTGATCAGCCCGACTCCAGCCCTATACTAAGGTCCTCCTCTACTCCTTCGTGGGATAGATCTTAGGATTCATTAGAGATGAGAATCGGGCTCAATTGAGCACAATCCAGTGGAATTTTTCAACTAGTTTTTCCGCAAAAATGAAGTGTCTAGTTCTTCGGAATCCGCCGCCTCCGGCAACCCAACCACCTCCGGCGGCCCAACCACCTCCAGTCGATAGCCCTCACCTCAACAAAGGTGGTGGTGGCGGTGGTTGGCCGGGGAGGTGGCCGGAGGGCCGGCAATTGCGCTTGTACTTTGTTCCAGGTCGGGTAGATCAAGGCCGTTGGCTATAGGAAGAAGAAAGCCAGGGCCCATTCGTATTGCTTTATGATCTGTGCTAGATCTAATATATTAAATTTTAATTTATGTATTTTCTATCACATAATATCACCTGCATTGGAATTTAAATTAAAAATACCTAGAGGCCTATTCATAAAAAGTGGTCAATATGAAACTTGTATCCCTATGAGTCTAGTTTATTTTAAAATTTTTTTGAACCAATTTGGAGTTAAGGTCAGATCACAGTACTCATTTTGGTGAGGTCTATACCTAGGATTTATTAGAGATTGTTTAGTGTGCCCCCATCAATCTTTACCTCCAAATGACTTGAAATTTGGAGCATATGACATTCATATCCAGGTTTATAACATATCCAAAAATAGGAATTTTTGGAAGAAAAGTTTCGTAAACTTTTTGTAGAAATTTAATAAACCATGTATGAATTATGTAAGGGGTCTAATAACCTCTAAACCCATCAAAATTTTGGTGTCCACTCTTAGGGTCATGACATTACAATAATAAAAATCTCAGCCCAATTGTGTTTGATTTGAATAGGTTTTGGTGAGACCAAAATGTGGCAATTTAAGGGTTAATTAGGGCAAGAGTGAGCTTGAGGCATGGAGGGGCCAATTCGCACCCAAAGGGGTTGGGACCTTGGCTAGAGCCCCATGGTTGGTTTAAACACCCCCTCATAATGTTAGAGATGGATTGGGGTGGGTTTGCCCTAGGATCCTAGTTCAAACCCTATGGTTGAACCTTTTGGGTTATTGAAGGACATGGTGTGATAGGCCCATGTATAGACTTGGGGTCTAGTACATGTAATCCTAGGATGGTAAATAGCCCTAGGAAGGAATTTGGTGACATTTAGACTTAGCCACACAACTTAAAACAATTAGGGAAAGTTTAGGCCTATACAATTTATGAAAATATTGAAGGGTCATATGATCTTGGATATTCATGAAATTTTGGTAGGAGTAATTTTATAGTTCTATTGACCTCTGCAATTTATTATAGGATGTTTAGAAAAAAGTAGCTCATACTTGTAGATATAACCTTCACCTTGCCCCTTGTGATGATTTTAAAGTAACCATGGTTAAATTAATTTAGAATGAAATAAAACTCTGGGAAGGTTAATTAAATATCATTTATATGCATTAGTGAATTATTTGGATTATTTGAGCATTTTCTCTTTGTACTTCATGTGTTAAGTGAACTTGTGCTCCTTATTTTGATAAATAGATTATAAATATTATATCGTACTGGAAAACTGTGTTACTTGTCTAGAGAACTTTTTAGGGCATTATAAACCCTAGAAAATTATTACATGATATTTGGAGGATTTTATAAGAATGTTTCTTCACAAAGTGCACTTTAATGGAATTATTTTAAATATTTTTATATATAGCCCACTGACCTTGGAATTGCATGAAACCTTGTCAGTAATTTTTTATGATCATTATAAGGCTCTGGTAAGTTTTGTATAATTTTTGGACTATGATTTCTGGTACTCCCTTCATTAACTCTAATTATTTGAATTACCTTGAATTAATTATTTATAGGGTATTATATTTATAAAAATCTGTGAAATTTGGTATTCATCGCTATTTTACTATCATATAGTGTTCATAAAGTTTGGGTTACCATAACTTAAGGAAATCTAGTACTTCATGTTCAAAATTACCCACGGCCTAACATTTGGGAAACTTTAATAAATGCCAAATTAATTAGGAAAATTACAAGTTTCTGGATTTAGGCTAACTTTGTCATGATAGACCCACAATAATTATGTTAGAGCCTTTGGATGAAAATTTAGAGTACCTCTTGTCATGTACATCATATAGCTTGGATTGGTCTGCATATAGTAGTTAGAACCCGCCAACCCATTAGTTCATCTCAAAACCCAGGTGTTGAGATGAAGGGTGGCGGGGTACATGAACACAAAGTGGAGAAGTCTGCGGGCGATGTGGGATTAACCCCAACCACAGGACCGCGAGGATATTCCGCCACACAAGGGGGCCAACCGGGGTCAACACCCAGACCTGGAACACGATGGGGAAAGCCCAAACATGCGGTCCTACACACACGTGTCCTGCTGGCTAATATAATCTCAACACACCCCCGCAGCAGGACAACCTGCTCTGATACCAAGTTAGAACCCGCCAACCCATTAGTTCATCTCAAAACCCAGGTGTTGAGATGAAGGGTGGCGGGGTACATGAACACAAAGTGGAGAAGTTTGCAGGTGATGTGGGATTAACCCCAACCACAGGACCGCGGGGATATTCCGCCACACAAGGGGGCCCACCGGGGTCAACAACCAGACCTGGAATGCGATGGGGAAAGCCTAAACATGCGGTCCCACACACACGTGTCCTGCTGGCTAATATAATCTCAACAATAGTAAAACTGCGAAATTGTGATAACATGAGTAATGAACATTGGGAGTTAGGTTTGATAGTTTACTAATTTGTGGTGAAGTGAAAATGAGTTCATCATTAGGGGACATGATGTGGAAGTATTGGGTTGACTGGTGTTAAATGGAACTCGGGATCGACGAAACATCGTCCTTCCAGTGGAGAGAGAAAAGAGTGAAAATTTACTAGGGTTAGATTAAGTATAACTTTTAATGTGGTTTATTATGGTTAGATACCAAGAACAATAAGTAACTTGCGAAAGGGAGCTTTGAGCTTCAGCCCATCGTAGTTCCTAGTGCCCTCGAGAGCCCTTCACTGGAAATGTCTTGGGCAGTCCAAGGTTAACGTAAGCCGTATGACTAATTGGAATACAAGAGTAATTAGAAATACTCTAGGATTTCACTTACACTCACACTCCCCGGTGTTGTGGGAGTTAGGTTGGGTCTCACGAGCGGTAGGCTCGGTGGTTTTGGTGGTGGGCGGGTTAGCCCGACGAGCTGATGGCTCAGATGGTTTTGTGATGGATGGGATGGTCCGGGGAGCTTTGTCCCGGGAGGAAATACATTAAAATTTCATGTGCATAAAATATAAGGTGGTGGGTCTTCGGTATTGGAGGGTCGTCGCACCACCAACAATACGTTGACTCGGCAAGTGTGGTTTAGCACTTGGCCAAATAAAGTCCGGTGTGCCAGCCAGCAAGAGTGTGCGGGAGCTCTACTTAGTGCACCAGCGTTGAGGTGTATTATAGGTCTGATTAGTAGTGATGATTCCAGTTTAGAGGTGCGTGAGGCCCAACCCACCGCTTCTATTTGCCACTACGGAGGTATCTTGGGAGGTTAGGCTCCAAAAAGGGTGAACTAAAGGTCTGTGTACACAGAGTCGGGTGTGTGTGTTGCACTTGCATGTTAACATCATAACATACTTCATGACATAGCATAATCATTGCATATAACCCTTGACACCTATTGTATAAATTGGTATGGGACTCTTTATACAATAGGCATTGCAAAACGACCCCTTGGTCTATAAGTTTGTATGGGCATTCCTATAGGTCATGGTTACTTAGTATACCTTCTTGTACTTTACTTGCTCACCTTATTCATGTGTATACTCATATTGCTTATTTACTATTTGCCTTTTATTATACTTGCTAGATTTTATACTTATGATAGACTATTTTCTCTATCACCTGCTTACTTTTGTTACTCTCCACCTTAAATACCTTCCCTTTCCTTCTCCCCGCTCGGTGCCTAGGAGCCATGGGGGAGGGGTGGAGGATAATAGGACTTAGTCTTTTATACTAACGGTCGTTGACCAAATCATTTTAGGGGATCGTGGAGCCGAACCAGGAGATGCAGCCCAGAGGTCGGTGTGCTTGGAGATGGGACAGTCTAGCATGGGAGTTCACGCAGCAGGGATAGTGAATCCCATTCATTAGTATGTACTATAGATTTGCTTCCGCAATGAGTGACTTGTAGTGAGGATCATGATATATAGGGCAGGTGCCCTTTTTATTAGTACTTGTTTTATCGTTACTGTGGACTCTCCCTTTACGGAGATTTATTTATATTCATGTGATTTCTGTTGGACCAGCATTGAGTTTCACTTTACTCATGTAAATATACTTTTACTCTTCTCTTCTATGATCGTTAAGGCCGGCAGGATCGATTTTTTGTGGTGGCGACCAACCCGAGCATCGGTGTCACCGCAAAGCGACAATTATGTGCATAAGACCCTGTTGGTTTTGCCAAAAAAGGGGGTCTTACAAGGTGGGACTGGGTACTTCAACCCCATGGACCATTAGTTGTAGAAAGGAAAGGGAAGAGGATAGCTGCTTCTGAGCCCAGCTCCTCTAGCAGCTCATCTAAGGAGGAAGAACCTCATAATCAAGAATTATCATCCTCTGCTGAAGAGTTCAGGAAGGACATGAATATTCAGGTATCATCCTCTTCAAAACTTACCCCTCTAAGTCTTATAAGCAGACCCGAGTCAGATACTATCCTTGAGGATGATGTGCCTACAGTTGAGTTGGCTGAAATAATGGCAAAGGAAGCTATTGACAGGATATCTGCAAGCATGGAGTAAGATGCCTCCAGACTGGATGATGTAGATAGGCATCTGCCTATGACTGATGATGTTGATGCTCCTAGGCCTCAAAGTGAGGGGGAGATCAAACTAGCTTTAGATAAAGAGATTGCAATGTCTAAAGATGAGCATCCACTGGATAAAGTCATGGAAATTGCATATGTTGAGGAAAGGAATGCTCCAATTGAGGGGGAGCAAATGACAAAAGAGATAATACAAGAAGCATTATTTGTGGGGGAGCAGCTACAGGTCCCTCCAAAAGTAGTACAGACTGCTGCAGGTGATAAAGATGTTGTTGCTACTGGTGCTGACCTGCATGCAAATGAAGGCATGACAGAGGTTGAGGGGAAGATACTATCTGAACTCCCTGCTCATGAAGTACATGACGTACTATCCTCTAAATCTGAAAAAAGTAATCTAGTAATGAGAAAACACACTCCTAAGCACATCGAGAGAATGGCCAGTTCATGAGTGACAGTGCTCCATGAACATGGTTCAAGCCAGTTCAAGAAGCTCTTGATGAAGACACACCCGCCAGAATAGATCAGCGACCACCTACATTCCTAGCCCAGCTAAAGGGGTTGTTGATGAAAAGAGGAGAGCATTACAAACTTATATGGATGAAGCCCTCAAGGATGTCAGAAATGATCTGACAACAGAGATCAAATCTATAAGATTTGAAATAAACCTGCTGATAGGGGAAACTGTGAAATTCTTCAAAAGAGATGCTCTAGCTATAGACTATGCAATGGAGAATCTGGATGTGTCAAGACAAAATATAGTCATTATCATAGAAAATCAACAGATTCAGGCTAAGAACTCAGTTATAATCCATGAAAATGATAAAATTTTGAGGAGTGAACAAAATACTGAAATCTTTACAAAGATGGATGCCTGCACTAAGCTACTTGATCACCACATGTTTGAAGTCAAAATTCATGTCACTGCGGGAGTCAACTACCTGGAAGTTGAAAGAATCAAGGCCTGCACCTCCCAGACCATTCAAGTAATTGAAGAAGTCAAAAAGGTGAAGAAAGAAGCTATAAGGACTAATAAAGAAAACATGGTCTGGGCAACCAATGTGGTTATAGGGTCATTGGGAATAGAGCTAGTGCAATATGATAACATCCCAATGATGCTTGCTCATGTGCTAGAGGCTTTGAATAATGAACCTGCTCAAGATACTCGGAGTATGGACTATACATATAATAAGGTGATAGTGTTGGTAATCAGTGGGGAGTGCAGTCCACTACTGCTGAAATTCCTTCTTTCAGCCCCACTGTAGACCAAGTACTACAAACAAAAGAAATGACTGCAACTGCTGAAATTGAAGAGGAAGTTAGGATGAGGAAGAGGAAATACAGAGAAGAAATGGAGAAAAGGCCTGATTCGAGCAATGGAGCCCAGAGTCTAGATCTATTATTCTACTTGCTTGGGATCAGGTCAAAAATAAGAGGTCAGACAGAGGAAAATGGTATAATAAAATGGAATGAGACAAGATGGAGAAGAGGGACACAAAAAGAACAATCTACTGGAGGAACAGAAATGCCAACCTTCTTGCTCATGATACTGTTGAACCCTCTAAGTACTTTCCAAAGCCTCATGGCTACTTTTAGATGCAGAAAGAAAAAACAGAAGTTGAAGCTGAAAAAGAAAAGGCAACTAAGGCTAAGGCTACTGATGAAGCAGACAAAAAGGGAAAGAAGATAGCTGCGCCAGCAGACAAACCTGTAAAGAAATCCAAGGCCAGTTGGATTTTTATTAGGGAACCTGAAACTTGAAAATTTTTAGGTTCTGCTTATAGGTATAAGGGATGTGACATTTTATTTATTGCACGAGCATTATAATTCCCTATATGTTAAATAGAATATCATTTGCAATGATTATGATTTATCTAAAATATCATTTTCTATGATTATGATTTATCTGATTTATGTTGTGATAATATCTTTTGTATATGTAACATAAGTATGTTAGCGTATACATTGTCATATGTTTTGACTTCTTGATATAGGGAGAGATTGTTGGGTCCATTGATCCCAATGTCCTGGATTTGAAGAAGGCCTAACAAACAATGTATACACATGTGGTGATCTAACATGTGCTCAAGTTTAATGATTGCACGATGTCCTAGTAGCAATAATGGGACAGATAGCCTAAGGGGCTAGGTCAGGTAAACACTTACCAAAGGTGTCGAAAGACAGAAAACTTTCCAAGCCCACAGGCATTGAGTGAAGGTCACTCACTCAACGCCAGATGACTTATAGTGCTGAGTGGAGCCTATACAGTCAAAGTCATGAAGTGTCAAGCTGAGAAAGTGGCCAAGTCCACAGGCATTGAGTGAAGTCAACTCACTCAATGCCATACATCAAAAGGTTGTGAAAGGCTAATATAGTTAAATCCTAAGAAGAAATGGGGAGAAAAGTGACAAAGTCCATAGGTGTTGAGTGAAGATCATTCACTCAACGTCGTAGCTCCATAATCATTACGTATAACTCAGTCAGTCAATGCCACAGGAAAACTGTGAATATTTACTAAGTCCACATACATTGAGTGAGGCAAGCTCACTCAATGCCATGTGATAATGTGTTGACTAATTCTCAAAGTCAGTGTTGTCATTAGACAAAGCAATATGGCTAAGTCCAAATGCGCTGAGTGTAGCTCATTCACTCAACATAAGATAACAGAAGAAAATCTGTTAAGTAGTTTTGCGTTGAGTGGAGCTTACTCACTCAATGCCACCTAGCAGAAAAAATTGTCTAAGGTAGAAAGTGTTCAGTGAGGCGTGCTCACTCAATGCTCTCAACGCCATGACTCAGAAAATCTGCCTAAAGCAAAAAGCGTTGAGTGAGGCGTGCTCACTCAACGCTCTCAACACTTAAAATGCTGAAGAAGCAGAAATATGGTTAAGGTAGAAAGCGTTGAGTGAGGCATGCTCACTCAATGCTCTCAATGCCTAAAGTACAGAATGTATAGCTAAGGCACAAAACGTTGAGTGAAGTGTGCTAACTCAATGCTCTCAATGTCAGGCATGCAGAAAAGGCTGCAGAAATGGTTAAGGCAAAAAGCGTTGAGTGAGGTTTACTCACTCAACGATGTCAATGCCTTGATAGACAGAATTGTCCAAGTACTTTGGCATTGAGTGAAGCTCATTCACTCAAAGTCTTTTCCACTGATGCTTGATTTTTGACTAGGTCCTCAGGTGTTGACCAAACAAGTCAAAAAGTCAACCTTAATCAAATTGTTAGCATCAAAGCTACAGTACATGACAAAAGGCGCCGCAGACCTACTGTACGATAGTTAGGCGTTAAAGTAAGGATGCAGCTGATATTAAATGTGCGGGGCCCACTACTCAAAGATCCGTTAGGACATAAATGATAAAAGGAAAAGAATTTACAGAAGAGGACGTCTCTCGGAAAAAAGGTTGTAGAGAAAGTTCTTCATCATTGCTGTTGGAACACCCTATTACTAATTTGGGTCAGGATCACTATGTCTCTAGGAATCTATGTTTTGACCTTCTGTATAGCTTTATAGGTCAATTAGAATTGAGTCTAAGGGTTAGAAGGTTAGGATTGGAAGCTGCTCTGAAGACCCAAGTTTGTCTGGAGACCAAGTCCAAATCGTCGAGCTCAGCACGACGTTTCGTCGAACTCCAGTCGACGATCGTCTAGCTCAACTTTGCCAGATCATCGAGCTCCATTCGACGATCGCTGAGCTCAAGCCTCATAATATCGTCGAGCTCTGGTCGACGATCGCTGAGCTCAACGTCTCAATATCGTCGAACTCCATTCGACGATCGCTGAGCTCAGGTCGACGATTTTGACTCTGCACTGGATCCTTATCTCTGAGCTCAGTTCGACGATCTTTGAGCTCAGATCGACGATTTCTTTGCTGCTTGCATTTTCCAGTTCGCTGAGCTCAGCTCGACGATAGCAGAGCTCAGTTCGACGATTTCAGTTATCTTTCAGAATTTAAATTCAAATCAGATAGAAGTTATTCTGCATTTAATTCAGAAGATCTGCCAGCCGTTTTCATTTACTTCTGGAGCAAGTTTCAAGGAATTTTTCAAGGAACAAATCAGTGGACTTTCCTTCAGAACATATTATGCAATTAAGGCTGTAATCAATGCAGACCAACGGCTATCTTTGACAGAGTAATATCCTATTCAGAGACAGAATAAAAGAGAATGTTTTTGAATAAAGACAGAGAATAGACAAGAACAGAAAGAAGAAGATTGACAAGAATAGGACACCTCTCAATACACAGAGACTCTGAAAAATGTTCTGTCAACAAGAATTCTGAAGAACACTCATCAGAGAGATCAAGCCTTCAAAAATTCTTCAGATCTCTTCAGCTTTCAAGTGTTCAAGGCCAACATCATCTCAAGACTCCAGACACTCAACATTTCAGCTTGCTGAAATCATCTTTTGCTGGAGATCTATCTTTGAAGGCCTATCACCCTCAGCAAAGCTCATCTTCCTGAAGATTTCAAGGACTCAGGGGGAGCTTTGACAACATCACTGAATCCACATAGTCTTCTCAGTTGCTTGAGAAAGAGAAGACTGCCATCACTCTCTCAACCCCATTCTGTAAAGGGTTTTTCAAACTCCCTTCAAAAGTTTGAATCTGGTTTTTGAGCACCTTGTCAAAAGCTCATTGGTGGCAAGACACCTGATCAAAAAATCTGATTTGGTTTTTGAGCACCTTATCAAAAGCTCATTGGTGCCCAGGACACCTGATCAACTCATCCTGCAGTGGATTCCTACCTAGGGTGGTAGAAGAGTGGATGTACCCAAGTTGGGGAACCACTATATTTCCTTGTGTCATCTGGTTTTGCATGTTTTCTTTTTGTTTCTGGCCTAGATTTTCTTGTGCTTAGTTTCTGCATAGCTTAGTTTTATTTCTGCTTCCCTGCTTACACTCATTACAACAATTGTTGTAAAGCTTTGCAAAAGTTTCTCTTTGTGTTTTAAAAAGCACCATATACTCTATTCACCCCCCCTCTAGAGTATATCAGATCTAGTTTCCCCTTTCAATTGGTATCAGAGGGAGGTTGGTTAAACATACCATATCTGTTTGGTTGTACAGGCTAACACCTGAACCCCAAAGATCCCAAACTAGATCCTTCTTTTGTTTTCTAGTATTAGATTTAGCTTGCACAAATCATGGCCCAAAACAAAGATTATGCTAGCACCAGACCTCCAGTGTGCAATCTGTCAAAGTTTGCACTTTGGAAAGCAAGGATTAGACTATACATGAATTCTATTGACGAAGATATTTTTAATTCTGTTTTAACAGTGTGTCCAAGACCTCCAGAGAGCACAAGCACAAATGCTGTTCCACCTCCATCAGGAACAGATGCTGACATCAAAAAGTGGAAAGTAGCTGATGCCAAGGCAATGAACATTCTAGCTCAGACAATGTCAGATGACATTTTTCAGAAGGTAGCTGAATGTAATTCAGCCAAGGAGATCTGGGACAAGCTCTCAGAAATAGTTTCAGGATCAGCTGATGAGAGAAAGGACAGAAGATCCCATCTCATCTCCCAATATGAGAACTTCAAGAAGGGAGAAACTGAGTCAGTGGGAGACATGTACAACAGACTGAGTCTAATTGTCAGTGAACTGAGGACATTAGACAAAGAGATCTCACTGACAGAACTTAATGACAAGATCCTAATGTGCTTCCCCAGCACTTGGGATTCAAGAATCTGGCCAATTAAAGATGCCAGAAGCCTGAATGAGATCACCACTGAAGCCTTGTTGGGTAAGCTCAAATCTTATGAGCTACTCATCAAGAACAGAGAAGAAGAACAGAAGGCTGCTTCTCCAGCCACAAAAAGGAGAAGACTATAGCATTCAAGGCAACTGAGGATTTGCCTGAAGAAAAAGGTACAGCCAATGATGAACTTCTCAGCTTGCTGGCCAAAAGATTCTACAAGATGGCCAGAAAGGACTTCAGAAGAAGATCATACAAGGAGCAAGACAAGCCAAGGTATGACAAGTCCATTGGCAATAGCAAAGACATTATTTGCTTTGGTTGCAGGAAACCAGGGCATATGGTTCCTGACTGTCCAGAAAACAAGAACAAGGACAGAAGGGACAGAAAAGAAAGAAGAAAGGAGAAGGACTCCAAAAGGCATGGAAGTAGCAAACCTTCCACCAGCAAAAATAAGCACACAAGGAAAGGATTTGTTGCTGAATCCTGGAGTGAGACTGAAGAGGAGTCAGAGGCCTCTTCCAGCTCAAGTGATGATGAGGATGATGCAGAGGAAAAAGAATTCTGCATGATGGCAATCAATGCCTCACAACACAACTCAGAGGAAGAGGAGTCAGAGTCAGACTCAGAGACTCAACCTGAAGAAGATCAGGTAATCAGCTCTTTTGATTTCACTTCAGAAGATTTCAAACTTGAATTTAAAGCACTATGTTTAGACCTGCTAAAGTCTGAGAAAGAGATCATCTCTCTCAGAAATCAATTATCTGAACAAAATGCTTTAAAATCAGAAAACCTCAAACTCTCTCAGGAGTTGGAGAACTATAGGGAACAGATAGCTTCACTGAAGAGTGAACTCTCTGAGGCCAAGAAGCTTGAAGAATCTCTCAATGGGAGAAGCATCAAGCTGATGGACATCACAAGCACAGTGAACTCAAGATTCAACAGTACACTGGGCTTGGGTGCCTCATCCAGCCAACCTATTGTTCTAACAACCCCTATCAAGTTCATTTCTGACAAGGGAAAGGGAGTTGTAGAGGTTGCCAGGAAAAATTCTGATCTGCCTCAGAAAACCAAAGTCCAGTACAAATCGTCGAACGGAGATCGACGATCGCCGAATGAAGATCGACGATCGCCGAACGCAGCTCGACGATCTCAGGACAAATCGTCGAACGCTGATCGACGATCTCAGCCAAGATCGTCGAACGCTGCTCGACGATCCCATATACCTGACCTCAGCCATAGTCGACCGTCGAACGGAGCTCGACGATCTGACCCAAGATCGTCGAACTCAGCTCCAAGATCGTCGAACAGAGGTCAGAGCTCTGGAAATTTTTTCAATGGCAAGTCAAAATTGAATCCTGAGGGTTCTTCATCCCAAACATTTAACCCTTATACTGAATGGATTTTACCTCCAAGGAGATATCATCCTGAAGGATATAAGAGTCAGCCAGGGATGTCTTTCATTTCTGAATTTAAAGGTTATCAACCTAGGCCCAAGGTAAACTGGGTCAAAAACAAGTGAATTGCTTTATGTGCAGGTGAAGACCTATCCAACATCTAACCAGCAATGGTATTTGGATAGTGGGTGCTCCAAGCACATGACAGGGAACAAGGACAACCTCAATTCCTTTAGAGCCAAGCTTGGACCCAAAGTTATCTTTGGTGACTCCAACTTTGGACAAACTAAAGGATATGGAGCAGTCCAGATTGGTTCTGTAACCTTCAAGAAGGTAGCATATGTGGAAGGACTGAAGCACAATCTAATCAGCATCAGTCAGCTATGTGATGAAGGCTACCAGGTGACCTTCAGCAAAACCTTATGCAAAATCAAGTCAGAGGACAACACAACTGTGTTGACAGGTAAAAGGAAAGGTAACATCTACCTAGTAGATTTTCTTTCAACTACTATAGATATCTGTTTATTCAACTCAGTTCTGTAGACCAAATGTTTTATGGCATAAGAGATTAGGACACCTAAACCTTAGAACTATTGCTAGGCTCTCCAAGGACAACCTTGTTAGAGGACTACCTTCTGGCCCCTACAAGAAGGAAGGACTCTGCAAGGCTTGTCAATTAGGCAAGCAAACTAAGAACAGTTTTAAGTCACTTAATAAGAGTGATTCACCTAGGATATTGTATCTGTTACACATGGATCTATTTGGACCCATCACAGTACAAAGCCTAGGAGGGAAATCCTACACTTTGGTGATTGTAGATGACTTCTCTAGATTCACTTGGGTGTTCTTTCTAAGGAAGAAGTCTGATAACTTTAAGTGTCTGACAGAGTTTCTCAAATGTGTAAAGATTGAGTTCAATACTCACATTGCCCTGATCAGAAGTGATCATGGGACAGAGTTTGATTCTCTTCTTATGCAAGAGTTCTGCCAGAGTGAAGGGATCAGGCATACTTTCTCAGCTCCTAGAACTCCTCAACAAAATGGGGTAGCTGAAAGGAAAAATAGAACCCTTATTGAATCTGCCACTACATTGTTGTCAGATGCTCATCTACCTCTATCCTTTTGGGCAGAGGCAGTGAACACCTCCAACTATGTGCTGAACAGGAGTCTGATACATAAACTGAAGGGAAAGACTCCCTATGAATTACTCAAAGGGAAGAAACCTAAAGTTGACTATTTCAAAATTTTTGGTTGCATTTGCTATATTCACAATAATGATAAGAAACATCTAGCAAAATTTCAAGCCAAAGCTGATGAAGGAGTGTTTCTGGGATACTCCATGATCAGCAAGGCCTATAGGGTTTATAATAAATCATCACTGAAAATTGAGGAATCTGTTCATGTTTCTTTTGATGAAACTAACATGTCTTTCAAGGAGAAGATTTCTTCTACCATAGAACCTTTGCAGGAACACTCTCTAGTTGAAGATATGAACAAGCTACAGGTTGCTCAAGAAGAAGAAAGCAGTGAAGATGAAAGCAATGCTCAACATATTGAAGCCCATTTGAAGAGCCAGTTGTTGTACCACAAGAGGAAACAACAACACAGGTTGGTGAACAATCAACACCCCCTGTTGATTTAGTAACATCAAGAGACCATCCAATTACCCAAATAATTGGAGAAATCTCAGCTGGTGTGCAAACCAGAAATCAGGTCAACCAAAACCTGTTGCACACCTGCTTCCTTTCTCAAATTGAACCTCAGTCCATTCAAGATGCAGAGCAAGATCCACACTGGATCATTGTCATGCAAGAGGAGTTGCATCAATTTGAGAGGAACAAAGTATGGGAACTAGTGCCCAAGCCTAAGGATCATTCCATTGTTGGAACAAAATGGGTATTCAGAAACAAACTGGATGATCAAGGAGTAATAATAAGGAACAAGGCAAGGCTAGTTGCCCAAGGATATTCTCAAGAAGAAGGAATTGACTACGACCAGACTTTTGCACCTGTTGCAAGATTGGAAGCCATCAGAATCTTTTTAGCTTATGCAGCTCACAAAGGCTTCAAGGTTTATCAGATGGATGTCAAGAGTGCCTTCTTGAATGGAGACATCAAAGAGGAAGTCTATGTCAGACAACCTCCAGGTTTTATCTCTCCAACTCATCCTGATTTTGTTTTTAGATTAAATAAAGCATTATATGGTCTCAAGCAAGCTCCTAGAGCATGGTATGAGACCCTAGCATGCTTTCTTTTGGAAAATGGTTTTATAAGGGGTAGAGTAGACCAAACTCTTTTCATTAGAACCCATAAGTCCCATACCCTACTAGTACAAATTTATGTAGACGATATCATTTTTGGTTCTACTGACTCAAAACTATGCAGAAGGTTTTCTAACCTAATGCATTCTAAATTTGAGATGAGTAGCATGGGTGAGCTATCCTTCTTCCTAGGATTGCAAGTCAAACAACATGCTGAAGGCATCTTTATTTCTCAAACCAAATATGCTAATGAGCTGGTTAAGAAATTTGGCATGTCTGAGGCATCTTGTATGAAAACACCCATGCCTACCAATGCTGTATTGGATGCTGATGAACATGGGAAACCTGTTGATCAGACAACATATAGAGCAATGATTGGCTCTTTACTGTATCTTACAGCTAGTAGACCAGATATAATGTTTGCTACATGTATATGTGCTAGATTCCAAGTTAGCCCTAGAGAGTCACACCTCACATTAGTAAAGAGGATTCTTAGGTATGTTAAAAGTTGTCCAAATCTAGGTCTCTGGTATCCAAAAGATTCAGCATTTGAGTTAACTGGATTCTCTGATGCTGATTATGCTGGATGCAGAATTGACAGGAAAAGCACCAGTGGAACTTGTCAGTTCCTTGGTGATAGACTTGTCTCTTGGTTTTGCAAGAAACAAACATCTGTGTCAACTTCAACTGCTGAAGCTGAATATATGGCTGCAGGCAGTTGTTGTTCACAAATACTGTGGATTCAAAATCAACTCCTAGACTATGGTTACAACTTAGAAAAGTCAAAAATCTTTTGTGACAATACAAGTGCTATCTCCATAGCTCAAAATCCAGTCCTCCATAGTAGGACAAAACATATAGAGATTAGGCATCATTTCTTAAGGGATAATGTTGAAAAGAATAAAATTGAACTGCAATATATCCCAACTGATTTACAAAGGGGAGATATTTTCACCAAGCCTTTGGATGAAAAGAAACATACCTTCTTCCTAAATCAGTTAGGAATGTTAGATGGAGGAAGTCTTAAATAATACTCAAGATTTTGAAAGCTAAAAATTGACCAAGACTAGGCAAAATTTCTGATTTTCCTTAGTATCTAAAATTTCTCTGATCTCTGAACTGCGCTCGACGATTTCCCCAAAGATCGTCGAACGGAGTTCGACGATTTCCAGAATCGTCGAACTGAGTTCAGCGCTCCTCAGATAGTATAGACTATTCTTCTGGTCAACGATCGTCGAACGGCGCTCGACGATTTTGTTCACTGAACGATCGTCGAACGGAGCTCGACGCCTTTCCAGATCGTCGAACGGAGATCGACGATTTTGGAGTCTCTTCAGATTCCTTTAGAAGCCTCGATCGTCGAACTGAGTTCAACGATCTTTCCTTTTCTGCGTCGAACCCTAATATAAAACTCTTTTTTCGTCGTCGTTCTCTCTTGCGCTTTCAATTTCTCTGCAAACTTTTCTTCCCTCCAAGCAGTTCTACACTTGGTCGTTTTGTTTGTTGATTTTTTGCAGGTACCATGGCCGTTTCAGTTGCTGTGCTCGCTGCAATGAAATTTGATGCAGGCTTTGACATTGATCTCGACTCCTTCAACACAACCGATCAAATCTTCCAGGATATTCTCAATTTATTCAAAGATCAGCACCTATCTGCCCTGATGACAACCAGAATCAAACTTGCATCTGATGAAATTAAAGAATGGGTTTACACTGCCCACAACCTTGACAACAATACAATAGTTGGTTCTATTGGTGGCACCCAGGTACCTCTGACCCCAACAGTATTGACAGAGGTTTTTGGTTTAAGGAATGGTGAAGATTCTGCTGAACTCTCTGGAGAAGAATTCTCAGATGTACTTGCCAGGATGGGTCATCCTGAGGGGAACCCTAGCAAGTTGTTCAAGAGGAACCTGTCAGTGGAATACAGGTTTCTGGCTGATGTAGTAGGCAAGGTTCTCTTGGCCAAACATTCTGCTCATGACACCATCTCCAGATATCAGCTCTGCCTCATGGGAGCTCTGGTGGATAGAAAAAGCTTGAACTGGGGAGAAGTCTTTTTTGATTTCTTGAAGAAAAAGATAAACAAAACATTTGTGAATTATGGAAGAATTCTGGGAGTCTTCCTCCAGGCCAAGTGCCCTTCTCTGCTAGTCTCCTCTGGAGTGCACATCAATGCCTCCAAGAGACTCACCTGTGCCCTTTTTGGGAAATGGGACAGGCATATCTCCAAGCCCAGCAGGCCCTCTTCTTCTGCCCCTTCAGGCACCAGGACTCTAAGAGTCACTCCACCCCAGGCCTCTGCCCCTGCAGAGGACCTGCCTGCTGCTAGTGCTGCTGCTTCTCCTCCTCCAAGCTCAACCCTACCTCCAGCTCCATCCACCACTCCTAGCCTCATCCCCCATTACAATTTCCAGCCCATCTCCAACCTCTATTCCATCTCCAGCCACCATCTCATCTCCACCAGCAGACCACTTCCATCCCTTATTCTCATATCCACCTCCAGATGTCACCTCATCCCCATCCATACCATCCTTCACACTTCTGGATGAATCCTACATGGATGATTCCCCCTCTTCTCCTCCAGACTTCCCCTCCACCTCAACATCCTTCCAAGATCTCCTCCACCATATCCTTGACCAACCATCCTTCACTCCATCCATCTCTATACCCTTGTCCTCCATCTCCACAATTCCCACACCTCAGCCCTCTATCCCTTCACCATCCAGCCCTCCACCTCCAGCTTCCTCAGCCATCCCAATACCCTCTACCTCTGCTCCTCTCATTGAGCATGTAGATCTCCCAGCCCTTGCTGATCAGTTGTATGAGCTCCTTGCACCTAGGCTCTCTCTTCTCATGGAGGCCTCTTTAGCTCCTCTACAACAATCAGTGGCAGCTCTCTCTGCCAGGCTTTCCTCTTTCCTTACTCCTCTAGCAGCACCCCCAGCAGTGTGCCTTGATGCACAGGTATCTGCATCCAGGCAGGGGGAGATGCCCTATGAAGCCAGCCTTCATGCTGCTGTTGCTGCTGCTGCTCCTCCTGCTGTTTCTGCTTCTGCTACTGCTGCTGGTTCTGTGTCTGCTTCTGCTGCTGCTGCTACACCAGTACTAGCAATAGACCTAAGGTCTTTGCAATCTACTTTTGATACTGCTTACTTCTGCTGCCTCCCAGAGCCATATGCTGTCCAGCCCCCAAAGGTTCTTGCTGGCTAGCTCTCTGAAGATCTGTCCAAGGCTCTAGTGCCCTTCTCTTGTTGTGACCCCAAAATCATTTCTGATTTTATTCTGTCAGTAACTACTGCTTCTGATGATGTTGCTGCTGCTGCTGCTGAAGACAAGGCTGTATCTGCCTCTGGAGTTATATCTGCTGCTGAAGAGAATGTTTCTGATATACCCTCATCCAGGATCTTTTGATGACAGAGGCTGTTGCTTTTGAGCCTGCTGTAGAAGTTGTTGTTTCTGAAGCTGCTGCTGCCCTCATGCCTGAAGTAATCACTGTTGTTTCTTCTGCTGCTCCAGTACCTATAGTTACATCTACTGCTGCTCCAGTATCTGCTGTTACATCTGCTACATCTGTTGCTCCTCCTGCTTCTGTATCTGTTGCCCCATTAGCTGCTGTTAAACTGAAAGAAGATCTGATGAAGAAGATTGATGCCTTGTATGATGCACAAAGTTCTGAATCTGAGGATTATAACACTGCTTCTGATGACTCATCTGCCACAATTGCAAAGAAAAGAAAGGCAAGAAGCAAGGCTTTGAAAAGAGTTCCTCCTGCCAAGGTTAGAGATGACAATGATGTTTCATACTATATTCTGCACAATTGCCCAATCACTGAGCATTTGATGCAATTCTCTAAGAACCAGTTAAAGGCTATGAAAAAGAAGAGGAAGTATGAAAAAGGTCCCACTCAGTTCAAGCACCCTCATCCTCCTCCACCACCTCCACCTGATGCAGGTGCAGGTGGCAGCTCTGCAAGTTCAGGCCCTGCTAGAAGCCAGGCTCCCTACCAACCTCATGCAAGAACTTATCAAAGGGAAAGCCAGTCTAGGGGCTCTTACTCTAGAAGGGGAGGATATAGGGGAAACCAAAGAGAAACTCAGGTTTACTCCAAAGGACACTCCAGGCAGCATCCTTACTCTAGGGGAGGACATGTTTCTGCTGATACATCTTCTGGTCCTTTCCCCTACAAGCTCAAAGATACTGTAACTGCCAGGACTCCTCAAGATACTTCTTCCAACAGGTATGAGCCACCTGTTCCATTTGAGGACCCTGAGAAGAATCCTATGGCTTGGACTGCAAGAATGAAAGAGCTGGCTGCTTTGGATCAGATAAAGAAAGCAAAAGAACAAGGGCTAGACACTTCCAATATCTCTACCATGTCAAAGCAAAGGCAAAAAGAGTTAGAAAGATATGCCTCCAGTAAGTTCTTTGATGCAGACAGATACATGGAATTGCATCCAGCTGCAGTGGTTCCCAGGACATCAAAGCAAATCTATTTGGGTGCAGCTGATGATACCAGATCAAAACAACAAGCTTTAGATCCTAACAGAGAAATTAAAATGGTAAAAGGCAAAGAAAAGGAATAACTCTGTAAGGTGATAATTCTTGGTTTCTCTGACTGCCTTCTGGATATCATGCTTTTATATATCTCTGTGATGGTTCTGTAATGTCTAGCTTCTGTTGTTTCTGTATTTTTCTGTATGATGTTGTTTGTTTTTCCTATGTCTGTAAATAGTTTTCCTAACCCAAATAGGGGGAGATTGTTGGAACACCCTATTACTAATTTGGGTCAGGATCACTATGTCTCTAGGAATCTATGTTTTGACCTTCTGTATAGCTTTATAGGTCAATTAGAATTGAGTCTAAGGGTTAGAAGGTTAGG
Organism: Platanthera guangdongensis; assembly: GCA_039583875.1. Classification (NCBI taxonomy): domain Eukaryota; kingdom Viridiplantae; phylum Streptophyta; class Magnoliopsida; order Asparagales; family Orchidaceae; genus Platanthera; species Platanthera guangdongensis. The sequence continues at coordinate 88,269,575 of CM077149.1, forward strand.
ATTGGAAGCTTGCTCTGAAGACCCAAGTTTGTCTGGAGACCAAGTCCAAATCGTCGAGCTCAGCACGACGTTTAGTCGAACTCCAGTCGACGATCGTCTAGCTCAACTTTGCCAGATCGTCGAGCTCCATTCGACGATCGCTGAGCTCAAGCCTCATAATATCGTCGAGCTCTGGTCGACGATCGCTGAGCTCAACGTCTCAATATCGTCGAACTCCATTCGACGATCGCTGAGCTTCAGGTCGACGATTTTGACTCTGCACTGGATCCTTATCTCTGAGCTCAGTTCGACGATCTTTGAGCTCAGATCGACGATTTCTTTGCTGCTTGCATTTTCCAGTTCGCTGAGCTCAGCTCGACGATAGCAGAGCTCAGTTCGACGATTTCAGTTATCTTTCAGAATTTAAATTCAAATCAGATAGAAGTTATTCTGCATTTAATTCAGAAGATCTGCCAGCCGTTTTCATTTACTTCTGGAGCAAGTTTCAAGGAATTTTTCAAGGAACAAATCAGTGGACTTTCCTTCAGAACATATTATGCAATTAAGGCTGTAATCAATGCAGACCAACGGCTATCTTTGACAGAGTAATATCCTATTCAGAGACAGAGAATAAAAGAGAATGTTTTTGAATAAAAACAGAGAATAGACAAGAACAGAAAGAAGAAGATTGACAAGAATAGGACACCTCTCAATACACAGAGACTCTGAAAAATGTTCTGTCAACAAGAATTCTGAAGAACACTCATCAGAGAGATCAAGCCTTCAAAAATTCTTCAGATCTCTTCAGCTTTCAAGTGTTCAAGGCCAACATCATCTCAAGACTCCAGACACTCAACATTTCAGCTTGCTGAAATCATCTTTTGCTGGAGATCTATCTTTGAAGGCCTATCACCCTCAGCAAAGCTCATCTTCCTGAAGATTTCAAGGACTCAGGGGGAGCTTTGACAACATCACTGAATCCACATAGTCTTCTCAGTTGCTTGAGAAAGAGAAGACTGCCATCACTCTCTCAACCCCATTCTGTAAAGGGTTTTTCAAACTCCCTTCAAAAGTTTGAATCTGGTTTTTGAGCACCTTGTCAAAAGCTCATTGGTGGCAAGACACCTGATCAAAAAATATGATTTGGTTTTTGAGCACCTTATCAAAAGCTCATTGGTGCCCAGGACACCTGATCAACTCATCCTGCAGTGGATTCCTACCTAGGGTGGTAGAAGAGTGGATGTACCCAAGTTGGGGAACCACTATATTTCCTTGTGTCATCTGGTTTTGCATGTTTTCTTTTTGTTTCTGGCCTAGATTTTCTTGTGCTTAGTTTCTGCATAGCTTAGTTTTATTTCTGCTTCCCTGCTTACACTCATTACAATAATTGTTGTAAAGCTTTGCAAAAGTTTCTCTTTGTGTTTTTAAAAAGCACCATATACTCTATTCACCCCCCCTCTAGAGTATATCAGATCTAGTTTCCCCTTTCAATTGCCATTGTTGTTGTGAAGAGAAGAACATAGAGCAAAAAGACTGGAGGTCTAAAGGCTTAACAAGTTAGTTGTTTGTCTTCATATTTGACTATAGTAAGATCAAAGCAAATCTCTGAAGAGGAGAAAGAAATTTAGACGGTGGCATTTTCCATCTACACCAGCAGGTTCTCCGTAGATCCAGTGGCGTAACACAGAAGATCATCTACTGGAGGCTGTGGAGAAGAAGTTTGGGCTAAACATCCTCGGCCCAGGAAATAAAGTAGAAGCAAAACTACTTTCTGCCAGTTACATCCAACACAAGCTGTTATCCTTATTGCTGTGAAGAACTTAAGCTGAGAATTCTTCAGCTCACTTAGCAGCAAGCTTTGTTGTAGTTACTTTACTGATCCAGAAGGAAAAACCCTAGTTCTGTGAAGAAGAAGCTAGGACTGAGTGTATCTCAGTTCTTGTAAAGGAAGACTCAGGAAATATATTCCTGGAGTCAAAGTTGGGCTGAGTCTATCTCAGTAAAGGTAGAGTGACACAAAGAAATTTCTCTTGTGTCCAATCAAGAACCTCACCAACTCACTTCCATCATGTAGGATCCTTTTGGATTTGAGTGTTAGGAGCAAGTTTGCTCTGAGGTAGGATTCTGTTATGAATCTAAGCTGTAGGACTTGGATTCAGGTCTGATTTAGATGGTCAATTGATCACTGAGTTGTAGGAGAGTGTGACTCTCTGAGGTAGGATCCATTGTATTTAAGGTAGGGCTATCCTCCCAGCTTGAGTGTAGGGCCTTTGGCCTGAGGTTGGTGGTCTACTGACCACTAAGTTGTTGGCCCTTTGTGGCTGAGCTGTAAGTCTTGGTGGAGACTGAGAGATCCTGAGGGATTTGAGGTGTAAGTTTTTTGTTGCAGAGCTTTGGAGAAGTACCTAGTCCAACAAGATAGTTGGATAGGTGGGAGGGAAAGTGGATGTACCCTTTTTAGGGGAACCACTATAAATCCTGTGTGCTTTGTGTGTTTTCTCTATGTTGGTTTGGTTGCATGTCTTGAAAGTAGAATATAATCAACCAATAAGTCAAGCAATTAAAAGAAAAAATGAGATAGTCAATAAGGACTAAGAAACCTATTCACCCCCCCTCTAGGTGATTTAGCTATCCTTAAAATCAAAGAACTTCAACTCTTACTTATTGTGGACTATGAATTCTATTTTTCTATTATTGTTGGGTTAGCACTGTGATACCGAAATTATGTTGTAGAATAATCGACTTGTGGTATAGATTAGCCTACGTGTTTTGCTATTGCAAGGCGGCTATTACGTGCAAAATACTCCCCGTGTCCGCGTCTTGTGTTCTAGGAGGGGATATTACAGCCAGTCCCACGAGGTTTTACCTCCCCTTAAGAACTAACCATTGATGATAATATTTTATTACTCATTATAACTATTCTTACCTTGCACAGTCTTGCTCGTGGTGTCCGCTCCGGCCAAGTTGAGTTTACCTCTTCCTTTGACCGAAGCTCCATTGGATGTCATCCTTCTAAGTTCAATTGAGGTCGCAACAGTTCTGCCCTTAGTAGGCAGGAATGGTGCTTGCTTTTCTAAGACCCCTGTGGGTGATGAGAAAGGTTTCTTCAGCCCGTGTGCGTTATTGTTGAAGAAGTCCAGTCCTCCGCTACCGCCGAAAAGCAGTAGTGCCTCTTACTTCCCGACAAACCTACTTCCTCGACTACCACTGATTATAGTGGATGTTTACATTCCCTGGCGGCTACTCAACACCCTTATCCCCTAGAGCCTTCTCCCATGAGAGGATGCAGACAATCTATCATATTCGCACCCAATACTGGCATGGATCCTCAAAGATCGTTAATAATGAAAAAGCTCCAATAAACCATTCTTCGGATATCCATTCATGTTGGCTCGAGATCGCAGTCTAGCAGACACCACTGCAAGATCAGATTCCTCACAAGTATTGGTCTGGCGTTACCGAGCTCTCCTTATTGGATGCCTCCTTGATGCTCCCTTCCACCTCTTTAAACTTCTCCTTATCGATGACCATCATTATCTCACCTTCCATCGCCGTCATGCCAACCAATGCCATTGTTGTAGAATTCTCGTCGGCCTCAGCGATCGTCGTTACCCAGACATCATTCTCGTCAAAGAGATCTGATGTCAATGAAACTCGCTCTGGTACCTTACCCCTCCATCTTATTACTTTCGTTGCAAGGAGATTCTTGCTTGAAAAGAGTGTTTTTATCAGGTCACGCAGTGTTCCCGGACACCTTTCTTATAAACATGATCGGCACCCCACCTAGCTAGTACCACTACATCAGATAAAGTTCTCCACGTCCAACATCAAGCTAGATACGGGAGTTGATCGGCTGATGGAAATTAATCCAAATAACCGGTTCTCAACATTAAAGGTGCAAGTATCGAGGGTGGAAGAATTCAAGCACCAGTTGGAGGGCATGCAAGCAAAGTACTACATTGTCAACGGACTAGAAAGACATCTCACCGATTTGAAGAACATGTAATGCCTATTACAAGCTGACCTCCATGGGGTACGTGCGAGTATAGGCATGACAGACACCCTCTCCCAGAGAGAGGAACATATCTAGTGCAGCGAGGATCACATAACAACAGTAGGTAAAGAACTTCAGGTGGTACACGAGCTGGGTTGGACCCATCATCATGTGCAGACCTTCAATAGGGATGAGAACCTATGATACTCAAAATTCTATTTTTCTTTTTATATTTGATTGGCACATTGTATAAACTCTTTGAAACTTTTTTATCGAATTGCTTGACCTAGTTATTGGGCAATTTTTTAATTGCGAGTTGAGTCCACACACAATGTTCATCTTGACTCTTTTCTTATTTGGATGATGATTGCGAGTATATGCAATTCATATTTTTCTACAAGTACATTTTTATTTATATCCTACATTGTGTGAGTTGTTAGTTTCCTTATACCAGGGCTTCAATTTCCAAGGATCATCTAATGAAGGAGTTTCAGTAGTTAGTGAGCTTCTTGTTTGGCGACTTGTGATAAGACCCCCACACTTATCCTTTTGTCTTTAAATAGAGGGTGGGGTCTGGAAATGATGCGATTCCTTTGACCGTCCTTCCTTTAGCGAGTAACTTCTTATGAACTTCTTCGATAACACCTACGTCGCATCTTCAATGGTGCACGAAGAGGATGATATTTCTTTCCACTTGAACTATTCACATATCATCTCATCCAAAGGTTCTAGAAATAGATAACTTGCTAAGAGATGTTAGACACCTTCGTTGACCACTTTCTTCCGCCAGGCTACTGGGTGTGTTTGCCCATATTGGATGAGTGAATCAACACCTTTGTGGATTAACTTGTATTCCAACTTCAACCTTTCAAAGTAGGGTTGCGATATCAAGTATGGATGGAGGTTTGCCAAATCCTTCGCTACTATGGGATGGCTCCGTTAAAAATAAATCGCACCGGTATAACAATCATCATTGGGATATTATCTTATAACATTCCCATTCCTACTAGAACCCTTGTGTGTGTTAGGACATGACATATGACATGACATGTGTGTTAGGGCAAGGTGGTGACCATAGGACCCAATGTGATAAGGTTATCTTACCCGGTGCACCCCAAGGGGACACAAGTCAACCTAGGTCAATTCACCTCAAATTGAACTCACAAGCCCAAATTGAGATTACCCATACCCCCTAACCACTAAGGGAGACCATTAGGTCAATAATAATACATTCGACTCAACCAATTCAATGGAATTTTGTCAAAGTCAACCATGAGTCAACATAGCACAATCCAACCCAAACTTGGCTCAATTGGACTTCAATTGGTCAAATTGACCTCACCCCGACCCTCGTAACCTCATTGGTGCGTCAATTGACCATGGACCTCAACATAAGGTCAAATAAATTACAAAGTTTGACCATAGTCAAACCTAGGTCAATGTGGTCAAAATCATACCTATATGAATCAATTAGCCCCAATAAGGGCCCACCATGGACCAATAAACATTGGGCGCTGTTATGGAACCCATGGCTATCAAGTGGCCAGCCACTGCATATATTTCACAAAGTCTACCGTAAAGTCAACCATGGTCAAAATTGGCCTAAATATGAAATCAAAGGGGGTAACCCAATTCTAATGGGCTAAGGCCTTCTCCCAAGGACCATTCTACAATCCATAACCTAATTGCAATCCCCTACCCATCGATTTCAACATGTAAGACATGCATGATGGTAAATTTGAAATTTCACCCAAATTCCATATCTGGCTAAGAGGGAAATGGGAATGGAGGCCACATGACACCTCCATTCCCCTTCCCAACCCTTAAACAGAGCTCTCTTAGTGAATTCTTGCCAAATTTCAGCAAGGGGGTGACACTTTGGAGCTAAGGAGGAGCATCTAATGTCAAAGCTGACCAATCCATTTTGGCTTTTTTGTTTAATCCCTCCACAACCCAAACAAATTATTCCATTATCTTTAGAAGTCCTAAGTAGGTGATCTAGTGCTTTGGAGTGGAGAAATCGACGAAGAATCTAGTGATCGGGAAAGCTTGCCAAAGACATCAATTTCAATTATTTACCAGTTAAATACATTGACTCAGACACAAATTCGGGTGAGTTTCTTCTCCCCTCCCTCTGTGTTAGCTTGTTAGATTATTTATGGAAGATATCAGGCTCAATTGAACCCGATTCCAAGTGAGCTTGTTGAGAAAACCACAAGCATTCTTTTTTTCTCGGGATCACTAGAGAGGCATTTTTTAACCTGCAAACCACCGCCATTTGACGACCACCACCTCAACGGAGGTAGTAGTGGTGGCCGATGGCCGTGGAGACCAAGGGGTGGCCGGGCTATATAAGTTGAAGACAGTCTAGGTCGAGTTTATCCAGATCATTGGCTGAAGGTAGGGGATGAACAGATCTCGTCTGCATATGCTTCAAGATTCATGTAGTGATGATTTTAATACACTACAATATATATTAAATGATTACATGTTATATCAGACATAAACAATAATTTTATACCTGATTTTAAGCCTCTTAGAGGCAGATGTAGGCTATGTATAAAACATATATTATGTAGCCCTTTGTCCTAAATTTTAATAGAATTTTAGATCACATCATTTGGTGTCATACAACCCACATAATCTCTATTTTTCCGGGATGTGTCCTAAAGTGCCCTAGACTTTATTTAATTAATTCCTAACACTTGGCTCATTGCTTCGGTCTAAAATTTGACCAAGCATGATGGGTACTTCGATAGAGTTCCCATTCAAAAATCTCATTTTTTGAAAGATATTTTTCTATAGTTTAGGTAAATAGTTATGCATATATAGGTGATATACATGGTTAAACAACTTCAAAATACCCCAAATCTCTAGTAGGTTATTGTTTAAGTCATCATATGCAACATGTTAAAAATTGGTACCATTTAGCTTTCCGCAAGTGGGTGTATTCCACTTTCATGAACCTTGTAGGTTTGGTAATGGTGTGCATTTAGCACAAAACTATATTTGTTGTATTTCCCCCAAATGGCCTGTTGCATGTCAATGAAATTTTCAAAATGAATGTATTATAATATAATGTATCTCTTATGGAAAATTTGGATTTTGGACCTAATGTTTTTAAGTATTTCATTAACATTAAATATTTCACACTTTTAAATAAATGAAATAAATGTGACTACATAACTTGGGAAAAATCCAAATAACTATCACATATTTAGTTAGGTTGAAACACACCTCCTTGATTCTAATGAAAATTTTTTGAGTATCATTTTACTTATGGAATATTATAAATTGTTTTTATCACACTTACGAATATATGAAATATTGATGGTCAAATTATTTTAGAAAATTCAAATTCTCTAGCTAGATACTTTGCAGAGAATGATGAACCTCCGAAAAATTATTTGTAATTTTTGAATGAATAATAAATATAGTTCCTATTCAATGATGCAATTTCCTTATAAAAATATTTATGGAATTTTCATAGTCAAATTATTAATAAAAATTGTTATTCTTCATTAGGCTCATTTTTATGTCATAATAAACCTCTAGTAATTTACCTAGAATATTTGGACTTCAAAATTTAGTACTTCATATGTAAACTTGGAATTTGTCATAAATCATCTAATATTATTATTATGGACAAACTATATTAAAAATATATGATCATGTGGTATGTCCCTCTTTAAGACATGATAAATCTCTGGAATAAAATTTAGATCAATTGGCCTTACATTTTTGGTAGATTGTTTCATAGAGGGCTTGAATAATGTTATATTTAATTTTAGTCTGCATTTAGTAAAAATATGAATTATTGATTTGACCAATGATAACACTTATATTTAAAATGAAACTTGGAGAAGGATAGTAGGACATTAACATGATCATGCAAACCTCAAAATTAGTCTTAGGAGCATGTAGATTAGTATAGTTGGAGTGGCATCACATATAGTGTATAAAGATTTAGAGGTAAGCAGCGTTCAACAAAATGTTGCTAGTGGTTACACCTTGAGGTATTATAGGGCTTGAAATTAAATTGATTAGTGATATATTAGAATACACAAGGCTTCTAATTAGAGACCTAGAAGAATTATAGAGTAGTGGGGATAGATAGAGTACATGGATGCTAGGGGGAGTAATTAACTTTGGAGTTATACAATATATCAAATCTCCCCCATAAGAGTTAAAAATCTATCACATGTTATTAAGAGTAACATTGAGGGAGGGATTAATTGAATGGAAGCCACAAATAAGAGTAAATATCTTGAGAAAGAGAGGTTTGAGATTCAACTTATCATACCACCTAGTACTGTTACGAGCCCTTCACTGGGTAGTCCTCGAGAAGTACAAGATCCGCCATAAATCTTCAAGCACAACTAAACACTAAGCAAGAGTAGATAATATAAGAAGATATTAGAATCAGTGAATATCGTCCCATGTGTATGATGGGTTATGGTTGAGAAGGAATGGATAGTCCAGGGAGATAAGGCTTGGTTGGTTATGATATTGAGGACTGGATAGACCTGAGAGCTAGAGGATCAGATGTGTAGTGAGGGTGATATATTTGCACATGCATATGATGTGGTGGGTCTTTGGTACTTCCCTAGTCATCACACTGATGGGAGTACATTAACACGGTAAGTAGTTGTGGTCTAGAGGGCCAGATCATCTGGTGTCTTAGTGATGTTTTACTAATGACCATTCATTTAGCCATAAAGGCTGGTGGATTCCAGTAAAAGTATGCAGGGGATTTGCGATTGTGTTCTTAGTATCGAGGTGTACTAAAGGTCAAGGCCTGATAGTTTTCATACCCACCTAGGAGTGGAGACACCCGCTCCAATGCCCCCATAGCCATGACGGTGGGTACCTGAGAGGTTAACTACCTCCAAAAATTTGGAACAAAAGGTTTTGTGCACAGAGTGTGTGTGAGTTTCACTTGTATGAAACCATAACATAAGCATTGCATGACATAGCATACGCAGACATTGCAAATAATAAGATTCTCATCATGTAAGATAGTATGGGCTCTTGTATATGATGAGTTACTTATAAACCCGATCCTTAATTTATAAGTTTGTATCGGCATTTATATAAGTTTAGGTACCTGTTGGGAACATTGACCACAATGTACTAGATTTGAAGAAGCCCCATAAGTAAATAATATACACAAATATTTATTTGACATTTCCTATAAGTTATCATGTCCAGGAAATCAATATTTGATTGACAAACAGCTGGGGAGTAAGTCAGATCATTTTAGAGGTGAAGAAAATCTGCTAAGTATAAACGAGTCGAGTCATCTCACTTCACTCAACACTCAAGGTATATAGACGTTGAATCAATGTTATTCACTCAATGTCTCAGAAGAGAAGCAGAGAATCTGCCTAAGTTCAAATGTGTCGAGTCATCTCGCATCACTCGAAGCTCAAGACTCATAGACACCGACTGAATAACACTCTCTTAACACTTCGGTAAAAGAGCAGAAATTCAGTCCAAATACAAGTGCATCGTGTGAAGGGTTTTCACTCAATTCCTCAGTAAAAGAGCTGAGTTTCATTCCAAGTTCGAAAGTGTCGACGATCATTCACTCAACAACATAGTACTGAAGAAGAAAATATATCTAAGTATAAATGCGTTAAGACATAAGACTTGACTCAATGCCTAAGCAGAATGTGCTGAGTTAACTGCAATCACTCGATGACTTTTCAGAAAGACTTCACTCAATGCTTCAAAAGAAAGGGAAAACTTATCTAAGTACAAATTTGTTGAGATACATGAGATCACTCAACGCCTGAGTAGTTTGCGATAAGTTAAGTACTGTCTCTCAATGCTTCTTTAGAGATCAAGAATTTGACTAAGTTAAGTTGCTTCCAGCACTCAATGCCTGCATATAAGTTCAAAAGTTATTCTAAGTCAAATAACATCTTATCTATTTAGCTGACGTCATCCAAAATTCAATTCAACACTGATTGTGCTCTAAAAGATAGAACTTGTCGTATTTATCTGAAATACAATCTTAGGAAAGTTCAACCATTTAAGGTTGCCTTGTCGCTTACCTTAATAGGTTATAACTGTTGTAGTTGTTAGAATATAAAAGCAAGTGCGTAGGACTTTTGTAATACTTTTGCAAAAAAAACTTTTGGAAGACTTTTCTTCGAAACCCTAAGTTGCAAAAGGTCGCCTCTAGTAGAGAGGTAAACAACTTTCATTGTCTTCAAGCTTAATAATATGCAAAATTGTTTTTCAAAAAAGCTTGAGGAAGAAGAAGATCTCTCTAAGTATTCACATAACACAACCTGCTTATATTCTGAAGATCATTTCTTGTTGTTGTGGTGAAGAGAAGCTGTATGGTGAAAATAGCTAAAGAAAAATACTTTAGAACTTTAGTTCCTGAGTCATTGTAACGCTCAATAAATCTTTGTTGTAAGATCTCACTAAGATCTGAGTGTATGCCTTATTTATAAATGCTGAATGTAAGATTTTTTCCAAAATTTCGAGGTAGGATTCCTATAGAGGATCTGAGGCAGGCCTGCATTATAAATGTAAAACCATCCTCCCGGAACACAAGATACATCAGAGTGTAGTTTTATTCCCAGGACAGCCGCCTTGTGGTAACATTAGCAAACACGCTAATTTGTACCACAAGTCACCTATTATGCCGCCTAATTTCCGATATTACAAAGCCAACCCCAAAAAAGAAGAACACAAAAGTCATACTTCATAGAAAGTAAATGTCCAAAATAGTACAACATAATAGGAAGATACATCAACTCTTATAATATCAGAGTACAAGAATTTACCCAAAGGGCTATAACAAGGCACTTGATGTGGTTAAAACTCCAAAAATTATTTAGGACACGCGGCGCCCCGGGTGGTTTTTTTAAGAAAGCGGATTTTGTTTTATTTAGAAAGACGGGGTGCGCAGATTTATTATTTGGATATAAAACAGTTGAAATTGAGTTTTAACGAAAGGAGGCAAGAGTACCAATCACATGTAGTACAAGATATTCCGGTGAGGAATATCGGGGTCGTATTGTTCTCGGGGACGGGTTGACTATTTATATTCTTCCGTGGAGGCGACTATTATTCTACTGAAATTAACTTGTCTGGTTATTATTTATATATATAAAAACTGAAAATAAAAGTATTAAAATATGAGCCGATGAAGAGTTTAGCGCGCCGGCATTGAATTGAATTTGAAATAAAATAAACTTTTAATAAATAGAGAACCTAAATTTCAAATTAATTAAGGCGGAGACTTGGCCGTGGAGGTTCCACAGACATGAGCTCACCTATCTCGAGGACAATTGCTCACCTAAAAATTAAGACTATTCGACCGGGATCTCGTCCGATGAAGGATTCCTCTTAATGTCCGCATTATGCTAAGAACCCTGCTATTGGGTGGGGAACCCAATCCGGAAGAATTCCGTGCCTCCTCTCTCGAGGGTTAGTGCGGAACTCCATTTAATAAGGGGTGATCGGTTCATACGCACGACCTCTCAGCTAGCTAGCGTATGGACTACGGAAATAGTGCCCACACATCGATATGTGGTTCTACGCCTTGTAAACCCGGGGCAAACCTTAAGAAATTTAATTAAATTGAAAAAGTACTTTTAATTATTTAAAGCGATTTTATCTGTCCCAATGCTCTTCGATATTGAGGGCTAAGAGAGGTCATACACTCATAGGAATGGGGACGGCTTGCGGAAAGAAAGAGATAAAATGAAAGCAGTAAAATGAAAGCAGTAAAGAAAGCGGTAAATGAAAGCAGTAAAGAAAGCAGTAAATTGTGAGTCCTAATCAAACTAGTAGGCGGAAAATGAAAGCAGTAAATGACAAGTCCTACTCAAATGAGTAGGTGGGAAATTGCAAGTCCTACTCAAATAACTAGGCGGGAAATGAAAGCGAGTCCTACTCAAATGAGTAGGAGGAAATAAATGCACATACACACGCACTCCACAAGAATGAAAACGCACAAACTCTCTGTAAAATTAAAAACACACATACACACTCTACTTGAATGAAAACACATACACAAACACAAACACTCTTCATAAAAAAAAACTCACACACTCTACTTGAAGAAAAACACACATGCACTTTACAGGAATGAAAGAAAGCTATAAAACTTAACTCATACACGCACGCAGACATACAAAAAATGCGAAAAGCAAAGTTATCTAAAAATTAAAACAACTACATTTCTACCGCTAGAATGTGGTAGAAATGCATAAAAAGGCAAAATAAAAATTAAAGGAGCTAAAAGTTTTGCAAATAAAAGGGAAAATCAAAGTGCTCAAAAATTAAAACGACTACATTTGTACCGCAAGAATGCAATAGAAATGCATAAAAAGAGAAAATAAAAATTAAACGAACAAAAGTTATTGCAAATAAAAGCAAAAATTGAAGCATTCGAAAAATTAAAATGACAGCTAATCCATTCTTATAACTCTATAAAAACGCTTAAAAAGTGGAAGAAAAGGTAAAAGAACGAAAAGTTTTACAAAAATAAAAATAAAGGACTAAGTAAAAAATCAAAACCACTTTTATAATCATTTTTATAGATTCATAAGGATGAACATGAAAAGAGCATAAAAATCCTAAGTCCAAATAGAGTTAACTAAAAATAACTAACACTAAAAGCATGAAATCTAATCTCATACACACACACGTCCATATTAAAGGAACAAAAACAAAGATAAAACAAGGTAAAAATAAGATTGCTTAAGTATGGTGCTCAGATGCATTCCAAAACCAGATAAGGAAAGAAAAACACATATTTTATTAAGTAAAAGATGGGTTACAACGAAAGCTAAAAACAAAATCTAAAGTGAGGGGGAGAAATTTCCCTTACCAGGCTTTGGAATACACTAGAGCATCACCTCCCTAAGGCAAAATGGTCGAAAAAGAAGAACAGGAACTCAAACAGAGAACTTCAATTTATAGGCAAAATTTTCTAAGTATACGCCCTAAGTCACGGGCATGTAGGGTGGGCGTGTAACTACTGTTGATGAGTCGGTACTAAGATTTCACGGCTGGTTTGACTTTGCAGCTGTAAACGTAGATGTCACGGGCATGACTATGTTTGTCACCGACGTGTCGGGAAGGTCGATCTGGGGATGGCACCGTGCCAATTCGTCACCGACGCTGTCTTGTCTGGGCCAGGTGGAGAAGTCACGGTCGTGTCACATCTTGACACGGGCGTGTCGGGTCTGTTTAGCAAACTTCGAGTGCGGATTGTTGAGCTGGCGACACGGGGCTTGGTCACGGCCGTGTCATATTGGACACGGGCGTGTCTTGGGCGTGACTTGGCTTTGTTTTGCGGGCGGCTGATTTCACTTTTAATTGGAGTAACATGCCCAGGTCACGGGCGTGACCTTAAGTACACGGGAGTGTACTATGCAATTTTTGGAAAATTTCTGAAAATTCCTTAAAACAAAACGAGGCTAAGTTAGAATAATTTTTATAAAAATAGGTGCATTTTCTTAAAGAAATTTAACTAAAAATAAAGAAAATAAATAAAAATGAAATAAATAAACTACCTAAAAATACGTATATTTACAACTAATCAAATACCCCCATACTTAAGCCACAAGTAAGAGTAAATATCTTGAGAAAGAGAGGTTTGAGATTCAACTTATCATACCACCTAGTACTGTTACGAGCCCTTCACCGGGTAGTCCTCGAGAAGTACAAGATCCGCCATAAATCTTCAAACACAACTAAACACTAAGCAAGAGTAGATAATATAAGAAGATATTACAATCAGTGAATATCGTCCCATGTGTATGATGGGTTATGGTTGAGAAGGAATGGATAGTCCAGGGAGATAAGGCTTGGTTGGTTATGATATTGAGGACTGGATAGACCTGAGAGCTAGATGATCAGATGTGTAGTGAGGGTGATATATTTGCACATGCATATGATGTGGTGGGTATTTGGTACTTCCCTAGTCGTCACACTGATGGGAGTACATTAACACAGTAAGTAGTTGTGGTCTAGAGGGCCAGATCATCTGGTGTCTTAGTGATGTTTTACTAATGACCCTTCATTTAGCCATAAAGGCTGGTGGATTCCAGTAAAAGTACGCAGGGGATTTGCGATTGTGTTCTTAGTATCGAGGTGTACTAAAGGTCAAGGCCTGATAGTTTTCATACCCACCTAGGAGTGGAGACACCCGCTCCAATGCCCCCATAGCCATGACGGTGGGTACCTGAGAGGTTAACTACCTCCAAAAATTTGGAACAAAAGGTTTTGTGCACAAAGTGTGTGTGAGTTTCACTTGTATGAAACCATAACATAAGCATTGCATGACATAGCATACGCAGATATTACAAATAATAAGATTCTCATCATGTAAGATAGTATGGGCTCTTGTATATGATGAGTTACTTATAAACCCGATCCTTAATTTATAAGTTTGTATGGGCATTTATATAAGTTTAGGTACCTGTTGGGAACATTGACCACAATGTACTAGATTTGAAGAAGCCCCATAAGTAAATAATATACACAAATATTTATTTGACATTTCCTATAAGTTATCATGTCCAAGAAATCAATATTTGATTGACAAACAGCTGGGGAGTAAGTCAGATCATTTCATAAGTGAAGAAAAATCTGCTAAGTATAAACGAGTCGAGTCATCTCACTTCACTCAACAATCAAGGTATATAGACGTTGAATCAATGTTATTCACTCAATGTCTCAGAAGAGAAGCAGAGAATCTGCTTAAGTTCAAATGTGTCGAGTCATCTCACATCACTCGAAGCTCAAGACTCATAGGCACTGACTGAATAACACTCTCTTAACGCTTCGGTAAAAGAGCAGAAATTCAGTCCAAATACAAGTGCATCGTGTGAAGGGTTTTCACTCAATGCCACAGAAAAAGAGCTAAGTTTCATTCCAAGTTCGAAAGTGTCGACAATCATTCAATCAACAGCATAGTACTGAAGAAGAAAATCTATCTAAGTATAAATGCGTTAAGACATAAGACTTGACTCAATGCCTAAGCAGAATGTGCTGAGTTAACTGCAATCACTCGATGACTTTTCAGAAAGACTTCACTCAATGCTTCAAAAGAAAGGGAAAACTTATCTAAGTACAAATTTGTTGAGATACATGATATCACTCAACGCCTGAGTAGTTTGCGATAAGTTAAGTACTGTCTCTCAATGCTTCTTTAGAGATCAAGAATTTGACTAAGTTAAGTTGCTTCCAGCACTCAATGCCTGCATATAAGTTCAAAAGTTATTCTAAGTCAAATAGCATCTTATCTATTTAGCTGACGTCATCCAAAATTCAATTCAACACTGATTGTGCTCTAAAAGATAGAACTTGTCGTGTTTATCTGAAATACAATCTTAGGAAAATTCAACCATTTAAGGTTGCCTTGTAGCCTACCTTAATAGGTTATAACTGTTGTAGTTGTTGGAATATAAAAGCAAGTGCGTAGGACTTTTGTAATACTTTTGCAAAAAAAACTTTTGGAAGACTTTTCTTCGAAACCCTAAGTTGCAAAAGGTCGCCTCTAGTAGAGAGGTAAACAACTTTCATTGTCTTCAAGCTTAATAATATGCAAAATTGTTTTTCAAAAAAGCTTGAGGAAGAAGAAGATCTCTCTAAGTATTCACATAACACACCCTGCTTATATTTTGAAGATCATTTCTTGTTGTTGTGGTGAAGAGAACCTGTATGGTGAAAATAGCTAAAGAAAAATACTTTAGAACTTTAGTTCCTGAGTCATTGTAACGCTCATTAAATCTTTGTTGTAAGATCTCACTAAGATCTGAGTGTATGCCTTATTTATAAAGGCTGAATGTAAGATTTTTTCCAAAATTTCGAGGTAGGATTCCTATAGAGGATCTGAAGCAGGCCTGTATTATAGATGTAAAACCATCCTCCCGGAACACAAGATACATCAGAGTGTAGTTTTATGCCCAGGACAGCCGCCTTGTGGTAACATTAGCAAACACGCTAATTTGTACCACAAGTCACCTATTATGTCGCCTAATTTCCGATATTACAAAGCCAACCCCAAAAAAGAAGAACACAAAAGTCATAATTCATAGAAAGTAAATGTCCAAAATAGTACAACATAATAGGAAGATACATCAACTCTTATAATATCAGAGTACAAGAATTTACCCAAAGGGCTATAACAAGGCGCTTGATGTGGTTAAAACTCCAAAAATTATTTAGGACACGTGGCGCCCCGGGCGGTTTTTTTAAGAAAGCGGATTTAGTTTTATTTAGGAAGACGGGGTGCGCAGATTTATTATTTGGATATAAAACAGTTGAAATAGAGTTTTAACGAAAGGAGGCAAGAGCACCAATCACATGTAGTACAAGATATTCTGGTGAGGAATATCGGGGTCGTATTGTTCTCGGGGACGGGTTGACTATTTATATTCTTCCGTGGAGGCGACTATTATTCTACTGAAATTAACTTGTCTGGTTATTATTTATATATATAAAAACTGAAAATAAAAGCATTAAAATTGGAGCCGATGAAGAGTTTAGCGCGACAGTATTGAATTGAATTTGAAATAAAATAAACTTTTAATAAATACAGAACCTAAATATCAAATTAATTAAGGCGGAGACTTGGCCGTGGAGGTTCCACAGACATGAGCTCACCTATCTCCAGGACAATTGCTCACCTAAACATTAAGACTATTCGACCAGGATCTCGTCCGATGAAGGATTCGTCTTAATGTCGACACTCCCATAATAGGTAGGGGGTCCCAATCGCTGGAAATGCGAAATAAAATTCATCTCTGGTGGTAGCATCACTAGGGGCACTAGAGGAGCAATAATAATGGGTATGGCTTGACCCATGATAGGATCTTGCACTAAGGGTCACTGCGTGGGAGCGGCAAACAACAAGGATTGAATCTGCGATTGCATTGCCACCAACTGCCTCGACAGAGCCTCGTTGCTCTGACGCAAGCTCTTAATCAACGCATCGCTTTGCACACCTGACAACTCTACCACTGACTGGGGAGTCGACCGAGTCACAGGACGTCTAGCTGACATTTCTAGAAAAGCAACGGGATGACTCATCAAAATCCTAGATTACAACTAGGCCACACAACCCAGTTCAGACCGTACTTAAAAGTCACTTGATTATGCTGCAACTTGCTTTGTGATTTTATAATGATGTTATGTCCTACTTAGGATGATATCCTCTCATCCTATTAACTCATGAGCCTTTGATATGAATGGATAAATTATTTATTCAATTAAAAGAAATCATGTGTGTACATGTGTCATCATGTAAACCTTAACTTAGCACGCGTGCTTATGCGATGATTTGCTATGTATGCAGTGCTATGCATTATAAAAAGATCTTAAAGAATTTATGAGCGGCGCACACATGAAATATTATGCATTCCATACTACATAACATCGCATGCAATGAGAAAAGAAAATGTGCTAATGGGCACCCATGTGATGGTGGTTATGCATCCCATACTACATAACCGTCACATGTTGCAACCTATGGTAGATCATATACAAACACATATTATGCATCCCATAATACATAATATGCCCCGTATACTTCTTATCATGCTATGGGTGTGGTGACTATGCTTTGGTTAAGACGTACTGATGACACATTGGTGTGTGTATGCAAATGAATGGAGGAAATCAAAACTATATGAGATTGGCTAGTTTGACCAACTTGTCAAACCAACCTCCCTCTTATACCAACAGTCGCAACCCGCATTTTCGCCGCTTTTAATGATATATCAGAGTAAGAGAAAATGCGCGTCATGATGCCACACCAGTAGGGTATGACTATGAACGCTCAGGAAAAACTCCTACTTAACACACGAAGAAAGATCATTAAGTTATTTAGAGAAAAATCCAATTTAAGTTAAGCAGTTAGCCACATACCTCGGCTAGTGGTTCATGTAGTCCGCGAGAAAAGTAGTTATACGCTGCGAACAAATAGACCTTTTACAAGATTAGACACCCTACATGTGAAAAAATGTCCCCAGAGGACAACTCATGGTATGCAAAACTCTAGGTTTATAATAGTAGTAAAAATAGTTTTTACGGTAACTAAATATAATGATTTAAAATTTTAAAAAATGCAGTGCATGAAGTAATAATAGTAGTTTTATACTTGAAAATACCTAACATACAATCCTAACATAAAACATCCCAGAGAGCAAAAAGTCCAAATAATCAGAAGGAAAACAAATTAGCAGGTAGCAAAGTGTCCAAAATAATATACCCTGTGGGCGTCAACAATCTGACACAAACCACATAAATCAAAAGTATGTCTGAACTAGGTAAAGTAAAATGAAACAGCAAACTACCTCACAACGGCGAGGTGAAAACCACAGCCAACATTGCAACTCAGGAACTCCAAAACCAGCTCCACTACCATCTAGAGCTCCGAACCTGAGGCATTCCAAAGACAGAACACCTCAACAAGAGGGTACAAGCAGTGGCAAAAAAATTAAGCCAAAAGTAAACAAAGGTCAAAATGGGTACCAACTCAAGACGAAAAGTACTGAAGTAGAGTACAAAAGTAAAGTACCAAAATTAGAAAATAGTACTTACATGAATCATCACGTACATCAAACGACATCGGATTCCCAAGGCTAAAAGGTAGAAAGCATGATTACATCATAAGAAAGAATTCACATAACTTTAATTGCCAAATGTGGTCAAATCTACCCCAAAAAAACGGGCGTGGTGGTCACTCTTCTGGACGCACCCTCACAGATATAATATTCATCTAACTATGGGGGAGACTCATACACTCCACCATTCACCGCAAACGCACAAACACCCGGTAGAGTTCCACAAGTGAACAAACATTGCGATGGTTGTTTCGTCCACTAACACCCACAATAAACAAAACCATGATATAAATCTCAAGACTTGGCACATCGGATTCTACTAGACATCGCTAGATTAAGTGATTGGTTGATCAACATCTATTAAAGATACATGACCTTAAATAAATTCTATCTCGTCCTACACCGTAGTTAAGAAACGATTAAAAGGTAAAGATTCAACCGCATCAGTAAATCACTAACAACTCTACAAGGTAGGATTATCATAATCTTGAACATGATAATATAAGTGGATCTTAATCAAAAGATCCAACCAGTGCCACTAATCAGCAAGTCAATCATGATAACAACATTAAATAAAAAGGGTTAGAGATTTCATCAAGATTGGATAAAGGAAGGAAGAGGGGAAAAACAAACCACCATCTTCCATGGTTTTGCCGGAGGAGACCTCCAAATTGCATCTCGGCGTAGATCGTGACTAAGGAAGATGGGGGAGGTCAAAATCTGAACGAAATGGCCGAAATAAAAGTTAGGGGCAAAATCCTTAACAACAAAAACTCAAGAAATGAGGAAAACTTTACCACAATGAGGTAGCTCTCATTGAGAGCTTTCCGGATCTACGTTTTGTTCAAGATTTCGAGCATCGGAGCACCGTCGGCGGCCACCGGAAGAATCACAGTGGAACTTTCTCTCTCTCACTCACGCCGCTCTGGTTCGGGAAATGAACAGAAGTTCGGTCTGCTCCAAGAGGAAGAAGTGTGTTTATATATATATATTTATATATGTTTGGTACACTGCTAATATGTACCGGATTTGGAAAAGCCTCATCTTAATAAATGATATACATCAATTTGTATTTGATATATGTTTGAGTTTCATTATGCAGGTTTAAGAATTGGAAGAAAATTTTCTAACTACAAGTGTCGACACTTGTGAAGAATTATGTCGACACTTGTGAAAAATTATGTAGACACCTAAAGAAGAAGTTGAGTCGAAATCCAGGCATTGTGTCGACACCAACAGAAGAAGCTGTGTCGACACCCATACTTGTGTCGACACTTATGAAGAATTATGTCAACACCTAAAAAAGAAGCTGAGTCGACACTTAGACTTGAGTCGACACCTAAGCCAGGAGTTATGTCGACACTGAAAGCAGAAGCTGTGTTGACACCCAGGAGTTATGTCAACACTGAAGGCAGAAGCTGTGTCGACACCCAGGAGTTATGTCGATAATAGAAGCAGAATTATGTCGATACAAAGAGCTTGTGTCGACACATTTCACAGATGCTATGTCGAGTACCAGAAGAATGACTATGTCGACACATGTAGTGTTGTGTTGACATCATCAAGACTTGTGTCGACACTTAGTCCATTTGTGACGACACATGTGGAGCAGTTTGCTGAGTGGTTTATGCTGAGTTGGAAAGTTTTTGAAGAATCAGCTGTCATAACCAACCGGTCTGACACCTTTGTCAGAACTGTCGGAAAACTATTACTAACCGGATCAGCTGGTAATCGAGAGGAAACTCTATATAAAGGACTGGTTCGACACAACAAATAAGAGATAGCAAGGGAAAAGAGAACACACAACACTAAGAAGTGAATCCTTCAGAGAGGGTTTTCTACAACAAGAAAAGGGGAAACCCTTACGAAGGGAGATCCAGATCAGTCTGCAAGAAAGATTCAGATCTCTTTCTGAATTCAAGGAAGAAGCTATCTGAAGATCAACTTCTACATAAAGTGAAGATCAACCTTATTTTGTTCTGTCAAGAAGCTTTGAAATGGCTAAGTCGGGTTGGATCTGAAGATCAGTCTATTCAAGAACTGTTCAAGAAGCACACACCAGTGAAGAGATTTATCTGGTGAAATTTTTGTATCTCTTAATCAAACAATTTCTGGTAGTATCTGTTGTAAGATCTGAGCTGTAAGCCTGTAATTATAAAGGCTGAGGTAGGGCTTTTTCCTGAGTTGTAGGAGTGGGGTTTCACTCTAAGTTGTAAGCCTAGTGACATAGGCTGAGGTAGGGCTAAAGCATGAGGTAGGGTTCTTGGGAAGAATCTGAGGTAGGACTTGTATAAGTCTGAGTTGTAGGAAGCATTCTTGGTTCTGAGCTGTAAGATCTGCGGATCTGAGAAGAAAGAAGGAAGTTAGGCCGAATCTAGTACACTACTAAAGAGGCGAAGGGGGAAAGTGGATGTACCCATACCTTGGGGAACCACTATAAATTTGGTATCTGCTGTGCTGTGTTCATTATTTTGTGGTTTACATTGTTTTTATGCTGAGATAGATTTTGCTATTTGCCTAAAATTTTGAAGGAAAAATTAGAACCTATTAACCCCCCCCCCCTCTAGGTGTCTAGGCTCTTGAAATTAAGTCTTTTAAGTGGTATCAGAGCCAGGTTACTCAAAGATTGACCTAACAGTCTGAGTGGATCTCCAAGGCAAATAATAGATTTCAAGAATGGGTTCAATAGAGAATCATAAGGAATTTGGATCTATGAAACTGCCTATCTGCAGGAAAGAATGCTTTGGCATATGGAAGGAAAGGGTCAGGTTGTTTATGGAAGCGTCTGATCCAAGAATCTACATCACAATACAAGAGGGTCCCTTCATTCCAATGAAGGTATCAGTTCTGGATGCAAATGTTAAAACCCGTAAGAGCTATTCTAAAATGACTAAGGATGAGATCATCCTGGCAACATTAAACAAAAGAGCACAAAAAATTATAGTAAGTGCTATAGATGACGCCACATTTCAGAATCTGGTGCACTGTAAAACCTCCAAGGAAATGTGGGACACCCTGATTGTCTACATGGAGGGAACATAAGAAGTCAGAGAGGATAGGAAATCTATACTGAATCAAGAATATGAGAGCTTTAGACAAGCCAAGACTGACAGCATAGCTGAATGTTACAAGAAGTTCTTCAGGATTGTCAATGAGCTGATGACCTATGGAAGAGTCTTCAGCACATATGAACTGAATGACAATTTTCTCAGGTCACTAGCAAATGACTGGGACACAATGATATGTTCCATCAGAGAAGTGGCCAAGCTTGTTGATACACCTCCACCCACACTATTTGGAAAGCTGCTATCATATGAAATGCAGCTCACTACCAGAAAAGAGGAGGAGAAAAGCAGTAGGCCTGAATACAAAGAAAGGTCTGTAGCCTTCAAGGTTGAAGGCACAAGAAAGGGTTGGAAAAAGTTTTCTTCTCCACCCAGAAGGAGTGCTGAGGCTGAAGAAGAAAATCTTGACAACAACACATCAGATCGCCTCACCTCTGACGAGGACTTTGCTGCCTTTACAAGGCAATTCCAAAGGTTCATAAAAAAGAAGAAATGGAGAAAAAAGCCATCAACATCCTTTTCCAAGGATGAGTATTACAAGAAAAAGAAGACTCCCAAGGAGGACAGGTATGCCTCAAAGCCTAGTAAACAAACTAATACTAAGATTGTTTGTTATTGTTGCAACAAGCCTGGACATGTCATAGTTGACTGTCCAGACAAGACGACTGAATCTAAAGATAAGAAGAAGCATCAAGTGAAAGGCAAGAAGGAGAAATCCCTTGTTGCTCAAAAGCAGAAGAGTTGGACAGAGTCTTCATCTTCGGGATCAGGAGATGAAGATAATACAGAAGCATATGTTGGGCTAATCTCAACAGAAGAGGATTCTAGGGAACTAGAATTCCTACAAATGCTGGACTCCATAAATGGAGCAGAAGACTATTGCTGTAGAGGGTTGATGGCTCTATCAGAAAATGAACAGTGCTAGGATCAGCCTAGTCCTAGTAAGGTATACAGTTCTTCCTCAGTTTCAGATTACTGCACTGCATCAGAATCAGAAACTTCTTCATCAGAAGGGGATGTGCATCAAATCATTAATGAGTATGGTGGGTTGTTGCAAGCTCTGAAGAGGAGCAAGTTTCTTGTCAAGGAGCAGGCCAAGGAGATTGAGTCTCTGAAGCAGGCTGCATCAGATTCAGCCGTGTTGATAGCTTCAAAATTGAAGGAGATTGCCAAACTGAAAAACATTACTGTTATTCAGATAGGCATAATCTCTTTAAAGGAAAATCACATCAAGAAACTTGAGGCAAAACTTCAGCAAGAAAGAGAATTAGTGGCTAAATTCTCTAAGCCAAAATCAGTCTTGACCTTAATAGATAATTTCATTTCTCATAAAGGAAAGACTGGTCTATGTTTCAAGGGTAGAACTAGGGCCACCAATTTTCATAGAAAAGGTAGGGCCCCAGCACAGCCACTATCTACAAAGCCCTATATTTTCTTTAGGAAAGTGATGCAACCAACAAACATGTATGATCATGATAGTACTCATGGTCACTGTGAGTATGAAGATCTCATGGGCAAGGGTGCAAATTCAAATAGATCACACTATAGGAAAGCCCATCAGGTTCAAGAGGAAGTCTTGGGGTTTACTGCTCCAGCACATACACTCAACAGAACTGCTGGCAACAAAGCAGTAAAGTCTGTACCTAAGATAAATTATAATAGGTTTGAGTGTTGGTGTTGTGGCAAAGTGGGCCATTTTGCCAGGGATTGTTTGTTCAACACAAGTGTTAAAACCAAGAGTAGTCTACCTGTCAGAACAACTGCATGATTTCAACCTAACAATGACCTAGGACCCAATAACAATTTGGGTTCTAAGTGTAAGTGATTCTGTGTTTGATGAAGGTGAATCCAAGTGACCATACCCCTATATGGTACTTGGATAGTTGATGTTCCAGACTAATGACTGGAATAAGAAGAATGTTAAGGGACTATGTACCCATAGAGAATGGACCCAAAGTAATCTTTGGTGGATCAAAAAAAGGAATCATCAAAGGATTTGGTAACATATTTAGTGATTCAATTACTATCCGTAAAGCGGCTTATGTGAAGGGTCTAAAACATAATCTGATCAGCATAAGTCAACTTAGTGATCTAGGTTATGACATCTCCTTCCTCAAAGGGGAGTGCCAAATAAGAAGGTCAACTGATCAAGAGATCATTTTGACTGGCACTAGGAAAGGGAATGTATATTGTCTTAACCTAGATTGTGAGTTTGACAACTCACCCATTTGTCTAGTTGCAGGAGATAAACCTTCACTATGTGTCAAATGGCACAAGAGGCTTGCCCATCTGAACTATAAGTCAATAGGACAGCTGTTTAGCATGGGGTTTGTGAGGAATGGTCCTCAAGTCAAGTGCATTAAAGAGGGTGTGTGTTCAGCTTGCCAAAAGGGCAAACAGACTAAGTCCTCTTTCCATGCACTTGATATCAAAGATTCAATGAGATGTTTATATCTCTTGTATATGGATTTGTTTGTCCTATGCCAGTTCATAGTCTTGGTTGGAAAGTATACACACTAGTTATTGTGGATGACTATTCTAGATACACATGAGTTTTCTTCTTGAGGCAAAAAAATTGAAACCCCAACTGTTTTCCAGACTTTTGTTAGACAAATTCAGAATGAACATAACAGTTTAGTGGTCAAAATCAGAAGTGACCATGGAACTGAATTTCAGTTGAATTTATGACAAAGTTCTGTGATGAACTTGGGATTCATCAGGAATTCTCCTCACCTAGAACTCCTCATCAAAATGGAGTTGCTGAAAGAAAGTATATTACTCTAATTGAGGCAAGTAGAACACTACTTAGTGACACTACTCTCCCTGATTACTTCTGGGCAGAGGTAGTAAATACTGCATGTCATGTTCTCAATAGAGCCTCCATCAATAAGAAACATAAGATGACCCCCTATCAGATTTTGAAAGGCAGAAAACCAAACATTTCCTACTTTAGAATCTTTGGTAGCAAGTATTATGTTTTAGTTAATGGTAAGCACTACCAAACAAGGTTTTTTGCCAAATCCCTAGAAGGGATATTTGTTGGATACAGTAATAATAGTAGGGCATACAGAATCTACAACTTAACTACCCATGTTGTAGAGAAATCTGTCCATGTTGTATTTGATGAATCTAAGTTGATTAACAATGAATTGTCTAGTTCTTCAGTTAGTTCTACAGGTCTAACAGACAGGCTGGACAAGCTGACCATCAATGAAGAGGTACCTGCTAGGTTGAATGAGTAAAAAGATGCTTGTTGTCCAGGGGAGAATAAGACTCACTGGATGAAGATGACAATGAGGAGCATCAGGTTGAGGAAAATGAAGAAGGCCATGAGGTTGATATATTTCCTCCAGCAAGAAGAACACTTGAAGGATCATCCAGCATACCAAATTATTGGTGATACAAGTCAAGGTGTTCTAACAAGAAACAAAAGTATGAACACAGTCCTTTGTTCTAGCTTCTTGTCATAAATAGAACCCAAAAAGTTTGAAGAAGCCATGCTAGACATAAACTGGATTGATGCTATGCAAGAAGAGCTGACTCAATTCAAAAGATGTAATGTATGGGAACTGGTTCCTAAACAAAAAGATCACAACATCATAAGAATCAAGTGGATCTATAGAAACAAACTTAATTAGAATGACACTATAATCAAGAATAAGGCCATATTGGTAGCAAAAGGGTACAAGCAAGAGGAAGGGATTGACTTTGATCAAACCTTTGCCCCAGTGGCAAGGTTGGAGGCTATAAGATTATTCTTGGCCTATGCTACCTATCAAGGGTTTAAGGTATATCAGATGGATGTAAAGTCAGCATTTTTGAATGGCGACTTAAAAGAGGAAGTCTATGTTGAACAACCCTCAGGTTTTGTAGACTCTCATTATCCTGATTATGTATATAGGATAAGGAAAGCTCTATATGGTTTAAAACAAGCCCCAAGGGCTTGATATGAAACCTTGTCTGCTTTTCTTATTGAGAATAAGTTCTCTAGAGGAATGATAGACAAAACTCTATTCTTTAGGGAATCTAAAGGCAAGATAATCCTAGTCCAGATATATGTTGATGACATTATATTTGGTTCAACTGAAAACATCCTTTATAGGAAGTTTACCAAACTTATGCAAGGGAAGTTTGGGATGAGTAGTAAGGGTGAGCTGAATTTTTTTTGGGACTTCAAGTTAGACAGACTGATGATGGATTGTCCATATCTCAGTCTAAGTTCACCAAGGAGTTGATTAAGAAATGTGGTATGGACTCAGCCTCCACCATGAAAACTCCAATGGGAACAAGTATGCCTATAGGCAAAGATGAGGCAGGGAAACCTGTTGATGAGTCTTTGTATAGAGGGATAATTGGCTCCCTACTTTATTTGACTACTAGTAGACCTGACATCATGTATGCAACATGTGCTGTGATAGTTACCAAGCTTGCCCAAAGGAATCTCATTATACTGCAGTTAAAAGAATTTTGAGATATCTTAAGGGCACACCGAATGTAGGCCTTTGGTTCCCAAAGAATAGAGATTTCTTACTAACAGGTTTCTTAGATGCAGACTTTGGAGGATGCAAAGAAGATAGGAAGAGTACAACAGGAACCTGTCAATTCCTAGGAGGAAGGCTGGTGTCATGGTGCAGCAAGAAGCAAACAAGTGTAGCTATATCAACAGCTGAGTCTGAGTATGTAGCTGCAGGTAGTTGCTGTGCACAGTTGTTGTGGATAAAGCACCAACTAGAAGATTATAACATCAAGGTAACTAGAATTCCATTGTTTTGTGATTCTACCGGTGCTATTTCTATTTCTAAGAATCTTGTATCACACAGTAGAACCAAACATATAGAAATTAAGTTTCATTTCATTAGAGAACATGTTGAGAAGGAAGATATTAGTCTAGAGTTTGTGAACACAAATAATAAAGTAGCTGATATATTTACAAAACCTCTGGATGAAATTAAATTCAATTATTTTAAAATTGAATTAGGTATGTTGAACCTAGAATAGGTTAGCACAAGCTTCCCTAAGAAGAATATGTAAGTACAAAATTTCTTAGGAAATTTATCTAAGTACAAAGTTTGTGTCGACACAAGCACAATTGTGTCGACACACTCAGTATGTTGTGTCGACAAAGAATAAGGATGTGTCGACACAGAAACAGTATTTGTGTAGACAGAAGAATAGGTGTCGACACAACCTTGTCGAGACCTTATATCTAGAGGAGTTTTCGTGTCCACACACAAAAGTTGGTTTTGATATACCTATGTCAAGATATGACCAGCCCGTATCGACTCTAACACATGTATGTCGAGATCTAGACATGTCGACTAAACCTAAGTTTTGTCGAGATCTAGATAATTTCTGTTGACACATGTAAAATTTGGTCGACTATGGCTCGTCTTTTGACCTGGCCTTTACACTAACACTATAAATAGGTCAAGCCAAAATCTGGTCGACTACGCTTTCCGAAATCTAGGATCTACACCTTATATCGACAAAGACCTTATCTTCTTTTCTCTTCCATCTCTCTCGATAATGGCGCCTCACCAAGATGTTAAGGTGAATGAAGGATATGAGTTGGTTCGTGGAGGATTCATAACAGCTTCACAAGAAATCCAGGGTGTCATTACCCTATTTTTTGATAATGGATTAGAATTCTTGGTCTCAAAACCAACAAAAATTTGGAAAAAGGAAGTCATGGAATTCTATTCATCTGCTACTGTGGACCCAGAAAGGAAGAAGATCAAAGCCACAGTTCAGGATTCACGAGTTAGACTAACGCTAAAGACTATCAGGAAATCACTCCAACTTCTCATGGTTAAGGATGATGAAGAAATTGTTCCATCTAGGACTAAAGAAGCACTAAGTTGGTGCGGGCTAAACCCTAATATCAAGTTTGGATCATCTATTGCACGAAAAGGAATGAATTCCCAAGGAAAGTTTCTGTCTAAGGTAGTTGGCAAGGTAATTCTTTGTAAGACCGGTGGACATGACAGAATTTCAGTCCACATGTTCAATCTGACGAAAATGATTATTTTCACCATAAAAATAGACTGGGCATCAATAATTTTTGATAAGCTTCAAGAAGGAATAAAGAAACCAAATCTGGGAAGGATTTTGAGTTTATGTCTATCTGCTATTATACCAGATGTTTTGAACCAACTTCCATGAACCAAAATCAATCACATGAGGAGGATGGATGTGAGAATTCTATCTAGATGGGATAGAGTTTTGACAAAGGAAGTATCTACTCCACAGAAATAAGTTAAGAAAGATAAACAACAGAAAAAGGTTATTCAACAAGCAGAATCCTCCAGGGATATTGAAGAAGAAGTGGTCTTCAGTTCAGAAGAAGACATGCCACAAAATGAAGCACAGGATCAAGTGGAGAGCAGTATGGTTTTAGAGCAACAGGTAGTCTCCACTCCAGGGGGAGAAAATCCTGAACCAGCAGTACAAGACACTGTACAAGTTGAGCTGGCTGCCCAAGGGGGAGGTATTACTGAAGCTGCTCTAGAAAGTGAGCATGCTGCTGATACTGAAAGAAATAGTGCCTAATCACCTAGAGGGGAGGGGGGTGAATAGGTGAACTTTATATTTTTTTAATTTAAGGCAGAAATTCTGTACAATAAATGCAATTCTACAATTGTCACAACACAGCAAACACAGAACCAAACATACACAGAGTGCACACAGTATTTATAGTGGTTCCCCAAGGTCTGGGTACATCCACTTTCCCCCTTCGCCTATCTAGTAAAGTACTAAATTCGGCATAACTTCAACACTTCTCCTCAGATCCTCAGATCTTACAGCTCAGAACCCCAAATAGGTTCCTACAACTCAGAGTGTCCCCACTCCTACAACTCAGGCACAAAGCCCTACCACTCAGTCTTCAACAAGACCTACACTCAGAGAACAAAGTCTCCTACAACTCAGGCACAAGGCTCTACCTCAGTCTTCGATAAGACCTACACTCAGAGCACACAGTCTCCTACACTCAGCCTTTATAAAATAGGCTTATAGCTCAGATCTATACAAGATCCTACAGAAATTTTGATTATACAAAGTAATTAACCACAACTCTGAAAGAGAGAGATGAGTTGACTGGCTTCTTGATGATTTCTTGGAAGAACTTGGCAGAGATTAACCTCCCTTGGCTTTCTTCAAAGCTTCTTGAATTAGAACACAGTAGGGTTGAATCTCCTGTGAAGATGATCTTCAATCAACTTCTATCTTGAGATTCAGATCTCAATCTGAATCTTACTTAGCAGCCCGGTTCAGCATCTGCTCTTCTTAGAAGGAGCTCTGTCTCTCCAACTTCTTAGATCTTCTGTTGAAGGCCTTCTTCTTTTGTGTTGTTAGATCTCTTGATTGTAATCTGTTTGTAATCTCCTCTCTTATTATGATTCATTTTTTTTCTGTTGAAGGATAAAGTTCTTTATATAATATTCCTCCAAGGTAACCGACTGATCCGGTTTCTAACAACCTTCTGACGGCTCTGACAGTTGCAGTTGACCGGTTGAAATGGCAGCTGTCAAGTTCATCCAGTCACTTCTTGAAATCACTGTCACTATCTGAAAGTGTCGAAATAGATAGTCATTATGTGTCGACACAAATAGACTAAGTGTCGACACAAGTAGACTAAGTGTCGACACTAGCCTTGATGGTGTCGACACAACTCCTTGTGTTGTTGTAACAGCTTCTCGACACTGCTTCTTCAGAATGTGTCGACACTGATTCTGTGTGTCGACACAAGCCTTCTGTTGAATGTGTCGACACTGGTTGAGTGTGTCGACACAAATACTTCTTCTTTAATACTTAGTTGAATTCTGATAAGTGTCGACACAACTCCTTTCTGTCGACACATGCCTTCTTGTGTTGAAACTTGCTGAGTGTCGACACATGCCTTCATGTGTTGAAACTTGCTGAATGTCGACACATCTCCTTTGTGTCGACACATTCCTTCATGTGTTGAAACTTGCTGAGTGTCGACACATCTCCTTTATGTCGACACAAGTACTTTAACTTTGTTGAAGTTTGCTGAGTGTCGACACAGCCTCCTGGTGTTGACACATTTGATGTCGACAAAGTTTCTTTGAGTGTCGACACTGCCTCTAAGTGTCGACATAGATTATGTTGACAATTCTTCACTGTGTGTTGACAAAGCCTGTATGTGTCGACACTTTTCTTCTGGTGTCGACTCTGCCATTCCTGGTGTCGACACAATTACTCCAAGTGTCGACACAGTTTCTCTAGGTGTCGACACAAGCCTTCATAAGTGTCGACACTTCACCTCTAGGTGTCGACACATGGACTTAGAAACTTTTATGCTTTTCCTTCAATTACTTAACCTGCACATATAAACTCAGAGCACATCAAATACACCTTGATGTATATTATTGAGTAGGGTGAGGCTTCTTCAAATAAGGTACATATATTCCAATGTACCCAACAATCTCCCCCTATTTGGAGAAGTCATAACCCTTAGTCAATGATATACACCACACATAACAAATTCTCAGTATGATGTAAAACAGTATTATATGACAGAGTAAATACTAAACATGTATAAACAAAACATGTATAAACAATTATCTCATAATAACAATGTAATAGATTGAACATTAAACATTATTTTTACAACTTCCAAACGTTTTATTAATCAAAAGTTTACATGAAGTTTAATGCAAATGATTACAAGGTTGTAATCTTAAGAAAATTCTATCCTATGGCTGCTCTGGCTCCTTGATAACAATGCCCTTTCCAGATTGAATCTTTGCTTGAACTGGAGCATCATTGTCATCAGCAGGCTTCTTTCCCTTAAGATCTTTCCTTTTCTGTTCTTCAGCCCTTATCTTCTGTCTCTCAAAATAATGATAAGGCTTAGGGAAATACTTGCTAGGCTCCTGTGCATTAGGAAGTAGCTTACCTAATTTAGCCTTCCTTATGTATTGTACTATGGCCTCTTGCATAGCCTCATGTTTTTCCATTCCTGGTCAAAATTCCATTTGCCCCTCTCTAGGAAATTATCCTTTGTAGCCTTCCAAGCAGTCAATATGATATTCCTAGAGGTTGGGCTCCATTGCTCAAAATCTGGCCTTAATTCAGCTTGTTCTCTGAACCTCTTCTTAGATAATTGGGCTTCTTGCTCCTTTAATAATGCCTCTTGCTCTTTTAATATTGCCTCTAGCACAGGCTGTACTACTTTCTCAAGAATAACATTCTGATTACCCTCAGGAGGACTATACATAGATTGTACCTCCTGATGTATCATGCCAAAATCTGCAGGAGGATAGATCACCTAAGCTACTTCAGCTTGCTCTCCTCCAAAATATGCAGGATTTATTCCAGACTCTGCTACATTATCATCATCACATAAAGGTGGATATCCAAGGGTAGCTCTAATGCTGTTTGAAATCCATTTAGCATGGTCAGAGCCTGCTTTGACTAATACCCTCTCCCCCTTTATGACTTCTCTTTCTATATGATCTATAAGATCATCCTTCTGGAATCTGATTTGAGCATTCAAATAGTTCACTCCATCTTTATAAAAAGGTTTTAACCTTTGTAGCGTGTTAGTAATAGCCTTTTGAGAATCTTCAATGGCAGTTTTAACAGCAGTGATGCTGTCTTGTAATTGCTTATCAAAGGCTTCTTTGGCAGTAGCAATTACAGCAGTCGGGGCAGTAGCTATATTTTTTATTTCACTGACAATGACATTATGAGAAGCAGTCAGATTGTCATTCATCCTAATCTGATTTTCCAAGACATATCCTTGTTTTACTGCCATGTCATCAACCTATTTCTTTATGTTCTCTTGATGAGTAGCCAGATAGACCACTGCATTTCCTCCTATATGGAAACAATCAGTCATTTCCTTCTTGTGTTGATTCACTTCAAATCGTATGGACTTTTTGTCTTGAGCTAAGGAAAATTGTAGCTCCTTATGGTGCTCATCCATATAAGTTTCCATAGCCTTTCTTTGCTCATCCAACATGATTTGCAAAGCCACCAACAAAGAACTATAGTCAACAATTGGGGCTTGTTACGGAACTATGGTTTGTAGTGCTTTCTTATAGGTCTGGCTTCTTCTCTTGAAGACCTGGAACTTTCTTTTCTTGACTCTAGCAGCCTCTTCATCCTCTGAAGCAGAAGTACTGACAATGTCTACCCTGTCCTTAGGACTAGGAGGTAAATCCTTCTCAGTGCTTGGTCAGCATTCCTTTGCTCCTCAGTCTCATTTCTGGCAGTTTCCTCTACATGCTCCCCCTCAATATTAACTGTCTCCCCCTCAACAGCAGCTTTCTCTACCTCAAAATCAGTTTGTAAAAGATCAGGGAACAACTCTTCTAGTGTAAACTCATGTTGAGGTTGTACAGGAGAATCTCTTATCTCAGGGCATTTTCTATAACTGATGTGTCTTCCATGACCACATACTGTGGTTGACTATGTATCTGAGATGGCTGATTAACATCAAGTAATTATTCAGTCAATACTTCATCCTCAATATTTAAAAAAGATTGATTAACTTCATTGATTACCTCAAGAATTATTTGGGTAGCCCTTTCACTATCTAATTGAGTTGGCTCATCCACATGTGGAGGCTCCCCGTAGAGTGGATCCAGGTGAATAGGGCTAGCTGATGGTAGCTCCCCTTACCTCTGTGCATCTTCTTGTCTTGCTGGTGACTGTCCAGCATTGCCATCCCCTCCATCATCAGAACTAAAAACCACCTGCTCCTCTGAGCTACTTGAGGATTCAGTAGCCACAATGGCTTTCTTCTTCTTCTTCTGAGGTGTTTCTTTTTTTGAAGTTGACATTTCCTTTGTCAACACTCTATCCCACCTGGAGATAATCCTAATATCTATTCTCCTCATATGATTTATCTTAGAACCAACAGCTTGGTTCATGACTTCAGGGATACTTCCAGCTAAGTATAAGCTCAGAATCCTACCCAGATTGGGCTTCTTCAGACTTTCCTTTATCTTATCAAACATAACTACTGACCAATCAGTTTTAAGTTGGAAAATTATCCTGGTCATCAAACTGAACATGTGAGCTGATATTCTATCATGCCCACCAGGCTTGCTCAGAATTACCTTGCCAACTATTTCAGACAAGAACTTGCCCTGCATGTTCATGCCTTTCATATTGAAAACAGATCCAATCTTCAGGCTTGAATCAAGTCCACAGCATGCTAGTGCCTCCCTTGTCTTTGATGCAAGTACATATTCCTCTTCTTTAGTTCTAGGGAGATGTAGAATCTTTCTTAGACATTTCTGAGTGATTTTTACTTTTGCCCCATGAACTTTGGACTTAATCTTGAGTCCAGATTCATCAAGTGTAGCTACAGTAAATAATTCGAGGACCTCCTTTTTCCATATCTTGATTGGTTCGGAAACAAGATACTCTAACCCAGTCTCTGCAACTAGGGTTACCACACCTTGGATTTCTGGTTCCGCGTCATCAAAGGCGTGTCGCACGAGCTAATAACCATCATTGATGTTCTCTTCTAGCTTGGGCGCCATTAGGGTTTGAAGAAATTTTGAATTTAGAGAAGAGAAATGTAACGCCCCCGATTTTTCGATGATTTTATTTGTTTGGCAACGTCAGATTTATGACGTCGTGGCGTTACTTTTAACGTCGATTTGACGGCGCAATGTCGTTAAGGCAATTTCGCATCTGTGCGGTCGAGTAGGCCGAAATCTTGTTGCAATGGGAAGATTTTGCATTTAAAATTTAAGTTAAGTAATTTTGGACTTGCTCGTCAAGTTTCATCG
Source organism: Platanthera guangdongensis (assembly GCA_039583875.1). Taxonomy (NCBI): domain Eukaryota; kingdom Viridiplantae; phylum Streptophyta; class Magnoliopsida; order Asparagales; family Orchidaceae; genus Platanthera; species Platanthera guangdongensis. Next base: position 88,302,987 of record CM077149.1, read on the forward strand.
CAATCCGAGCATTTTTGGAGTCTCGGCGCGCGATTGAAGTTTTGGATTGTTTATGTTCGCCGTATACTTCAAAGATTAATATCTCGGGAATGGCTCGTCAGATTCTGGTCTTGATTTCGCCGTTAGATTTGTAGCATTAGTGTTTGCCTTCGGTGCAAGTTTCGTTTAATTCGCACTCGTTCGGGCTTCTGTGCTGAGTCGTCTCGAGAAGCTATGGTTCTACTCGATTAGCCCGTTTTAGATTTTACTCGGACGCCTTTTTGAGGGTCAAAACGGCATTGTATCAAAATATAGTCAACAGGAAATTTGTTCGTATCGACGATATCTACAACTTTCATGTAGACCACCTTTCGAATTGAAGTCTTTTTAAACCCCTAATTTCGTTGTTTCTACAATAACTCGAGTGGTGAGCTGCTACTCGAGTATATGCTGCTTTTACTCGAGTAAGTCATGTTTTTACTCGAGTAATGAGCCTCTACTCGAGTATATTGTGTTAATACTCGAGTAGGTATGTTATTACTCGAGTAGGTATGTTACTACTCGAGTAGGTATGCTTTTACTCGAGTAGGTATGCTGCTACTCGAGTAGGTATGCTGCCACTCGAGTAGGCTGTTTCAGTTTGCGTTCAGAGGCCGTTTTGGGGGTCAAAACGGCGTCGTATCAAAAAATGGCCAACATGACATTTGTTCGTCTCGACGCGATCTACAACTTACATGTTGACCACCTTTCGATTTTAGGTCGTTTTAAACCCCTAATTCCGTGGTTTCCGCTATAACTCGAGTGGTCAGCTGCTACTCGAGTATATGCTGCTTCTACTCGAGTAAGTCATGTTTTTACTCGAGTAATGAGCCTCTACTCGAGTATATTGTGTTACTACTCGAGTAGGTATGTTATTACTCGAGTAGGTATGTTACAACTCGAGTAGGTATGCTGTTACTCGAGTAGGTATGCTGCTACTCGAGTAGGTATGCTGCCACTCGAGTAGGCTGTTTTTGTCTGTGTTCAGAGGCCGTTTTGAGGGTCAAAACGACATCGTATCGAAAACGGGTCAACATGAAATTTGTTCGTCACGACGCGATCTACAACTTTCATGTTGACAAAGTTTTGATTTGAAGTCATAATAGACCTCTATTTTGGGTTCCCACAGAACCGCTCGAAATAAACCGTTTTTGACAAAACTTATATATATATATATATATATATATATATATATATATATATATATATATATATTCTTGAACTTAGATTTTAGAACCAAAATTCATCTTCTCCGTTATTTTTCTTCCGAACCAGAGCAGCGAGCGAGAGAGAGAGAGTTTCTTTTTCGTGAATCTTCCGGTGGCCGCCGACGGTTCTCCGGTGCTCGAAATCTTCAACCGAACTTAGATCCGGAAAGCTCTCGCCGAGAGCTACGTTATCGTGGTAATTTCTTCCCCATTCCTTGAGTTTTTTTTCGTTAGGGTTTTTCGGCCCTAATTCCTTTTCCACCATTTTTGTCTAGATCTCAACCTCTCCCGCATCCTTTTGCCCCGATCTACGACGTGGAGTGATTCGGTGGACTTTTCTGGTAAAACCAAGGCAAGTGGTGGTTTCTCCTCATTTCTCCTTGTCCGATTCGATGGTAACGGCTATGTTTTCATGTTCCCTAAAATTTTCTACGCTTATTCTTCCAAATTATTGCTATGATTAACCGCTTTGTTGATCACATATTGTTATGATGTTTTGCCATGCTAACTCGATCTTGTTTATTTATGTTTATTCGTTCTTGAAGTGTCTTACCGATGACTTAAATGACTTAGCCCTCGTTATCAAACGTATTAGAGTTTAATTAGGATTGTAAATCGTTCCTAAGGGTTGATCAACCATGTCCGGAATCTAGTAATGTCAAGTAGAGTTTGTCGAGCCAAATCCCGAGATATTTGTGTTATGGTTTTTTTTTGGGTTTCTTGAATGCGGGAGTTCGTGGACGATTCCACCTCCGCGGTATTTATTACCTTCATTAGTGCCCTGTGGAAGTCTACCTAGTTTTTGGATGCCTGCGGTGTATGGTGGAGAGAACGAGAATCCCTCGTAGTTAGATGGATAATATATCCGTTTGTTTTGAGTGGTATGTCCAAGAGTGACCACTACGCCTGTGTTTTTCGGTGGTGTGTCCAAGAGTGACCACTTCGCCGTGTTTTTGTGGTAGAGTCAACCACAGGTGCCTAATGAAGGTTTTGTACTTTCTTTCTGGAGAGATATTTTTGTAGTCGCCTTATAGCCATGTGCGTCTGGTGCACCCTTGTGGAACGTGACAAGTCACGTTAGAGTTTTTTTCCTGTTGATGCCCAGTTTTCTTTGGTACATTACTTCAGTACTTTTGGTCTTGGGTTGGTACCCCGGTTGACCCCTTTGATTATTTTGGTTTATTACTTTTCCTTCCACCATTTGTAACTTCTTGCTGAGGTGTTCTGTTTTTGGAATGCCTCAGGTTCATAGCAGTAGCAGTTAGCAGTGCTGGTGTTGGATTTCTGGCGGCAGTGTTGGCCGTGGTTGTTGCCTCGTCTTAGCGAGGTAGTTTGTTTTTGGTTTAGTTTTACTAGTTCAGACATACTTTTGTACGTGGGTTCGTGTCAGCTTGTTGGCGCCCACTGATTGTTAGTTGTTGATACTTGCTAGCTGCTCATTTATTTAAAAGTAGATATTTTACTTGCTCTCTGGGAGGATTTATGCTAGGAATGCATGTTAGGTATTTTAAACTATAAAACCTACTACTACTACTTCATGCATTGCATAATTTGAAACTCTAACTTGTTATTTTTGGCGACCGTAAAAGCTATCTTCCCTACTATAATAAATTTAGAGTCTTGCATAGCATGAGTTGTCCTTTAGGGACGTTTTTACTCATGTAGGATGTTTGAGTTAATCTAATCAAGTATTTTTCCGCAGCGTATAATATATTTTGATTCGTGGACTAGATGAGCCACTAAGCCGAGGGATACGACTAACTTCTGCACTTAACTGATTTTCCTTAAAATAACTTAAAAGGAACCTTTTTTCCTTATCGGTTGGTGTCTGCCTGAGCGTCCGCAGTTATCCCCTGCTGACGTGGCATCATGACGCGCATTTTCCCTTACTCTGATAAACTTTATTGGTGGTGAAAATACGGGTTGTGACAGTTGATATCAGAGGGAGGTTGCTTGACAATTTGTCAGGCAACCTTTTCTTGTTGGTAATAAGTGTTTAGCATCATATCATACACACACCGATATATCATCAGCACGTCTTGGACGAAGCATGAACACTACACTCATAGCATAACATGAAGTATACGGGACATATTATGTAGTACGGGATGCATAATATGTGTTTGTATATGGATCCACCATAGGGGAAACATGTGAGGGTTATGTAGTATGGGATGCATAACCTCACCACATGAATGCGACTAGCACGTTTCTTTTTCGTTGCATGAGAATGTCATGTAGTATGAGATGCATAACATTTTCATGTGTACGCCGCTCATAACATGCATTAGGGCCTTTTTAGAATGCATAGCACAATCATGCATAGCATAACATTGCATTAGCACAACGTGCCAACCTAAAGATTGCGGGATAACGTATGTACACACATGGGTTTAAATCAGAAAACAAATATAAATACATGCATTCATGTCATAGGCACAAGAGTCAATAGGATGAGAGGATATCATCCAAAGTAGGACATAACATCATTATAAAATCCCAGAGCAAGTTGCAGCATAAGCGGGTGTCTTTTAAGTATGGTTCTGAACTAGTTGTGTGGCTTTATCGTAAGCTAGGATTTTGATGAGTTGTTCGTTTGCTTTTTAGAATGCTGCCAAAGCGTCATGCGACGAGGTCGACTCCCCAGTCGGAGGGTGAGTCATCAGGTGCGCAAAGTGATGCGATTATCGAGAGTTTGCGTCAGAGCAATGAGGCTCTGTCAAGGCAGTTGGCTGCGATGCAATCGCAAATTGAGTCTTTGTTGTCTGCCGCTCCTGCGCAGCAACCTTCAGCGCAAGAGCCCGCCTCGGGCCAAGTCGTGCCCGATACCCCTGCTCCTCTGGTTCCCCCGATGGCGATACCACCAGAAATGAATTTCATATCGCACTTCCAGCGGTTGGGGCCTCCCACCTTCGACAGGAGTACTGACTTTGTGGTTATAGATGACTGGATCATCTCCATCGAAGAGATGTTTTCGTATTCTGGAATTCTAGAAGCCCAAAAGGTGATGATTGCAGCCTATCAGTTAAAAGGTCTGGCGAAGAGTTGGTGGATTGGGAAAGAGAGAGCCTGAAGGAAGGCTGTACTTGGGAATCTTTTAAGAAGATGTTGCTGAAAAAGTTTCTGCCCTCGGTCGAGCAAGACCGCCTGATGAATAACTTGCTGCATCTAAAGCAGAGACAGCTCACCGTGAGCGAGTACGAGATTGAGTTTAGCAAACTGAGCAGGTTTGCTCCGGATTTGGTAGTTTCTGAAGAGGGTAGAGTGAAACGTTTCTTTGGAGGACTACGAAGCGATGTCCAGCAGTTGGCATGCGCTTACCAAGCTGAAAGTTATGCTGAAGCAGTGGAAGCCGCTTTAAAAGTGGAGGCGATTGAAAACGCCAAGAATCGCGGTGCTGCGGCAAGGAATGAGGAAAGAAAAGGTGTTGAGGTTGGTAGCTCCAGGGCATTTGGCCCTTCTTCGAAGAAGAAAAGTAAGGATGTGTGTAGCTTCTGGGGTCGACCTGGCCACCGTACGAAAGGTGCTTCAAGAGGACTGCAACCCTGAAGCAGCAGGTGCATGCCATCCAAGGTGCACCCAAGGGAGAGCTTGTGTGCTCGTTTTGTGCAAGGAAGGGTCATGATGTGACTCGTTGCTAGATGAAAGAAAGGGTTTGCTTCCAGTGTGGGCAGAAGGGACACCAGAAGTCTTCGTGCCCCCAGTCTCAGCCCCCACTGCAGTCTGCCACACTTCGAGCTCTGCCGCTGCCGCCAAGCCTGGATAAAGGAAAGTGAAAGCTGAACATGATGACCAGTGAGGAAGCCCAAACCTTTACGCAAGTGATATCAGGTTAGCCTCAGTTTAATCTATCCTTATTAATTATCCTTGTTGCCCTAGTTATTGTTTGTTTAGTTACATATGTTACGATTTTAGGAGAGTTTAAGGTGCGGAATAGGTGGGCTCGCGTACTTTTCGACTCGGGTGCCACCCATTCCTTTGTGGACCGAAGATTTGTCGATAAGCACCATCTGAGTGTGGACCAATTAGGAGGCTCCTTCAATGTCAAGCTCCCTTCCGGTGATCCGGTGATATCTAACCAAGTAGTTCTGAGATGCCCTATCTATCTTGGCAATTTTCTGGCTTATGCGGATCAGATGGTTTTGGATCTGTCTGATTTTGACGTAATTCTGGGCATGGACTGGCTGTCCAAGTATGATGCGGTCATCCAGTGCAAGGCTAAGCGATTGGATTTCAGAATGGACGACGGACAACCTATGAGCGTCTATGGATTTCAGGACAGAGTTTCTCTCTGTCATTTCTGCGGTACGTGTTTATCGTGCTATAGGGTCTGGTTGCGAGGCGTTTTTGGTTTCTATTTCTGCTCTGGAATAGATTTTATTACGCCACATCTTGAGGATGTCTCGGTGGTGCGAGAGTTTCCAGATGTCTTTCTGATAGTCTTCCAGGACTTCCTCCTGAGAAGAGAGATAGAGTTTGTGATAGACCTCAAACTGGGCACTCGTCCCATTGCTAAAGCACCCCACCGTATGGCTCAACGTGAGTTGGACGAGTTGCGTACTCAGCTCGATGAGTTGCTGAGGTGTAGTTTTATTAGGCCAAGTACTTCTCCATGGGGTGCTCCTGTTTTGTTCGTCAAGAAGAAAGATGATCGATGAGACTTGTTGTATCGATTATAGGAATTGAACAAGGTAACAATTAAGAATAGATATCCCTGG